>CM028912.1:7627500-8072500 GCA_016801845.1 Polydactylus sextarius | reverse complement strand
CTTCAGCTGTTAAGGCAGATAGAGATAATGTTGACACAAGGGGGGTGTAAGGTACTTTTTCATTTTCGACTTTCTCTCTCTCTCTCTGTATTTTTTTTAAACATGAAAATAATACCGTATCTAAGACTCAAGCAGTTTTAGAAATGGGAATAGCAACATGTAGGTCTATTCAGTGGGACCTCCACTACCTGCATAGTCTCAGAAAAATCTCAAACCACATTCTGAAACCTGTATACGTATATGCTAAGGCCAACGTTTCACTTCCTGTGAGGAAGCATTTTCTTTGTGTAGGAGCTCTGGTCAGGTTCAATCTTAAAAGACGACAGCTACGCCAGCACAGACACAAGATTTAATATTATCTTTCCTATTTGCATATACATATATATACATATATATATATATATATATATATATATATACTTCAGAACAAGATCACCAAAAAAGTCACTTGGTAAGTAAGTTACGGTATTGAGTATGTATCCTCTTTTACTGGCATGTCTGTCACTTCATGCTAATCTTGTGACTTAGTGTTATAGTTGCTCAATTTATTTTTGGTCAGTGCTTGCGTGACTCAACTTCCCATTTTGACCGATTTTGATGTTATGTTAAAATAAGTTTGATAAATGAAAACATGGGGGGTGAATGATAATATTTATATCAAAACTGTAAACCGAGTTAAGATTAGCCTATGTAGGTCTATGAAACTAAAGTGTTTTTAAGTAAAGCTGTCTGTGTTTCAAGATGCAATGGCAGATTTTTGCAGATATTTGGACATCACCTGGACTTTATCTTTGATATGTTGCCTGTTATGGATTTTCTCACCCGCAGGTAAAATTAATTTACATCACCATCACCCTGCTGATAAGTATGAGTGATAGTTTGATAGTTAGGAAATGTACTTGATTGTATTTGATGCTGTCATTTATCTTTAGACAAGAAAACAAACAGATACATTTCCCAAAATGTCAAACTATTCCTTAAACTGTAGTGTGGTATAACAGTCACAAAATATTTTTAATCTTTTGAACTTCGTGTTTTCCTTGCAGAAGGGAACATGGTTACTTCGGTGGTTGGCCAAAGAGTGACACTGCAGTGTCACGTCAACTCCTCTACCTTAAATGTCAGTCAACTGACATGGAAAATGAATAAAGCCAACCTGATTACGTTCAAACCGAAGGTTGCGCCGTACATCTATAAAGAAGCCAAAGACCTTAATATAAACATGTCTCTGTCAGAGAGTCAACCTTATGTGCTAGTCATAGACAGAGCCCAGATGTCTCATACTGGAAACTACACTTGTGAAATCAACACTCTCAAAGGAGTCTGGGAAAAGAAGTGGGAGCTGATCATTACAGGTCTGCCTGTCCTGAATTAAACACTGTGCTTAATTACAAGCAATGAGTGTAGCAACAACACAGACAACAGGAAGCAACATTCAACCACAGTACATCTTCTAGGGTAAAGGTGGGCCACAAACCCATCTATCATCCAGTAGACACGTTACTCTATAGATGTCGGCTTCTTTTGCGAGTACTGTATGGAAAATGTCTCTGACGGAAGTTTGTTACAATTTACAATTTATCAGAAGTATTGAACTTAGAACACAGGAAATGAATGTTGTCACAGGAAATGATAAAATCATCAAAACTTACTTCATCCAACAATTCTAACATTATGTGAAGCGCACTCAGTCTTTCCATGACAACAAAAGTCATTTATATGTGTTTTGCATCTGTGGTGAAATGAGTCATGTGTTGTTTTTTTTTGCCAGACCAAAAGGACGATAACAAATGGAAGATGCAATTGATCATTGTGTCAACCACTATTCCCTGTGTGTGTTGTCTGGTCTTTGCATTGGTTTTCATCATTCTGAGAAAGGTTCAAAATCGACATGCTGAGTGAGTTGCATAACACATGCCTCTATGCTTATAAAGATAAGAATAAAATAAAATAAAATAAAACGTCACTCTCGTTTACAGAAACACGAATCAGGATCGCTGTGCAGAAACGGTAAATACAAAAAAAAAAAAAAACATTTATGCTGTAAAAAGTAAAATGTTACAACCCCTTTAGATTTATTTTCAATTACCTATGCATTGAAATAAAAACAATTAGTGATGAAATTTTAAACCTGTTATTTTCAGTGAGTCATTGTCCCTTTTTTTTTTGCTCTTACATGGTAGCCACTCCCTGAGGACACTTATGAAAATTGCCTGGTAATTAATGCCACTCAAAACCACAAGAATCTCCAGCCTCAGCCTCATTTCAAGCCCAGAGCTCACTGACCTGCACTGGAACAGGACCTACAGTAAGGCAAATACATCATCCTATAAACCTCAAAAAGCAAACAGCTCCTTGTTTACATTATGTTACATTTTGTTTTGTTTATTTGAGAATTTAAGAACCCATTAATATTTTCCAGTTGATTTTTCAAATGAGCACATCTTAAATTAGTTAACACTAACATCAGATTTAGCAGGTTTAAGAGATGTTGCACCTGTATGAGTTATGATGTGAAATCCCACAGAAGTATACCAATTTGAACTAAAAATAATTATAACCCACACTGGAAGCAGATGTTTCCATTTCAGTTTATTTCAACTGACTGACTTGTAGCGATGCAGGTGGCAGAGATGTGGGGCGTGCGAGCATCGGGCACCTGTAGACTTTTAGTCGATCTGCTGATTTGAAATGTAATTTATTTGTCATTTTCAAAGTCATTATAGCTAAAATGTAAAACATTTTGTATTATTAAAATGTCCCAATATGCTGTGCCAGAGTCAAGGGTTGTTGTTGTTTAAAGGTGCAGTTGGCAACTTTTTCTTAGTCAAATTTGCTAGAACAGTCATTATATTCTGGGAGTACGACGTTAAAAACAAACGCACGCACACACTGCAGCGTGTAGTTTGTTTGTAATAATGCGATGAAGCGGTCACAGAGAAGACAATCGGAAAAGTCCGACCCCGTCCCGTTAGCGATCAGGGTCTCGGTGAAGACAGACGCTACAAGGATTTGGCCTGCGATTGTTTAAGATACTGTGCCCCTGCTCCCTAGCTTATGTGTGCGCGCTCCGGCGTGCACTCACGTGCACTACAAGGGGGATTGGTCTAGAACTCAGTAGAGATTAGGGAAGGGACCTGAAATGGTGTTTGATTTTGAATTTTTTGACTTGGAAGGTCTTAAAGTGTAAAGTTGCTGACCACACCTGTAAGAGTTTAACAGTTCTCTCATTCAAACTCAGCCTGACTTGGTTTTCTCGTCATGTTTCTATTCTTGTGACATTGTGTGGAATTCCCAGTAAGTTTTGTATACAGAAGGATAACAGATTTCCTGTTTGGCATCACAAAGAGGTTTTTTTGTTCGGACAGCCGTGGGACTATTTAAATGGAACCAGACAGAAACAGTCCTCGGCATTTGTAAGTCTATTTTAAACTTGGCTCAAGAAAAAAAAAGGAAAATACACTTAACATACAACATGAGAAGCAATAGAAACATGTTTTAATGGAAAAAACAGAAATGAACAGAAATGACTAAAAAACACAATCAAAACAAAACAAAAAAAAACCCTGGGTTTCTGTTACTGACATGGAAATTTTTAGCAAACTACTAATCTAAGAGTCTACAAAAGTCTTTGTGTTCAGAACTGATACCATTTAAAAGTCATGTGCACAACAATATTTAGATATTTAAAGTTTTCTTGCATTTAAGCTTCCTTGCATGTTAGTCCACTGATGCTAAATGAATAAATAAATGAATGAATAATAGCCCCTAGACAACAACACAAGTCCAGAGGGTATAAATTGAATTTAGCTTGAAACAACATTAACCACCTGGCACAGAAACATTAACACAGGAAGAGCCTGATGACCAGTTGCAGCACGAGTCCCATTTCAGGGCGTAGTCCTGTTGTTGTGTTGTTGTTAAATACCATAATTAAAAAAGAAACAACACCAAAAAAAAAAAAAAAAGTGAGAACACACAAACACAGTAAGGTTTACAAAGGTGACTTAATATTACTGAAATGTATATGGACCAATCTTAAATGTAACATGAAATGATAATTATGTGGTCCACTACTTGTTACTGTAGTTTTCTATTAGCAGGCTTCAATTAAATATAGTGATTGTAGCATGACAGCATAGTGTTAAAGCAAGTGCTAAAAAATGCTAAAAGCTAAAAGTAATGCTGAGTGTGAAGTCTCTCAGCTAATCGGTAGTAGGAACTTCATTTGACAACTTTTTTTCCTTCTTTTGCACTAACTGTTAAAATGGACTTCATTTGGACCTTCAGTGACCTTCAACATAATAAAATCCTGATCTTGCTGACTTAGTTCAGTTTGTGTATACACTCATAACTCAAAACACAAAAGAGGGACATGAACACACAAAAGATAAAATGTTCATTGTGACTAAACACAAAAAAAAAAAAAAAAAAACATGTAGTAGCTGCAAGTCCCAACTGAATTCAGGTGTTGAATTTTAACAGAAATGAATTCTGAAGGTGAGGCGTTGACTTTTATAAATACAATTAGCTTGTTTGCTGGCAAGCCAACTCATTCTGTTGTAAATACTCAACAGTGACACTGTTGATGTTTTCTCATGCATATAAATAGTGACAGTTTAATATTAAACAGATAACTGTGCCTTCTCACTACAAACCACAGAAACCTAATCTTTAAAATGGTTGTCAAACCAGTCAGACAACTGGCAAATGCAAATACTGTTAACATTACTGTCAACGCAAGCATGTTTAGTCTTTAGTTTTTAGCAGACACATCTTGGTGTGAGAAACGTCTTTGGTGTTAGTTCCTTATTTGGAACACAATTCTGTTAATACTACGAATGTGTTTCTAAATTTGCATTTTAGGAAATGTGTTCTCGTAGACTGTGTTCAACTTCCACAGCCACAATATTATCAGCCTTTGGTGATTTCTGACCTGCTGCTTATGTGTAAATATTTTATTGTCCAGAATCTGTGTTTAGTTTCTTGTGTGGATGTAGACACGTTGCTTGATCCTGTTCTGACACCAGGAGAGTTATGCTAGTAGTGCGTATAAGTCAAATACCATTAGCGGTCACAAGCAGTTAAAACCACATCCTGGATAAAAAAAGAAAAAGAAACTGACTATGTCTGTTGAAGAGTTTAAAAAAAAACTGTCAGTTAAACAGACTTTTAATGTACAGCACAGATGTTTCTGCTTATATTGCTTTTACAAATAGAGTCATGGTTGTTATAATTTGGCTTCTTTGACAAATCAAAATGTCAAATTTAATATTGATGCTTTAACAAAAAAAAAGATTTTCAAGAGCTAATATCAGTTTATTAAAAATATATGACATAAATGAGGTGATTCCATTCATATTCATGTTGTATGGGGTGGGGATCGGTTTCCCTATATTTTGCTGAGTTCATTTCACTGTCTGTCTTATCGAGTCTAGCAGGGCCTGTTACTGAGCATAACGACAGCATGCAACACCGTTCCTCACACTGACTGATGAATGCAGTTTATTTATCTTTATTGTTTATATAACTTCTGTATTTATCTGTTAGTTATGTATTTATTCATCCACCCTCATCATCTTCCTCAGGCTCGGGTCCTCCTCTAACACCTTACCTGGGAGTTTGAGTATGTACAATATATGTGGATGGGAGAGTGGCTTCAGAAGAAGCTGTCGCCTTATTCTCCACATCTTTCAGTCCTTAGCATTTCTCAAGCTTTTCGTGGTCCTTCTTTGCAAAAGTTTGTGTCACACAGGATTGTTACACCTATCACTGACACACTGATTTTCTATCCCTTGTTTGTCCATCTAGATTTGCTCAACCACCTTTCCATTTCGAGCCTGGAGCCTCCAATACATATTCCACGCTGATGTTCCTGTACATAATATCTTTCTATGTATGCTGTGTTACTGCATGCAAAACTCTCAGAAGACCTTGAAGCCAAATGCATAAATCACCATCAAGCGCAGCATACATCAAGGTGATGCACTATTTACACTGCTGTTCTGCACATGTCCTAACCTGTACTAAATACCTACATTATTCTGGAGGCAGCTCTGGAAGAACCAGCTAAATCAGCACAAAATTTTTATAATACAACACTGGTTTCAGTCATATTTATCAGATATATTCCAGTTTGTTAATGTGAACAAAGACTCCTCCATGTAAACTTTTTTTAAATTTAGACAAAAAGACATTTTTGATCAAGACATCCACTCTTATGAATAAAATTTGTTGAAAAAACATAAAGAAAATTTACCATGATTCTATTCATTAAAGCAATTAAACAGAAAAAAAAGTATACAGTTGAATTTAAGCAAACAGGGCTGTTGTAGATTCTTGAAAACATTTTACGTTCATTATACCTGTTAAGCCATTTATCTAAGTCAGAACTCGGCGTTGGGGATGACGTCACAGCCGAGCTATCAGCGTTCCAGTCACAAGTCGGAAAAGTTGCCAATTAAAATGGCAAAACAAACAACAACATCGTCAATCATCCTCTCAATTACTGTAAATTCTGGACTACAGAGCGCACCTGATTAAAAGCTGAGATTAATGCTCTAATTTTAGAAAGAAAATCAATTTTGTACTTGTACAAGCTGCACTGGGTTTAAAGCCACAGGTATCCAACGTTGTAATATGAAAAATTTGCTCAAAAACGTTCATCAGGTCTTCTTGTCAGTTCTTCAGGCTGGCATCATATATGAAAGTGAAAGAAAGTGAAAATGAATACTATTACGTCATTGAGCACACAGCACACCATGCACACCACAAAATTACCCTCTGCATTTAACCCATCACACCTTAGTGAGCAGGAGGCAGCCTGGACAGCACCGGGGAGCATGTGTAGGGACGGTACCTTGCTCAGGGGTACCTCAGTGGGACCCGGTAGCTGGTGGATTCGATGACCTTCCGGACCCAAGTCCGCTTCCTTAGCCACCAGGCCACCACTGCCCCACTAACCCTAACCCTGCCCCACACATACAACACGAAAAATGTAAATTACACTATCGCAGCATTTCCATATACACACATGTACAAAATTGTTGGTACCCTCTGTTAATGTAAGAAAAACCAACAATGGTCACTGAAATAATTTGAAACTGACAAAAGTAATAATAAATAAAAATTTACTGAAAATTAACCAATCATGGACAATCATGGATACTTCTAGGGCTTGTTTATCCAACACTTGTATGGCTATAACAACACAACAGCAGCGTATGTATGTAAACAAATCCTTGGTGCTCAATGATCATCACCAGGGAGGAGCTGTGCAACAGACTTAAAATTACAGAGAATTCCCACAGCTGTTTTTCCATCATGTATGTGTTATGTGTGTCATGTATGTGTTGTATTACACATTACAAATTCAAGCCCAGTCACTATGACAACTTCATCAGGTTCCCCACAGAATGGAGACGCAGAGGAAGAGAGCAACATTTGTTCCCAGATCTATTCAGCTCCTCATCTCACAAGCTAAATTATTAAAGTCACCTGAGGTAAAAATTTCCAGGTCCAGCCCCAAGACTTTTGTGTTCAGCTTGTTGGGCTACTAGTCTCTTTCATTTTCAAACAGGATGGGGGATTCAAGCATACAAAAACAAATGACTAGAGGCAAGTAAACAATTAATTCTGACACTGTTTTTTTAATTCTAGTGGTAGCTGATCTACATGGGTTTGCTGTAAGAAGTTAGCTTGCTAACTGCTGCTAACATAGCTTATACGGTGCCCGCAGTTTTTCTCGGACTTGGAGGGCAGGTCTCTGGATGGTTACTTTGGAAAGCTCTGCCGTGAGGTGTTTCATGACCTCCTCATTCTGAGAGCAGAGCACAAACATCATCGTGGGACCAGAACTGTGGATTCTCCGTAGCTAAAATCGTAAATACATTTCTGTCCTGCCATCTTCAGTGCCTCTACCTGTCGTCTCCAGGCTAGTGGCCCAGAGACAGCCCTGACGTGGAACCAGTTAGCACTGGCTGGAGACAGTGTGAAAGCAATTAGCCCAAGCTGGCTCGGCTTTGGCCCGACAGTGTGAAGCCGGCTATCGTGTGTGGGGGGCAGGTGGTGTTCTAGGCCTCTCCTTTTACTCCCCTCTCAAATCAACTATCCCTTCTGTCCAAGATGGGTAAATCTGAGACTTCAAAGGAATGTTTCTTGTTCTTCAGATAGTGGTGCAGCTGAGTCCTGAGGCGTTGCCTCTATTGTGTTGATTCATGCGTGTATCCAGGATTTGGTTATTGGAATGTTGAGGTCATTGTCTTCCTATGTGCACTGATCTGGTATTAACAAGGTTGCTCTGGTTTCACTAAGGATAAACTCAAACAATCTACCACTTGAAACATCTTCAAGAATCTACAACAGTCTAGTTGCTTTTAATGTAACTATGTCTGTGACCTGGATGAATGAGAATCCACAGACAAAACATTTGGACTGTATATACATGACTAAAGTATTAAACAATGACTCCAGCAAGACAGTGAAATAGAAAACTGAAACTTTTGCATCTGCTCACTGAGAAAGTTGGGCAGGGATGACACATAAACTGCCTGTGATCCAGTTGTTGACAATCTTGTCACTTCCATCGATGTGACAGAGATGTCTAAGGTTTCTGAAGCAACATATAGTGAAGACAAAAAGTAAAAAAAACAAAACAAAAACAAAACACCACTGTAATACAGTAAACAAAAAGATTACAAAATTAATCTTCCTGTCTTTCTTGTACCACATAACTACATCTAGCTACATTAAAAGTAGTTGTACTTCATTAATACAAAAATGTGTTTAAGGATCTGAAAGAAAAGAACCATAAAGTATAAAACCAAATTGAATAAATGTGATCCTCTTACCCTTTGTCTGTTGTTGAACCACTTCTTCTACTGTTAATTCATTGCTTCTCTTTCATTTTCAGTTGCGGGACTGTTAGAATTTGCTGAGACCGGCTGCATCTCACGTGTGACTTCTATTATCCTAGATAATGAGCCATTGATTAATATTCAATAAAAGACTTACTTATAACTTGCAGGACTACTCTAATTGGTACCTTGAAAAATATCCGGTTTTGTAACAGTAGCATGCCACGACACCAAGGATAAAGATAATCAAAATACTACATATGATCCAACAAAGAGTGCAGGATCCTGTAGGGAGGAAGAACACAACAAAGAATACAGTCAGAAAATAAAGAGTAAGATGATGCGATCTATATATATCTATTCACCTTCTTTCATTTCAGTAAGTTTTACTTCCTCTTTTTATTCGACCTGCCCTGATACCCTCATTATAGCATTTGAGAGGCCCTTATACCCCATGCCTTGCTGTTTCCTCTGCAGATTTTCTTTGTTCCTTCCTGTAGACATGAATCTGTCTTTGTATGAGTTGTTTTTTTTTTTTTCTATTTTATGTTACTGTTGCTCAAATAAGGTTATTAAATTTAATCTGCTGCATGTGTTGGTAAAAAGTTCAGTTAATTGGAGTAAAAGTTCACTGTCATTTTTCACCTGCAATAAGCAGTTTTATGCAGGCAGTCATTTTTTTTATTGTTTTCCGCTATGAAGAGTGTCTCTTCATTTATGAAAGAAATCAGGTTGTGCATTTGTGGTCGTCTTCACCCTATATCGTATATGAATATTGTGTGAACTTAACTCAGGTGTTTCATAAAACTAACACCTGCATTTTGAGCTATTTTTCTTTAGACTGACTAAATGCTACATGACAAACTACATGCAACTGAAACACTGTTTTCTAAATATTTATCTAAGCTGGATGGGTGAAACTGGGTGTGGGTCATAACTTTATCTTTGGCGGTTATTCAAACTATCTGGCAGCTATCTGTGCATTCAGGGCAGCGCCAAATGTTATACTATTAATACAATTTTTTGACAAAAACAAAACAAAAAAAAACAGTTGAAAGCTAACCCCACCTGTCACATGTGCCACATAGAGGAAGCCACGGGTCTTTCCGTATTGGTTAGTCGCTTCACACTGATACAGGCCATTTAGATCAGAGCTCAGCTGCAGTGTTGTACCCTCTTGTTTAACAGGCAAACTCTGGCCAGGTCTGAGCAGATAAATAAGCAGAGATATTTAGCCAAATGAGGACTTGAAGAACCGTTGCACACTGTTCGGTGTTAGATATGACTGTGTGCTGATAATAAGTTCCCAGGCTTCAAGTGAACACAAGCTTTCATCAACTTCTGACTGGTATCACATTTAACAGACACACATGGGAATTGTACTCATTTTCTCATCTAACTGTTCACCAGAAAGCATTTATTTTCCTAAAATGTAAGAGTATTTCATCCGTCTCTCAAAGAAATCACCACACACTGGTCTCTTTTTCTCTCTGGTCTCTCTTTTTTTTAAGTTAACAACACGTTTCGCTTTAGCTTCATCAGGTTCACTCTGGCAATGTGTTCCAGAGTAAACCAGTCTGGCTGTCTGTTGTCAGATTGGTTTGGGAACCACCCTTCATTTGCGAATGCATGGGTCACTTTCTACAACACAACCGTTTAAAGCAGTCACACCTGCTCAGGCTCAAATTACCTCCTTTGTAATATTGTATGGGTAAATGGACCATTAGATATGACAAATAGACCAGATAGATGCATGCTGTTGCTGTTACACAGCCCACTACACCATTTGCAGCACACAGCTGGTATTTTTCTTTCACACACTATAACAGTTATGTATTAGCATCGTGTTCATTTTAAAGTGTTTTGTATATTGTGTTGTGTATTTGTCTGATATATTTTTGTTAATCCTAATTTGATTTCACATTGTTAAAAAACCAGGATTAAGTGGTGTAATAGCCAAGTCAAGTGAAATGTACAACACTGTCAGGGTGTGCCAAAAAAAAAAAAATCGATTCACATTTGAATCGCGATTCAAGCTTAAAATGAATTTATAAAGATAGAAAAAATGATTCATACTTTTTACCCTTACTTTGTAACGGCATCATCCTAAATTAAGTAATACTCGCCATTCCAATAGACGGCACTGCGTCGATTTTACTACAAAGCCACCCCGGCATCCAGTTGCAACTAAAACAACAGAATGGACGGCTCTCAAACACCACGCTCAAGATAAGTCAAGAAAAGAATTATTAAATATGTTTGTGCGTGTTGCATCATAATTACAGCAGATAAAACTGAATACATAAACTTCTGTGTGAATAAACTATCATTAGAAACATCTTGCACCCACAATGTTATTTCGCACAAGTTAGTGGTAACTCAAGACTCAAGGGGCCCTAACCCAGGGCCCCAGATATCAGCTCAGAACTCTACCCAGCAAGTCTGCGTGTCTGTGTAGAAGTCGAGTTAATTAATTTCTCCTGTACTGAAAGCAATACTGTTAACACCAGAGCTTCACAACGCTCCAGTCCAAAATTTAGCCCCAGAGCCCATTTGGTACCGGGTTTCGCTACCAAGACTAGTTTTGAATTGAAAACCGATTATTGAATCTAATCGTAGCATTTTCTCAATCGTGCACCCCTACGATACTGTATGAACTGTGTGAGTCCAAAATCATCAGTTGGATATGAAAGGTGTGTTGTTTGCCGAAGAAAGCCTCTAACCAGTCCCTAACCGAGCCTTTATTTGTCTACACCTATTGAGGCATTTATGGTTGTCCAACACAGCACAGCTGCTGTCATAAACCTGTATTAACACTGGCTTTGTTGGTCAATCCCACAATCATATAATTCATATCATATATCATATAATCAATTCTTCAGTTAGCTGTCTTACCATAGAAAAGTGACTTTCACAAGATTACAACCAGTACAAGTACCTGAACTAATGTTAAATAAATTCATCATCTCATTACCACTCAAATCCCTTTGGCTTCAAGGTAGACATTGAAAACAGTTTTGTTTGGTTAAGAAAATGCCTGATGATGCATTCATTGTAATTACCATACCTGCTCCATGTCAACTTAGCTTTTGGGTTGGCTTCACTTGTGCACTGAAACGAGTCCTCGGATTGTTTGCTGATGTTCACCTCGGTGGGTGGAACTGCAAGAAATAAGGAGTGAGAAGGAAGTTCTAAATAAGTGATAGACATCAAAATGAAAATGAACATCATATTTGCATCACATCATATGTGGACAGAGACACGGTTATCTATCTTATTTTCAACTGTTTATTTAGTTTCAAGGTCACTACAGGTTGAACATTTTTGTTGTTTTGGGTTGTATCTTGTCACTGCTCAGTATTGGGACAATCAGGCTTGGGGAGTAACGGAATACATGGAATGGCATTTTTAAAGTAACCCTCCCAACCCTGTGGAAATTATAGAGGTCCTATTTGTGACTCAAGCTTTTATTAAATAAATTTCCTGAATTCTCAACTGCTGCTATAAAAATAATATAGAAATAACACAAACACAACTGGAAAATGTACATCAAAGATCCATTTATTTTAAAAAGCTTTTATCTATCACATCCAGTCATCTTAACAGCTGACCCAACCCATCCCTCCCCACCCTCCTCACACTCCTCACTCCTCACACTCATACATACATACCAGAGACTCTCCCTTGCTCTCCCAGTCACTTTACATACCAACCACACACCCTTTATATCTATATTTTATTTTTAGCTTCTATGTCTACACGGAGGGAAATGCTGAGGGAAATGCTATTTCAGTTTGTGTGCATGTCCTGTACATTACAATTCAATATTCATTGGATTCATTCAGTGCTATGTAATATACATATAACTGACAATAAAGTTGACTTTGACTTTTGATTCACAACCGTCTACAATTCACCACCACAGATGGTAGGAGCAAGAGCTCACAGTCTGTTACAGTGAGTTAAAAGCATCTGAAAAAAACTTCAATGTGGTTGCTTTCAGCAGTCTCATCGAGAGGTAACTCAAGGACAAGATCATAGTCATAGTTGCATTTTAGGAAGTCTTTACAGTCAAGAAAGTGAAATTTTATCCATGTTTCAGGTCGGAGCCTGAGGACTGGGTTATCCCCGAGTATAATTTTCGGTATGTAACTTTAGCTGGTGGGAAAGTATATAAAAGTCAGGCATGTTAATTACTTAGCTTACAGAGTATGTTTTTGTTCTGTCTGTTTATCAACTATTTTGACTATTTTGACTGACTGGTGATTCATTTTCAGTTAAATGCTTAATTGCAGTTATGGGGCAGGACAAGTCAACAACTGCATTCATCATTACATTTATCATATCGCCCTGTTGTCAATGATCGGAACTACAAGACGAGTTGAACAGGGGCAAAAATAATTGTTGTAATCTTGTTGATCTTATTAAATGGGATGGAGTGCAGCATGGAACCTGCTTTGTTCAACAGTGTAGAGTTTCTGTTCAAAATCCATTTGAAAGATAAATTGAAAGATTAGAAGATAAATTAACAATCAAGCAGTTTGGCCCAGACTGGACATGAACATAACACAGAAAACTAAGGACAGAGGGAAGATATACAACTTAACTTGGCGAAAACTATTTGCTACAAGACAGTTGTTTCTCAAGAATGTTGGTCAGTGACACAGTCTGTAATAGACTTACACCACAAGTAGGACAAATGTTGATGAGGAGGAGTTTCCCTACTGGCTGTTGCTCCTTAAATAAATAAATAAATAACCTTCTTGAACCGATGAAGTGTATCATCGAGTTTATGTTCACAGGCAATGTTGCAAACAATACCTTTTTCATGAGAAAAAAATCTATATCCCTGAATATTCTTTTTTATTAATTTGTGCCACATATCACATGGCTTAGCCAGCAACAGTTGAAGCTATGTAGCAACTGTTATCCTTCACCACAGGCCATGTTTGGGCCTATGTGGCTTTTGATCGAGAAGTCATTCTAAGTCTTACTAACCACCTTTTAAACTCAGAGATCCACTTGGCTCTGGATGAGTTTTCAGAGCCAAGTGTGGCAGAGGTTGACTGAACTCTAGTGTGTAACATTTAAGTGTGTTAACTTTACTTTTAAGATCATTGTATTACAGTCATAGAAGTCACCTTTTCTCATTTTCACACACACACTACACCCACACCGACCCACACATACAGACACACACAGACAGACACAGACACACTCCCCCTTCTAGCCCTTCTGGGTGGTATTCAGAACGCCTCCCATCGATTAAAGGGACATTTGTATTTTCAGGATTTTCTCCCCATAGGGTGCTGGGTCCACAAAGACCTGTCCCATGATGAGGCCCAAGTCTTCCACGTACCCTGTACAATATTTGATAATCACAAACACTTCTGTAACTATGTACATACTTTCACAAGTATTTCATTGTGCAGTTTTTATTTATTCATTGTTTTGTTTAGTTTAAAGACACTGAAGTGCAATAGTATGCATAATGTACAGATTTTTTATTCTTGAAAAATAAAAAAATATTACAGAATGTTGCTTGTGTTTTGATGGGTTTCACTCTGCACTCTCCCTTACTGGCCTTTGAGAAATGCATCCTATAGAGAGGATGAGGTGGCCTGGTCTCATGCAGTGTTCTCATTGTAGTAGAGCAGCCAGGTAGAGTCTTGTACAGTAAAGAGAAAACCAAACATGAAAACACTGTCATGTACAAATCATCAACACTCTGACTAAGTAATCAAAGCATATATATAAAAAAAACACACACACACACACATATATATATATATATATATATATATATATATATATATATATATAAAACCATATTTAGAAACCATTTCTACAACCACCAAACACAGCTAAAGCTACAAACAAGGTGAGCAAGTAAACAAACTCAAACCACAAACACAAGCCACAACCCCACCTCTGCTCTCTGCTGAGAGCGCAGGTCTCAAGATCTGGCAAAAAGTGACTGACAGAAGACCACAGTTATGCTTCATGTTCGATAAACACGATAATGAATAAATGAAATGTGGAGTTGTACATTTACTTTAAGTAACTTTATAGAGTGAGGTTACAACAGCTAGCGTTAGCCCAGACTAGGGGCCTTTATGCGCCGCCCGCATCCATTGTAGAAAACATGACAATATCTAATTCAAGTCTAAACAACATTTAAACAAGCATTACTTTCAGAAATTATCCAGCTATAAAATGACTCGATTAGCTGTGCGCTATATTTACAGTTTGGAGAAAATGACTCCAAGCCGGTGCAGTGCTAGCAGTAACGTTAGCGTTAGCTTGTAATGAACGCTGAAATGCTAACAAGCTAGAAACACAAAACTCATTTGAAAGTACTTACTTACCCTCGCCTGCTGACTTACCACGGACAGTAGGTACTGATCCCTCCGTCAGCCGAAGTCTCCTGGTTAATCATTTATAAAAATAAAATGGAGCCACGCAGTTTGTTGTTTGTCTTCGGCTGGGAGAAAATGCACTGAGTTGTATTGGTCCTTGCAGCCACCAACAGAACACTTTGTATGAGACTTGTATGAGACTGATTCTTTCACCAGCCACAGCACTCGACGTCATAATGCTCGTAAACGCAGCACACCACACTGACGGATCTTCAGCCAAACTAGTGAGCGGGGCTCTGGTGGGGGTTGGCGGGTGAAAGATGGTTCTATGCAAATTCCCCCATTGTGATGTCACAATAGGGGAGAAATCCAAACCGCTAGTGGAAGCACATGATTCCTGACACCAACATCTTTTAACTGACTCACAAAAAACGAGTGCATGTTTATTTTTTCACGCTTGGATTGGTTATAGGAGCAGTAGAGACCTATATGAAAATACAAAAGCATGTAAAAAGTAAGTTTTGCATAATATGTCCCCTTTAAAGTTTATAATCGATTGATCAGTTCTGGATTACCTCTGCTATTTTATGTTTATCATTTGAATTTATTTTCTTTTTGTGTGGTTGGTAGGAGAATACATCAACTGAATGTGCTAAGAAAATACTTTATTAATGCTGTTTAATAAAGAGAGAGCTTCTGAACTGTGTGTTTGATTTTACTTTATGTTCACATCGTAAGTACTAGTAAGTCACACTAAGTAGTAGTATTAATACACAATAGATTGAGAGCAACAACGTGATTTACACATAAAATTCCAACAGAATTCCTTAGAAACAAACACTCCCTTGTTACCAGAAGAGTAGGGAGGCTGTGGGAATGTTTGCAACATTAGCAACAGCTATGATGGAGTCATCAAGACCAAAATACCATTTGTCACAATCACACAAATTTAGAAAGGAATTTTAATTAATGTGTGCATTTCTACATAGGGTGGAGTAAGTGTAAAAAACCATATAGGTCATATAGGTCTTACTAAAGTGTATATGTGAAGCCATTTTGACAATATTGGCCTCATGCCTGAATAAATACCTAACTCTCTCTACCTCAAAGATTAAACACTTCGAGTATAGCACAAGTCTGGCCTGAATTCCATCAGATTAACCCTTAAGACGATGCGAGGGCAGCACACAGTCAAATATATCTTTGTACTTCCTGTTCTGCCTCTTAAGATAGCTGCAATAAATTTAGCATCTCAAACTTTATATCATATGCTCACTGAAATGAAAATAATCCATTTAATAAATGTCAAAATGTTGTCAAAGAGACAATTTTTAAGTGTTGAGTGTTTAATAGGACTGCAACAACTTGTGGATGAAATCCATTAAATGAATTGACAGCTATTTTAATTGTCCATTAGTTGGGTCTACCTTATTATATACAGAAGTGCAGCAGCATTGTGGGGGAAGAGATCCAGCCAATGCTGTGGTGGTTGCTAACTGCTAAGCTAGCTACTGACCACTGTACAACAAGAGTAGTAGAAGGAGAAGAGAACCAATGACAAGCCTTGTGTAGCTTAGTCTAGAGCAGTGTTTTTATACTCACAGTGGATTTGAATGTAGATGGTCTTCTCTTCCGATAATGCAGGACTGGTGACCTTACACTGGACCTCAAGTTCGTTGATTTCTCGGGAAGGTATTCCAACCAGCGAGCTGACTGTGGTGGTTGTGCCGTTGTCATGTCGGGTGATGCTGGATACGGTTCTCAAGTATTCTTGTGTGACCCATTTCACCTCGGCAGGAGGTCTGGAACCAGCGGCGGTGCAGCTAGCAAGGGTAACTTCTTTATCACTCAAATTTTGATCTATAACCTCCACATAGATGACAGGGGGCACTAGAAGAATTACCATATGGAAAAAGTCAATGTCAACAAGAAAGTACAAACAAGAAACACTCTCTATCGCACACAATAATTCCAGAGCATTTTAATACTAGATTTCATCATACCTTGTAGGTTTAGATGTACCTCTGCCTTAAAATTTCCACTGGGAAATAAAGTAAAGATGCATGTGTAGACACCTTCATCCGTTAATGTGACATTAGATAACTTGAGGGATCCATTCCTCTCATTAAATTTCCCAATAAATTGGAAGCGGTCATCTTGTTGGCTAACAAACACAGGTATACCATTGGATTGGATTGTTAAGAAGTTGTCATTTTGAGGGTGTCCTTTGGTTTTCCTCTGCCAAGAGATTTGAGTAAGGTCTTCTGTTTTTTCAATGAGCCTGCAGGGTAAGGTTACAGAACGTCCTTGCACCACTGTTTCGTTTGCTCCGATCACTTGGAAAGCTGTAACATGAAAAAAAACAAACATCTCATTAGACTACCTATCTCACTAGAAAACACAAAACACTCACAGCATGTCTGAACAGAATTGAACTAGACTCTTCACAGTCACTGATGACTGTAAATGAGGCCTCATGTGGTATAATCCAGCATTTAAAAACCATACTATGTTTGGTAATCAGCTATGAGCAAGCATATTGCACTACAAGTGTCTAGACAGTCTAACCCTTCAAAACTCTGTGGGTTGTATTATTAAGTAGACAAAAAAGCCAAATTGTTGAGTTCTAGCTTGAAACAAAACCCTCATCAATGCAGGTATTTCTTTAAAACCACCTCATATACAGTTTGTCTGTGTGGGAACAGGCCCCACAAGGACACGTCTGCCACATAGTCTACACTAAGCTGAATGACTAATGACACGACATTAATGGGGACAAAAACACTGATAGCATCGCGGAACATCTTGCGTGCTCTCAAGAAGGTAACAGTAACTGTGTTCATGATACTTGGAGCCTGCCAGCCCAGAAGACCAATCAATACAAATCACCTGCAAACCAATCCGAATAAGCAACTTATGTTTTGTCTTTGTGCAATGCATTTCTTGTCTTTGTACAAAACCACTGGGTCAGGGAAAGCTCAGACTTCGTGAACTGACACACTCTGTTGTTGGCAGGGACCGAACTCTGACCCATAATTCTCTACTGCTTTATTCATCTACTGCCTATTAAATACATAACTCTGAGACTGAATATCTTCTCCTAGTCCTTCAATTCAAACAAACACGCGGACTGAGCTCACAACATCTGCCAGGCTCAAAAAATATCAAGACTCTGTCCAACAATGAAAACAAAAGGTGTCTTTCTCACTGTCAAACACAACTGTGCTATGGAATAAAAACTATTTGAAGAAATGATTTGGAAATTTGAACATGTACAAGTGTAAAAATGTTCTTGAGTCATTTTGAGTCAGTCACATGTGCGGGAGCATATGACTATCACATGAATTAGATGTATCCATGTATTTTTTTGTGTGCAAACTTTCAACTTTTACGCAGTTCATTTCAATTTCAATTTATTTTATTTATATAGTGCCAGGTCATAAAAACATTTATCTCAAGGCACTTTACATAGAGAAACCCAACATTTCAACAACAATGTCTATTCTTCATACTCCTTACATTAAAAACAGGCTTGTTATTCTTGTTTCATTTATTTTATATATGTGTGATTCAGGGTATGCAAATTCATCTGGAGGATATTATTTAAAACAGAGGTTAACAGTGACTACAAAGCTGCTGCATTTTTTTTTTTACTTTAACTTTAAAAGCCTTGCATAGTGCATCTTTAATGCTTATTCACAGAGTATTTATAATATAACAAAACACTGCAGTGCAGGGAAAGCAACACGATGTATTACTAACATCACATCCAGCCGACTGTTGTAACAAATTACAAAGAAATCTTGCTACGTCGCAACATTTTCTTCTTGGTTTACAAAGAACGGTAAAATAGAGCTTACCATCGGAGCATCTGGATATCAGAACAATGAAAGTCAACCATCTTGCCAATGCTGCGACACCGACGAAGCATTTCGATATATCCATCCATTTATATTATACACCAAAAAATAAATGGAACTATTTACCGCTGGATTATCGACGCAGTTGCGCGTATTGTTTTTGTTTTTGTTGGGATTCTCGAGCAACCGTTGCTTGAAAGGAAGGCAGCCGAAGTGAAGTCAAATTACATCTCGACAATCCTGGAGTTGGACAGGCGCCCCTACTGTCCGGGCATGTAAACAGCAGAGCTCTGGTAAACAGCATCAACTCAAGTATTAAGCAGACTTACATTTGCTGTTATCGTTACATTGTGAATACGTTCGAAATTCTCCGTCGGCGGCGGGTGTCAGAACAAATAGGGACGATACGTTTCTTTTCATTAAGATTCTCAACTATCGCGGATGGTTTAAATATATTAAACGTTTATTTAAGGCGAAAAAGAGCACAGGGGAAGTCTGTCGTGACAATGTTGGTTCTTTCAAGAAAGACGCCAATAACCGACCCCGTAGATGTTTAACGTAAGAACAATTTCGGCTGATTAAAAAATATATTGTTTTGAAAATTTAATGAAGCCATTATATCCATCTTCCCCGTAAACACGCCCACGCCTGTTCTCTTCCGAAACGACTACATAATAACATCAGAGTGGCTGGAAATTGCTTAAACTGCTTGTTAAAGCATGACATCTGCTGGCAAATTGAACCCTTAGTCCTTAGACCAGACCCAGTTCTATGATTCAGAGAAATAAAACGAGTAGTGTTCATCAAGATAATTGTACCATGGCAGGAGAGAATGAGACCAATGAGAGAAGGTTCAAAAAGTTTTCCCCAGACCAGAGGCCTGAGGCCTGTACTACGAAGCAGGATTTGTTCTTATTGCGGTAACTTCAGGTTTAACTCTGGGTTTTCCGTCCTACGAAGGTGGTTCACTTCTTACCCGGCCCAGGTGGGGTATATAAGGCCTCACCTGGGGCCTGGTGGGGGTTAATTAAAGTAGTGAGTAGTTTCCCCAGTTTCTCCTTCATTTGATTTGATTTTACTTTGCCCTTGCTAATGTGTCTTTTTTGTGTGTTCTAGGTCCACCTGCTGTTCTGTTTCCTTGTTTTGTTAGGTTTCCCTTTTTTTTTTTTTTTTTTTTTTTTTTTTTTTTTTGCTAGTTCTTTTTGTTTTGGACCAGCTTTTCTTTTGTTTTGGCCTGAGTTGCACTCTAGTTTATCTTGAGTGCTTTTGCTTTATTTGACCAGTTTCTTGCTTTTTGATTTGTTGTGTGATTTGTTGTGTTCATTACTTGTTTTGGGTTTCTTTGGAAATATTGTTTAATCCTTTGGGTTGTTGGTTTTGTTAGGTTCTTTTGCTTCCGTTTCAGGAAGTTTGTTTGTCCTTTTTTCTGATTTCCTGTGTAGCCTGGGAGTCATCAGGTGGACCATAAGAGGGCTTGAAGTTAACATCAAAAAGAAAGTAGAAGAGGCTCAATGAAGCACATCAAGTTATGGAATAACCAGCAGAGAGGAGACAAAGACAGGAGTTTGTTTGGAGCTTAAAGAGGCTGTAACAGCTGAAAGAGGGCTGCCCACCTGGTGATTTATTGAAAAGGCTGCAAGGCTTAGTCAACTGAAATTAGCCAGGTGTCTGCTTTTCGTTATTGTCTGTTGGGATTTTCCCTGCTGGAGATGATAATGATTAACTCCTCATATTACAGACTATGGTGATTTGGTTTTAAGAATTTCATTGTATGTTGTAACAACGTCAGAGCTTTGAAATATCCTATAAATTATTACACTCAAACCCTCATGCCATAAATTAGAATAAACTTCAAAAATATGTGATACATGTGATTTTATCATAGAAAGGATCTGATCTTTGCACTTAATGCAAATATCTGGTGAACAAAGGAGGCATATGGCAGGAACAACCTGTTCTCTCAAAAATAAGAAGCCAGAGATATGCCCCTCTACTTCCCTCTAAAGACCACATGTGTGTGGTCTTGTGTCTTACCCCCACTCCCAAACCTGTTTCTTGTCTCTATCATTAAATGAGTCCTCCCATAGCCTGGCCTGCACAATGTTGAATGTGCAGATTCAAAACAGCTTGTAATGCCTAACTGTAACGATTTTTTTTTTCTAAAGATTTCTTTCGGTCTGTCTGTTGATGCAGGATGTTTTTGTTGTGTTGTGCTGCTAAAGGTTTGATATCTTCAGTATTTTCTTCTTCTCTACACGCTTTTGAATATGTTGTTCCAGAAATCTCCATATGCCTTGTAGTGGCTGTTTGTCAAACAAACTTAAAGTCAAATTAAACTTAATACAAACTGAACCAAAGGACTACTTGTAATGTACTCAGAAGCAAACACAAAAGAAACATAATGACGCCTGAAACGCTGGATTTCAGCCTGTAGCTGATGTTCATTGTTTATCATTGTTTATGTTACTGTCAATCAGTATATGTTTCAGGTGTTTTGTTGTGTTTATGTTGTTTAAGAGGACTGTCAACTTTTATTTGGAAATAATTACTTTTATTTTTACATTCTGTATTTTTGTTGCGTTGTTCCAGAGAGGGGAGGAGAATTAACACACAAAGGTGAAGATGCATGTGTTGCAGTAAATTAAGACATCAGTTAAAGAAAAACAATTTAAGTGGTTGTTAAGTGTTTAAGAGATCGAATATCTGAAGACCAGCGATATCCTTCCTTTATACAGCACGCAGCAACGAGGTGATGAGTTTTAGTTGTATTTTACTTTGCATGTGTTTCATGTTGATGTTTATTTTAATGTTATCGCTAATACTGTGTGTGTGTGTATGTGTGTGTTATAGTTTACATTATGAAGAAAGCCACTAACTGTCACTGAGGACTTCAGTTTTGAAATGTTTATGTGGTTTAAATATTGAGCGTGTATAGTAATATTTAAGCGTGTGATTTTGATCGTGTTAATTTTGAGTACATTTAGAGTAACATAGCCTACTGATACATGTGGGTGTTGAAATGCAGAAGTTGTTCATTACTGTAACCATTATTTGTAAACATAAGTAGTGATTTGACAATGGTAGAATGTGTGGAAAATCTAACTGTATTTTCTTTTATATTATGCATTGCTTAATCATTTAGTAGAGAATGTCACCATGACTTTTGCTGACTATGTAGAGCTTGATCATAACAAGAAAAACATGTTGTATTAGTCAAATGTCAGCAAAGTAGGGTAGGAATGTGTTTTGATCAGAGAGAGAGCTGTGAGCATGGAGATATCGCGGGCCAAAACAACCAACCAGCAACCTTCCTTGGAAAAGATCAAACTGTTTCTTCCTACTCTGAAGGATCCTGTTCAGGCATATAAGACTGTGTCAGAAGCTCATTTCTTTGGATTTTTTTGCCCACATGCTGTAATAGAAGTATCAGATGGCTAAGATTACACACAGTGGGCTGCCTTTAACAAAAATGAGAGGTAACTCCCTTAAACAGGAAATTCAGCTGTGTTGTTCTTTCAGTATTCAGACAGAAGTTAGAAGAATGGGAGATTTTCACTCTGGTTGCCAGCTCACAGCCCTGAATAAACCTTGTATTATCAGTGCCACCTACTGGTCAGTAGGTACATATATTTTTTATGTTCATATCTGTGTATTTACACACTCCATGGTGCTGAGAATGTGTGTGTGTTCCAGGTATTCCTTATGTTATGGGGACTTAAACCTATTTACACACTGACATTATGGGGACCTGTCTCCAAACAACAAAATAAAAACCAGGTCCCCATAATGTAAAAAAAAAAAAAAAAAATAAGGTGAAGACATGATTTAAGGTTTGGTTAAGGGTAGGGTCAGGTTTAGATAAAGGTTAGACAAGTGGTACCAACAATTGCGATCTCTAGGATGACTAAGACCAATAACCAATCAGAAACGAGCTTTAGTCAACTGGATGTTCAACTGGATGTTCACATGCGGAAATAGGCACGATCGTTTGGACGTGTTGAATGGGTTGGTTTGATTTTAACCATGAGGCACGACCAAACGAAACTTTACAGGGCAGTATTTTCTGTCGCTGCCTTTTCTGCCTTTGTCTTGATTTTTTTTTCTTTCTTTTTTTTTTTTTTTAACAAATGTGGAGAATTTGACTCGTATTTCCGTTTCAATATAAACAGTTGAACAGTTGAGAATATGTGCTAACTCCACTAACGAAACATTATCACATTTAGTACATTGACTACTGTCTTTCTAACAACCTCGAAGAAAAAGGAAATAGGACGAGAAAATGATAAATTGTCTTACTTTCCATATAATAAAATATAAAAGTAGAGCTAACCAAACATGTCGCGATATCCTCTCCAAACACATACGCTACACATTTATTTTACGCACGGATGCGTAAAATAAATCCACGAATTAAACTATATTCATAAATTAAACCATGTTTCTGATAGCTTACAGCGTTTTAAAATGTGATATGTTTAATACTGTGTACAAGAAAAATGTCCTACCGTATGAGCTGAGAGTCAGGGTGAGAAAGAGGAGCGACTGGTCCGGTTTCTGGATAAATAGGACGAGTATTTTTGGATCCATGGCCAATATCTTTTTGCTTGTACGAGTGATCCAAAGTGAGTTATCCGGTCTTAAAGTTTCTGATGCGGAAATTGACATCGTTACTTCAAGTAATGAGGAGGTGCAGTGGTTTCTATTCTCTGTTCTTCAAATGTCTGTGTTTTTTTTTTCTTCCAGTAATTCATCACAGCGACATCACATTAACTGATGTCTTGGTATGAATGTGAGCCTGAAAATTTTTATTTTTCTGTATACGTCCTTTATTTTTATTAATGAACTTTACAAATTTTTTTTTCAAAAAAGGATAAATGTAACAATAAAACAAAAGACAATAAACAAAGCAACAGCTGTCACACATTTCCTTATTAAATGTATTTTACATGTATTTTATTCTTATAAACTCAACCAGGAGCAGTAAACTAACATGACATTTCTGTATCCACTGAATTTAGATTAAAACATTTTAACTCAAGAAATTATACAAAGTCATTAAACATTAAATGTGTCTTCTCTCTTGTTCTTCCTGTACAACATATCTCTTGGTATTTATTCATCTTTACTCTGAGCTTCATACACGTGAGCTGAGCTGAGGTCAGACATTGAACTCAGCGTCTCAAAGTGTCGACTGCCTCTGTTTCTGACTTGTCTGTATTCTGCACAAGTTTGAGGATGTGGAGGATTCAGCAGTAGAACCTGAAAGAAAAAAAACATAAAGACTTTATGTAAATAATACTATGTTGAAAAGTGCAGAAAAACACTTAATAAGAAATGAGGTTGTGAGATTGAGTAATGACAACATGTTCCTCTAACCTCTCCCACCCTCTGAACACGGAAATGCACATGAGTCAAAGTCATGTTGTCAGTTAACACAGAACTGTACAAGTTCAGGTCACAGACACGATACTATCACAAGTCTCTTATATTGACAACTACACTGAACCAGAGCAGATAATACTAAAATTAATTTTTCATTCTGACACTTTAAAAAGATAAAATATGTTGCTTACCTGTAGTAGCAGACAGCTAAGATGATGCCACATAAAAATAATGCAGATACTGGTGCGAGGATGTATTTAAAATACCATGAGTGGAGGAATGATGAGAGGATTTCTACAAAAAGACAAGTAGCATGTAGTTTGTTTCCTGAAATGTGCTACATCAGGTGTAGAAACGACAGGTGTAGATCTGCTTTGTTCTTTACCTTCTGGTTTCTCAGACACAGTTAAGTTCCACACAGTAGACTTTACACCTCCAGCGCCAGTAACATCACATGTGTAAAGTCCTGCGTCGTCATGTTGAGCATTAAGAATATTCAGCTTGAAAGGAAATTCAGGATCTATTCTCACTGTGTCAGAGGTGAAATTTGAAAAAGTCCGATTGAGAAACATTGAATGAACAAAATAAAATCTGCCTTTGGTCCAGCTGATTTGTGTTGATCTGTTCACTGATATGTTGCAAGTAAACATGATGGAGTCTCCTCTGGACTTCTGGATATAATCAACTTGATGTTTTTCTAACATGGAAGGAAACAATCAATTAATATAAAATTCGATTTTAACTACAACTGCTGAAAAATGCATCAAAAGTATAAATCCACATTATACCTGTGAGGACATGGAAAATAACTAAGAGGTGTAGAAACGACAGGTGTAGATCTGTTTTGTTATTTACCTTCAGGTTTCTCAGACACGATTAAGTTCCACACAGTAGTGACTAGACCTCTGCTGTTAGTTACATCACATGTGTAAAGTCCTGCGTCGTCATGTTGAGCATTAAGAATATTCAGCTTGAAAGGAAATTCAGGATCTATTCTCACTGTGTCAGAGGTGAAATTTGAGAAAGTCCGTTTGGAAATCATTGATTGAGAAAAATAAAAGCTGCCTTTGGTCCAGGTGATTAGTGCTACGTTCACTGATATGTTGCAAGTGAACATGATGGAGTCTCCTCTGGACACATTGATATTCTTGTGTTTAACTGTAAGATCCTCTGAAATGGAAGGAAACAATCAGTTAATATAAAATAAAATCTGTAATTACATCTGCAGAAAAACATGAATCAAAAACACAAATCTCCACTGTACCTGTGAGGACATGGCAAATAACTAGTAGAACTGAGAGCAGAGACACTTGGTTCAGATGAAACATGATGACGGACTGACAGAAAAATGACAGACTAGAGCTTCACACTCGAGGACACAAAGAACAAGGAAGTGGTGTTTTTCTGTTGATGAAATCTGAAAACCAAACAGTGTCTCACCGTCCTCTTGAAACATTAACCTTATATAGGAATCATAATTACATTTATTTAATACAGATCAGAATATGGAAAATTAAAACTAGATCCTTCTTTAAAATAAACTAAAAATTATTAGTTTAAAAGTGACAGCAGTAATAGGATGAAGTGAAACATAAAATGTGCTAAACAAACAACCTCAACCCCAAAGACATAACCACATTTCCTTCAGTCATTGTAACAGTGACCTTGACGTTTCCATTAGTGGAACTTAGTGTACTTACTGCTAACCTCACACCATCACCGGTAAACAGAGAACTGAGGACATTTCAAAGTCATTTCATTGTCATTTCTTTGTGCCGCCATGATAAGTGTGTTTTGGTTTGATGAAGGATAAAAACCAAACAGTGTCTCACCACCATTTAAAAACATCAACCTTATATAGGAATCATGAATACACTTATTTAATTCAGATCAAAATACTGAAAAATGAAAGTGGTTCTGCCTTTAAATTTGACAGCAGTAATGAAGTGACATATAAAATGCACTAAACAGACGACCTCAAACTGCAGGAAAACCACATCTTCACGTTGAAGACACTACCCACACTGTGTGACCTTGATGCTGAGAGTGTATGACTTCAGTCAATGTCACATACTTTCTGATTCTTATATGAACCACGACGACCAAGTCTCAAATGATTCTTTGAGGATCCCAGATGAGTTTTAACAGTTTTAATAACAAGAAACTTTGACACTGTCGTCATAGTTGAACCTGTTCATTTAAAGTTACCAAATCTTACAAACCTCTACCTCTCTCATCCTTAACATGGTGGTAGAGCTGGTGAGTTAACTGAAAAATGATGACACAGTTGAAAATATACGGACTCTATGGCCTTTTAGTCATAAATTATTTTAATGCAAAAGACTTCATGTAATTCCCTCTAAGAACCCTAGAGGGCACAAAACACCAGTTAAAACCTGTTGAGTTGAAGTCACAATCAAAGCTCAACAAAGTTGTGCTTCAAGTGTATGACAGCAACATTATTCAACACAGAATATTAATAATAAAACCATGATATACATAAGACATATTAAAATACTTTACTTTACAATCAACATTAAAGAAAAGATAAAACAAAATACTTCAAAGTGAAGGAACAAGTTTTATCTCACTAATACAGATAAGTTAAAGTCATCTGTGAGGCAGCTGTCCTGCTTTGATGCACCTCGTTTTAAATGTCCATCAAGTTTCATGTGAACGAACTGTCAGCTCAGGGGATGTCATAGATTGAATTAAGTCTCTCAATGTATTGACTCCGCTTGTTTTTTCTCCTTCTGTCTGTGTGATCCTGTACTGGAGGGGGGACCACCTGCACAGACAAAGAGTGAAAAGTAAAGTTCAAGGATTTCCTCTGAAAAAGAAAAGAAATGTGACAGTGTGAAGATGACGAAGTTCCTCTGACCTGTCCTTGTGACTGAACAGTCATCTCCACTGGATCCTGGTTTGGTCTCCTGGTCTTGAGTTTTCTGCAGAGATCAAGTCGCGAGCCATGAAAATACCCATCACTATTTTACATCTTATTATTTAATAATGAGTCACACATGGGTCAATAGACAATTAACTCAAACAAACTTACACAAACACACATCTGAGCTGAATCAGTTGGTTATTAACTTAATCAACGACGACAGAAGATTCTCATTTTGTTTATATAAAATGGAAATGATGTTTTCAAACATTTCACAAATGTACAAATCTAAATAAGAAATTATCAAACTGAGAAAGTGATTAGAAAATCAGTCAGTGATGAAAAACATCATTATCTGCATCTTGTTTACACATAAATGTTAAAAAAAAATGTCAAAGGTTGTATTTACTACAGTTTGATTATGTTTTGTTATGACAGTAAAGTGTTTTCTTATTTTTAATTGAAGCAACAGTTTGTCTCAACTCTTTGCGTCAACTTTCAGTTCCTCACAGTGAATCTGTCTGCAAGACTTTAGAGTTAACTCCAACCGTTCATCCATTCTCTGTGCATGTAGCTACGTTAGCATAAGTCAATAACCACAGAACAGTCACATAAATAGAAGATCATCAACCACAGTGACGGTTATAATCAGACTTTTTAGGTCACGTGTCTCCTGAATAACGAGGGCACAAGATAATTTTAACGTTTTCATACTTTATAAAATTATAAATATAATATGGATATAAAAGGTAGGTTTTATTTCATTTGGGTAAAACACTTTCATATATAGCACAAACAAACAGCAGACTGGAAAACAAATGTCATGTTGTAGTATCTCAGGTTGCGAAAATATAAAAGAAAAACTCACAAAAACATGAGCCCTTCAACTTCAATAATAACAACATTGACCTCATTTCCATTAGTGGAACTTAGTGTAGTTACTCTAACCTCACACCATCAGTCACTCACACCAGTCATTTCTTTGTCATTTCTTTGCTCCGCTATGATAGAAGAGCCTTAAAAAGTTGATTCACCCAGTAAAGATGAATGAGACCTTGTTTGTGGTGATCAAAGTATCAGGAGGACAGAAAAACAACACTCTGAATACAGTGAACAATGACAGATGAAAGTGAAAAGTCTGTTCAGTTAAAACTGTCTGTATGTCAGCTAATGTTATTTGAGTAATTATTTCTGTCCAACTTTCCTGCATTAGTTCACCGACCTTCTGACTTTGACCTTTCATAAACCACTATGACACAACAATTTAGCAATTAACATAATATGTGAATTATGACTTGCGGCTGAAATTCAGTACGTTCAGTCTGGAGCTACAACATTATATTTGTTTGCAGTTTATGTGAACTGATCATTTAACTTTAGAAACAGTGTCTGTGATGTAGCTCAGTCAAATCAGCCTCAGTCTCTTATATTGACAACTACACTAAACCAGAGCAGAAAATGATCAAAGTAATTTTTCATTCTGACATATTAGAAAGATAAAATATGTTGCTTACCTGTAGTGGCAGACAACTAGAATGATGCCACATAGAAATAATGCAGATACTGGTGCGAGGATGTATTTAAAATACCATGAGTGGAGGAATGATGAGAGGATTTCTACAAAAAGACAAGTAGCGTGTTGTAGTTTGTTTCCTGAAATGTGCTACATCAGGTGTAGAAACGACAGGTGTAGATCTGGTTTGTTCTTTACCTTCTGGTTTCTCAAACACAGTTAAGTTCCACACAGTAGACTTTACACCTCCAGTGCCAGTAACATTACATGTGTAAAGTCCTGCGTCGTCATGTTGAGCATTAAGAATATTTAGCTTGAAATGAAATTCAGGATCTATTCTCACTGTGTCAGAGGTGAAATTTGAGAAAGTCCGATTGAGAAACATTGAATGAACAAAATAAAATCTGCCTTTGGTCCAGCTGATTTGTGTTGATCTGTTCACTGATATGTTGCAAGTTAACATGATGGAGTCTCCTCTGGACTTCTGGATATAATCAACTTGATGTTTTTCTAACATGGAAGGAAACAATCAATTAATATAAAATTCGATTTTAACCACAACTGCTGAAAAATGCATCAAAAATAGAAATCCACATCGTACCTGTGAGGACATGGCAAATAACTAAGAGATGTAGAAACGACAGGTGTAGATCTGTTTTGTTCTTTACCTTCAGGTTTCTCAGACACAGTTAAGTTCCACACAGCATATTCTGCAACTCTGCTGCCAATTACATTACATGTGTAAAGTCCTGCGTCGTCATGTTGAGCATTAAGAATATTCAGCTTGAAAGGAAATTCAGGATCTATTCTCACTGTGTCAGAGGTGAAATTTAAGAAGGTCCAGTTGAGAGTCATCGAGTGAGCAAAATAAAATCTGCCTTTGGTCCATCTGATTTGTGTTGCTTCGTTCTTTGATATGTTGCAAGTGAACATGATGGAGTCTCCTCTGGACACCAGCATATCGTTGTGTTCAACTAGACGACTCTCTGAAATGGAAGGAAACAATCAGTTAATATAAAATAAAATCTATAATTACATCTGCAGAAAAACATGAATCAAAAACACAAATCTCCACTGTACCTGTGAGGACATGGCAAATAACTAGTAGAACTGAGAGCAGAGACACTTGGTTCAGATGAAACATGATGACGGACTGACAGAAAAATGACAGACTAGAGCTTCACACTCGAGGACACAAAGAACAAGGAAGTGGTGTTTTTCTGTTGTTGAAATCTGAAAACCAAACAGTGTCTCACCGTCCTCTTGAAACATGAATATAATATAGAAATCATAATTACAGTTACATAATTAAATGATTAGTTAGTGAAAATAGAAACTAGTTCCTTCTTGAAAAAACAAAACAAAAATTACTTAGATTACCTTGACAGCAATAATAAATTAACATGATGTATGAAATGCACTAAATAAACTACAGGAAAACCACATCTTCACACCATTGAAGACAATGCACACACTGAGTGACATTAATGCTGAGAGTGTATGACTTCAGTCAATGTCACATACTTTCTGATTCTTATATGAACCATGACGACCAAGTCTCAAATGACTCTCTGAGGATCCCAGATGAGTTTTCACAGTTTTAATAACAACAAACTGTCGTCATAGTTGAATAAAGTTACCAAATCTAACAAACCTCTACCTCTCTCATCCTTAACATGGTGGTGACATAAAGAGCAATGAATGCAAGTGTAACCCAGGTTATTAGGTCCTCATTAATAGTCCAGTTCATCAGTTTATTGAATAAATAAATAAATAAATAGGGTTTGATTTGAAATAATCTCACAAAAATGAAATTTAATAGCATTGTCTTTTCTTTTCTCTTCTTCATTAAAACCTTAAATATGTTGATAAATAGGAAGGAAAGCAAGTGTACACAACTTAATTATATCTGTTAAAGAGAAAACAGGTGTTTTGTTATTCCAGGCAGGACGAATGTGTCTTTCTGAGGGTGTACAAGAAGCGGGGACACGGGAAGTTCACGTGATGTAGGTCGACCAATCGGACGCCGTCGGGGCGCGCGGGTTGTTGTTCTTTTCCGGTCTCGTTCTCTCTGCCGGACCGATGTCGCGGTGGCTGCGCGCTAACTTTTCTGCTGCTGATATACTTTGTTTTGTACGAAAGAGCAAGACATTTCATTAATTTTTTTATTGTCACTGTCATATTTGACGCGGAGAGCGGAACCTTTTTGGCTGAGGATTTATTGCCAGGCTGTGTATTTTGCGGACGAAACAAGGAAAAAGAGTGAGTAATATCGCTTATTAGCAGCGTGGCGCTAGCTTGGGCTGTTAGCCACTTGTGCCTTGCTAAACTCTATTTTGAGACAATGCATTGCTGAACTCCCGTGTTCCTGTGTTTTTTTTTTTGTTTTTTTTTTAGAGTGAATCCTGGGTTGATGAGAGCTGTGTAATCTGCAATTGTGCTGAAGTGTGTATATAGCATTTGAGTCTCTGGTGAGTAACCTTCGCTGATGCTGGTTGGAGAAATGGAAGGAAATGTGCATATGTTGTGTTTATGTGGAGTGAGAGAAGCATTATGTTCATGTATTTTATGTTTAAAGAAGAAATGTTCATATTAAGGTGTTTAATTACAGTTAATTATTCATATTCAATTATTCATAATTCATTCACCTTGTGTGTTCTTTGTGAGAGTGAGAAATAGTGAAAAAAAGATGAACGGACAAGTTATGGGTTAGTCAGTTGTTTCATGTTAATGTTAAGACATATTTTTAGTTCATTTGATGGACAGTGAGAATAGTTATAAAGATCATTTAAAAAAAAAAAAAAAGAAAAAAAAAAACAATGTTTCAATGTAAATGGATGTATGTGTTTGTTTATATGCAATTAATTGTGGATGTATTTTATTTGTGGAGAAGTCATGTAACTCTCTTTTGGCCTATATAGGCCGGGTCTTTTCTTTTTCTTTGCATGATTCCTGGGTTGTATGAAAGAAGACTTCTTCTGCTGGGATTCTGCCTTTCCTGCAGGGGCAGGAGTGAACCTCAGTGGTTGTGGCGAGAGCCACCTAAAGTGAACTGTGACAGTGAGAAATTCTGGATTTTATTTTGTGAACCGTTTTGCCAACGTCTCTTGTGTTTATAGACGTTTGTATTTTTTTTTTTTTCTTTTTTATTTATTTATTTATTCATATTTTTTTTTAAATCTCTTTAATCAATACAATCCATGTAAATACTTATTGTTGGTCCTGTGAGTTTTACTCCTCCACTCCATGCACATTGCTAATACCCCTTTCTCCTATAGCGAGTTTAGACTTCTGATTTGCTGGTCCATGAGATAATTAACGGGTTGATCAAAACATACCTGTACCACTCAGTCTTTACAATTACTAGTTGGGCTGAGGCGGGTTACCCTGTACAACATATCTCTTGGTACTTATTCATCTTTACTCTGAGCTTCATACACGTGAGCTGAGCTGAGGTCAGACATTGAACTCAGCGTCTCAAAGTGTCGACTGCCTCTGTTTCTGACTTGTCTGTATTCTGCACAAGTTTGAGGATGTGGAGGATTCAGTAGTAGGACCTGAAAGAAAAAAAACATAAAGACTTTATGTAAATAATACCATGTTGAAAAGTGCAGAAAACCTCTTAAAGAGAAATGAGGTTGTGAGATTGAGTAATGACAACATGTTCCTCTAACCTCTCCCACCCTCTGAACACGGAACTGCACATGAGTCAAAGTCATGTTGTCGTACGGTTTCTTCTTCGGTGTTCTGGTCCAAACAATAAAATACAAACATAACAAAATGAAATATTGAACAATAATGAAAACTTTTTGTTCAGTAGGAAATATATGTGTGATACATTATTGTATAATAAATATGTTTTCATAGGAAAGAAAAGTTTCTTGTGAAATTGAAAATCATCAGATGAATTGATCTGTGAAGAATATTTTCATATGTATTTTATATGTTAATTAAAAACATATGGGATTAACTGATTCAGTAACAACAGAAAATACAGAAAACTTTAACGATGCGACAAGTTCAGGTCACAGACACGATACTATCACAAACAGAAGGAAGTCTTGACTAGTTTGAAACTAAAGCACAGACAAGATGTGAGATTTATAATGATGACAGTTTCACACACAACACTAAATAAAAATTATCAGTCACCTGTAGAGGCAGAAAGTTAAAGCGATGCCACATAGAGGAAATATAGTTACAGATGTGAGGATGTATTTAAAATACCATGACTGGAACAACGGGAGGATTTCTGTAAAAAAAGAAAAAAAAAAAAAAAAAAATCAGATGTTAATTAATTCAAGTCACATGTAGTTTGTTTCCTGAAACATGCTACATCAGGTGTAGATCTGTTTTGTTATTTACCTTCAGGTTTCTCAGACACAGTTAAGTTCCACACAGTAGTGACTAGACCTCTGCTGTTAGTTACATCACATGTATAAAGTCCTGCGTCGTCATGTTGAGCATTAAGAATATTCAGCTTGAAAGGAAATTCAGGATCTATTCTCACTGTGTCAGAGGTGAAATTTGAGAAAGTCTGATTGAGAAACATTGATTGAGAAAAATAAAAGCTGCCTTTGGTCCAGGTGATTAGTGCTATGTTCACTGATATGTGAACATAGGTCTATTACAAAGAAATCTTGCTACGTCGCAACATTTTCTTCTTGGTTTACAAAGAACGGTAAAATAGAGCTTACCATCGGAGCATCTGGATATCAGAACAATGAAAGTCAACCAGCTTGTCAATGCTGCGACACCGACGAAGCATTTCGATCTATCCATCCATTTATATTATACACCAAAAAATAAATGGAACTATTTACCGCTGGATTATCGACGCAGTTGTGCGTATTGTTTTTGTTTTTGTTGGGACTCTCGAGCAACGGTTGCTTGAAAGGAAGGCAGCCGAAGTGAAGTCAAATTACATCTCGACAATCCTGGAGTTGGCCAGGCGCCCCTACTGTCCGGGCATGTAAACAGCAGAGCTCTGGTAAACAGCATCAACTCAAGTATTAAGCAGACTTACATTTGCTGTTATCGTTACATTGTGAATACGTTCAAATTCTCCGTCAAGCGGCGGTGTCAGAACAAATAGGGACGATACGTTTCTTTCCATTAAGATTCTCAACTATCATGGATGGTTTAAATATATTAAACGTTTATTTAAAGGCGAAAAAAAAGAGCACAGGGGAAGTCTGTCGTGACAATGTTGGTTCTTTCAAGAAAGACGCCAATAACCGACCCGTAGATGTTTAACGTAAGAACAATTTCGCTGATTAAAAAATATATTGTTTTGAAAATTTAATGAAGCCATTATATCCATCTTCCCGTTAAACACGCCCCACGCCTGTTCTCTTCCAGAACGACTACATAATAACATCAGAGTGGCTGGAAATTGCTTAAACTGCTTGTTAAAGCATGACATCTGCTGGCAAATTGAAACCTTAGTCCTTAGACCAGACCCAGTTCTATGATTCAGAGAAATAAAACGAGTAGTGCTCATCAAGATAATTGTACCATGGCAGGAGAGAATGAGACCAATGAGAGAAGGTTCAAAAAAGTTTCCCCAGACCAGAGGCCTGAGGCCTGTACTACTGAAGCAGGATTTGTTCTTATTGCGTAACTTCAGGTTTAACTCTGGGTTTTCCGTCCCCACGAAGGTGGTTCACTTCTTACCCGGCCCAGGTGGGGTATATAAGGCCTCACCTGGGGCCTGGTGGGGGAGTTAATTAAGGTAGTGAGTAGTTTCCCCAGTTTCTCCTTCATTTGATTTGATTTTACTTTGCCCTTGCTAATGTGTCTTTTTTGTGTTTCTAGGTCCACCTGCTGTTCTCTTTCCTTGTTTTGTTAGGTTTCCCTTTCTTTTTTTTTTTTGGGAGTCGTCAGGTGGACCATAAGAGGGCTTGAAGTTAACATCAAAAAGAAAGTAGAAGAGGCTCAATGAAGCACATCAAGTTATGGAATAACCAGCAGAGAGGAGACAAAGACAGGAGTTTGTTTGGAGCTTAAAGAGGCTGTAAAAGCTGAAAGAGGGCTGCCCACCTGGTGATTTATTGAAAAGGCTGCAAGGCCTAGTCAACTGAAATTAGCCAGGTGTCTGCTTTTCGTTATTGTCTGTTGGGATTTTCCCTGCTGGAGATGATAATGATTAACTCCTCATATTACAGACTATGGTGATTTGGTTTTAAGAATTTCATTGTATGTTGTAACAACGTCAGAGCTTTGAAATATCCTATAAATTATTACACTCAAACCCTCATGCCATAAATTAGAATAAACTTCAAAAATATGTGATACATGTGATTTTATCATAGAAAGGATCTGATCTTTGCACTTAATGCAAATATCTGGTGAACAAAGGAGGCATATGGCAGGAACAACCTGTTCTCTCAAAAATAAGAAGCCAGAGATATGCCCCTCTACTTCCCTCTAAAGACCACATGTGTGTGGTCTTGTGTCTTACCCCCACTCCCAAACCTGTTTCTTGTCTCTATCATTAAATGAGTCCTCCCATAGCCCGGCCTGCACAATGTTGAATGTGCAGATTCAAAACAGATTGTAATGCCTAACTGTAACGATTTTTTTTTTCTAAAGATTTCTTTCGGTCTGTCTGTTGATGCAGGATGTTTTTGTTGTGTTGTGCTGCTAAAGGTTTGATATCTTCAGTATTTTCTTCTTCTCTACACGCTTTTGAATATGTTGTTCCAGAAATCTCCATATGCCTTGTAGTGGCTGTTTGTCAAACAAACTTAAAGTCAAATTAAACTTAATACAAACTGAACCAAAGGACTACTTGTAATGTACTCAGAAGCAAACACAAAAGAAACATAATGACGCCTGAAAACGCTGGATTTCAGCCTGTAGCTGATGTTCATTGTTTATCATTGTTTATGTTACTGTCAATCAGTATATGTTTCAGGTGTTTTGTTGTGTTTATGTTGTTTAAGAGGACTGTCAACTTTTATTTGGAAATAATTACTTTTATTTTGACATTCTGTATTTTTGTTGCGTTGTTCCAGAGAGGGGAGGAGAATTAACACACAAAGGTGAAGATGCATGTGTTGCAGTAAATTAAGACATCAGTTAAAGAAAAACAATTTAAGTGGTTGTTAAGTGTTTAAGAGATCGAATATCTGAAGACCAGCGATATCCTTCCTTTATACAGCACGCAGCAACGAGGTGATGAGTTTTAGTTGTATTTTACTTTGCATGTGTTTCATGTTGATGTTTATTTTAATGTTATCGCTAATACTGTGTGTGTGTGTATGTGTGTGTTATAGTTTACATTATGAAGAAAGCCACTAACTGTCACTGAGGACTTCAGTTTTGAAATGTTTATGTGGTTTAAATATTGAGCGTGTATAGTAATATTTAAGCGTGTGATTTTGATCGTGTTAATTTTGAGTACATTTAGAGTAACATAGCCTACTGATACATGTGGGTGTTGAAATGCAGAAGTTGTTCATTACTGTAACCATTATTTGTAAACATAAGTAGTGATTTGACGATGGTAGAATGTGTGGAAAATCTAACTGTATTTTCTTTTATATTATGCATTGCTTAATCATTTAGTAGAGAATGTCACCATGACTTTTGCTGACTATGTAGAGCTTGATCATAACAAGAAAAACATGTTGTATTAGTCAAATGTCAGCAAAGTAGGGTAGGAATGTGTTTTGATCAGAGAGAGAGCTGTGAGCATGGAGATATCGTGGGCCAAAACAACCAACCAGCAACCTTCCTTGGAAAAGATCAAACTGTTTCTTCCTACTCTGAAGGATCCTGTTCAGGCATATAAGACTGTGTCAGAAGCTCATTTCTTTGGATTTTTTGCCCACATGCTGTAATAGAAGTATCAGATGGCTAAGATTACACACAGTGGGCTGCCTTTAACAAAAATGAGAGGTAACTCCCTTAAACAGGAAATTCAGCTGTGTTGTTCTTTCAGTATTCAGACAGAAGTTAGAAGAATGGGAGATTTTCACTCTGGTTGCCAGCTCACAGCCCTGAATAAACCTTGTATTATCAGTGCCACCTACTGGTCAGTAGGTACATATATTTTTTATGTTCATATCTGTGTATTTACACACTCCATGGTGCTGAGAATGTGTGTGTGTTCCAGGTATTCCTTATGTTATGGGGACTTAAACCTATTTACACACTGACATTATGGGGACCTGTCTCCAAACAACAAAATAAAAACCAGGTCCCCATAATGTAAAAAAAAATAAAAATAAATAAGGTGAAGACATGATTTAAGGTTTGGTTAAGGGTAGGGTCAGGTTTAGATAAAGGTTAGACAAGTGGTACCAACAATTGCGATCTCTAGGATGACTAAGACCAATAACCAATCAGAAACGAGCTTTAGTCAACTGGATGAAACCCGCTCACATGCGGAAATAGGCACGATCGTTTGGACGTGTTGAATGGGTTGGTTTGATTTTAACCATGAGGCACGACCAAACGAAACTTTACAGGGCAGTATTTTCTGTCGCTGCCTTTTCTGCCTTTGTCTTGATTTTTTTTCTTTTTTTTTTTTTTTAACAAATGTGGAGAATTTGACTCGTATTTCCGTTTCAATATAAACAGTTGAACAGTTGAGAATATGTGCTAACTCCACTAACGAAACATTATCACATTTAGTACATTGACTACTGTCTTTCTAACAACCTCGAAGAAAAAGGAAATAGGACGAGAAAATGATAAATTGTCTTACTTTCCATATAATAAAATATAAAAGTAGAGCTAACCAAACATGTCGCGATATCCTCTCCAAACACATACGCTACACATTTATTTTACGCACGGATGCGTAAAATAAATCCACGAATTAAACTATATTCATGAATTAAACCATGTTTCTGATAGCTTACAGCGTTTTAAAATGTGATATGTTTAATACTGTGTACAAGAAAGATGTCCTACCGTATGAGCTGAGAGTCAGGGTGAGAAAGAGGAGCGACTGGTCCGGTTTCTGGATAAATAGGACGAGTATTTTTGGATCCACGGCCAATATCTTTTTGCTTGTACGAGTGATCCAAAGTGAGTTATCCGGTCTTAAAGTTTCTGATGCGGAAATTGACATCGTTACTTCAAGTAATGAGGAGGTGCAGTGGTTTCTATTCTCTGTTCTTCAAATGTCTGTGTTTTTTTTTTTTTCTTCCAGTAATTCATCACAGCGACATCACATTAACTGATGTCTTGGTATGAATGTGAGCCTGAAAATTTTATTTTTCTGTATACGTCCTTTATTTTTATTAATGAACTTTACAATTTTTTTTTTCAAAAAAGGATAAATGTAACAATAAAACAAAAGACAATAAACAAAGCAACAGCTGTCACACATTTCCTTATTAAATGTATTTTACATGTATTTTATTCTTATAAACTCAACCAGGAGCAGTAAACTAACATGACATTTCTGTATCCACTGAATTTAGATTAAAACATTTTAACTCAAGAAATTATACAAAGTCATTAAACATTAAATGTGTCTTCTCTCTTGTTCTTCCTGTACAACATATCTCTTGGTACTTATTCATCTTTACTCTGAGCTTCATACACGTGAGCTGAGCTGAGGTCAGACATTGAACTGTTTGAGGATGTGGAGGATTCAGCAGTAGGACCTGAAAGTAAAAAAAAAAAAAAAAAAAAAAAACATAGAGAACTTCCTGTAAATAATACCATGTTGAAAACTGCAGAAAAACACTTAATGAGAAATGAGGTTGTGAGATTGAGTAATGACAACATGTTCCAACATGAACACAGAACTGTACAAGTTCAGGTCACAGACACGATACTATCACAAGTCTCTTATATTGACAACTACACTGAACCAGAGCAGATAATACTAAAATTAATTTTTCATTCTGACACATTAAAAAGATAAAATATGTTGCTTACCTGTAGTAGCAGACAGCTAAGATGATGCCACATAAAAATAATGCAGATACTGGTGCGAGGATGTATTTAAAATACCATGAGTGGAACAACGGGAGGATTTCTGTAAAAAAAGAAAAAGAAAAAAAAAAAAGAAATCAGATGTTAATTAATTCAAGTCACATGCAGTTTGTTTCCTGAAACATGCAACATCAGGTGTAGATCTGTTTTGTTATTTACCTTCAGGTTTCTCAGACACAGTTAAGTTCCACACAGTAGTGACTAGACCTCTGCTGTCAGTTACAAAACATCTATAAAGTCCTGCGTCGTCATGTTGAGCATTAAGAATATTCAGCTTGAAAGGAAATTCAGGATCTATTCTCACTGTGTCAGAGGTGAAATTTGAGAAAGTCTGACTAACATTCATTGATTGAGCAAAATAAAATCTGCCTTTGGTCCAGGTGATTAGTGCTATGTTCACTGATATGTTGCAAGTGAACATGATGGAGTCTCCTCTGGACACATTGATATTCTTGTGTTCAACTATAAGATCCGCTGAAATGGAAGGAAACAATCAGTTAATATAAAATAAAATTTATAATTACATCTGCAGAAAAACATAAATTAAAAAACACAAATCTCCACTGTACCTGTGAGGACATGGCAAATAACTAGTAGAACTGAGAGCAGAGACACTTGGTTCAGATGAAACATGATGACGGACTGACAGAAAAATGACAGACTAGAGCTTCACACTCGAGGACACAAAGAACAAGGAAGTGGTGTTTTTCTGTTGATGAAAGCTGAAAACCAAACAGTGTCTCACCGTCCTCTTGCAACATTAACCTTATATAGGAATCATATTTACATTTATTTAATACAGATCAGAATATGGAAAATTAAAACTAGATCCTTCTTTAAAATAAACTAAAAATTATTAGTTTAAAAGTGACAGCAGTAATAGGATGAAGTGAAACATAAAATGTACTAAACAAACAACCTCAACCCCAAAGACATGACCACATTTCCATCGATGATAGTAACAGTGATAAAGACCTTGACGTTTCCATTAGTGGAACTTAGTGTACTTACTGCTAACCTCACACCATCACCGGTAAACAGAGAACTGAGGACATTTCAAAGTCATTTCATTGTCATTTCTTTGTGCCGCCATGATAAGTGTGTTTTGGTTGGATGAAAGATAAAAACCAAACAGTGTCTCACCACCATTTAAAAACATCAACCTTATATAGGAATCATGAATACACTTATTTAATTCAGATCAAAATACTGAAAAATGAAAGTGGTTCTGCCTTTAAATTTGATAGCAGTAATGAAGTGACATATAAAATGCACTAAACAGACGACCTCAAACTGCAGGAAAACCACATCTTCACGTTGAAGACACTACCCGCACTGTGTGACCTTGATGCTGAGAGTGTATGACTTCAGTCAATGTCACATACTTTCTGATTCTTATATGAACCATGATGACCAAGTCTCAAACGATTCTCAGGATCCTAGATGAGTTTTCACAGTTTTAATAACAAGAAACTTTGACACTGTCGTCATAGTTGAACCTGTTCATTTAAAGTTACCAAATCTTACAAACCTCTACCTCTCTCATCCTTAACATGGTGGTGACATAAAGAGCTGGTGAGTTAACTGAAAAATGATGACACAGTTGAAAATATACGGACTCTATGGCCTTTTAGTCATAAATTATTTTAATGCAAAAGACTTCATGTAATTCCCTCTAAGAACCCTAGAGGGCACAAAACACCAGTTAAAACCTGTTGAGTTGAAGTCACAATCAAAGCTCAACAAAGTTGTGCTTCAAGTGTATGACAGCAACATTATTCAACACAGAATATTAATAATAAAACCATGATATACATAAGACATATTAAAATACTTTACTTTACAATCAACATTAAAGAAAAGATAAAACAAAATACTTCAAAGTGAAGGAACAAGTTTTATCTCACTAATACAGATAAGTTAAAGTCATCTGTGAGGCAGCTGTCCTGCTTTGATGCACCTCGTTTTAAATGTCCATCAAGTTTCATGTGAACGAACTGTCAGCTCAGGGGATATCATAGATTGAATTAAGTCTCTCAATGTATTGACTCTGCTTGTTTTTTCTCCTTCTGTCTGTGTGATCCTGTACTGGAGGGGGCACCACCTGCACAGACAAAGAGTGAAAAGTAAAGTTCAAGGATTTCCTCTGAAAAAGAAAAGAAATGTGACAGTGTGAAGATGACGAAGTTCCTCTGACCTGTCCTTGTGACTGAACAGTCATCTCCACTGGATCCTGGTTTGGTCTCCTGGTCTTGAGTTTTCTGCAGAGATCAAGTCGCGAGCCATGAAAATACCCATCACTATTTTACATCTTATTATTTAATAATGAGTCACACATGGGTCAATAGACAATTAACTCAAACAAACTTACACAAACACACATCTGAGCTGAATCAGTTGGTTATTAACTTAATCAACTACGACAGAAGATTCTCATTTTGTTTATATAAAATGGAAATGATGTTTTCAAACATTTCACAAATGTACAAATCTAAATAAGAAATTATCAAACTGAGAAAGTGATTAGAAAATCAGTCAGTGATGAAAAACATCATTATCTGCATCTTGTTTACACATAAATGTTAAAAAAAACTGTCAAAGGTTGTATTTACTACAGTTTGATTATGTTTTGTTATGACAGTAAAGTGTTTTCTTATTTTTAATTGAAGCAACAGTTTGTCTCAACTCTTTGCGTCAACTTTCAGTTCCTCACAGTGAATCTGTCTGCAAGACTTTAGAGTTAACTCCAACCGTTCATCCATTCTCTGTGCATGTAGCTACGTTAGCATAAGTCAATAACCACAGAACAGTCACATAAATAGAAGAGCAGCAACCACAGTGACGGTTATAATCAGACTTTTTAGGTCACGTGTCTCCTGAATAACGAGGGCACAAGATAATTTTAACGTTTTCATACTTTATAAAATTATAAATATAATATGGATATAAAAGGTAGGTTTTATTTCATTTGGGTAAAACACTTTCATATATAGCACAAACAAACAGCAGACTGGAAAACAAATGTCATGTTGTAGTATCTCAGGTTGCGAAAATATAAAAGAAAAACTCACAAAAACATGAGCCCTTCAACTTCAATAATAACAACATTGACCTCATTTCCATTAGTGGAACTCAGTGTAGTTACTCTAACCTCACACCATCAGTCACTCACACCAGTCATTTCTTTGTCATTTCTTTGCTCCGCTATGATAGAAGAGCCTTAAAAAGTTGATTCACCCAGTAAAGATGAATGAGACCTTGTTTGTGGTGATCAAAGTATCAGGAGGACAGAAAAACAACACTCTGAATACAGTGAACAATGACAGATGAAAGTGAAAAGTCTGTTCAGTTAAAACTGTCTGTATGTCAGCTAATGTTATTTGAGTAATTATTTCTGTCCAACTTTCCTGCATTAGTTCACCGACCTTCTGACTTTGACCTTTCATAAACCACTATGACACAACAATTTAGCAATTAACATAATATGTGAATTATGACTTGCGGCTGAAATTCAGTACGTTCAGTCTGGAGCTACAACATTATATTTGTTTGTAGTTTATGTGAACTGATCATTTAACTTTAGAAACAGTGTCTGTGATGTAGCTCAGTCAAATCAGCCTCAGTCTCTTATATTGACAACTACACTAAACCAGAGCAGAAAATGATCAAAGTAATTTTTCATTCTGACATATTAAAAAGATAAAATATGTTGCTTACCTGTAGTGGCAGACAACTAGAATGATGCCACATAGAAATAATGCAGATACTGGTGCGAGGATGTATTTAAAATACCATGAGTGGAGGAATGATGAGAGGATTTCTACAAAAAGACAAGTAGCGTGTTGTAGTTTGTTTCCTGAAATGTGCTACATCAGGTGTAGAAACGACAGGTGTAGATCTGGTTTGTTCTTTACCTTCTGGTTTCTCAGACACAGTTAAGTTCCACACAGTAGACTTTACACCTCCAGCGCCAGTAACATCACATGTGTAAAGTCCTGCGTCGTCATGTTGAGCATTAAGAATATTTAGCTTGAAATGAAATTCAGGATCTATTCTCACTGTGTCAGAGGTGAAATTTGAGAAAGTCCGATTGAGAATCATTGAATGAACAAAATAAAATCTGCCTTTGGTCCAGCTGATTTGTGTTGATCTGTTCACTGATATGTTGCAAGTAAACATGATGGAGTCTCCTCTGGACTTCTGGATATAATCAACTTGATGTTTTTCTAACATGGAAGGAAACAATCAATTAATATAAAATTCGATTTTAACCACAACTGCTGAAAAATGCATCAAAAATAGAAATCCACATCGTACCTGTGAGGACATGGCAAATAACTAAGAGGTGTAGAAATGACAGGTGTAGATCTGTTTTGTTCTTTACCTTCAGGTTTCTCAGACACAGTTAAGTTCCACACAGCATATTCTGCAACTCTGCTGCCAGTTACATTACATGTATAAAGTCCTGCGTCGTCATGTTGAGCATTAAGAATATTCAGCTTGAAAGGAAATTCAGGATCTATTCTCACTGTGTCAGAGGTGAAATTTAAGAAGGTCCAGTTGAGAGTCATCGAGTGAGCAAAATAAAATCTGCCTTTGGTCCAGCTGATTTGTGTTGCTTCGTTCGTTGATATGTTGCAAGTGAACATGATGGAGTCTCCTCTGGACACCAGCATATCGTTGTGTTCAACTAGACGACTCTCTGAAATGGAAGGAAACAATCAGTTAATATAAAATAAAATCTATAATTACATCTGCAGAAAAACATGAATCAAAAACACAAATCTCCACTGTACCTGTGAGGACATGGCAAATAACTAGTAGAACTGAGAGCAGAGACACTTGGTTCAGATGAAACATGATGACGGACTGACAGAAAAATGACAGACTAGAGCTTCACACTCGAGGACACAAAGAACAAGGAAGTGGTGTTTTTCTGTTGATGAAATCTGAAAACCAAACAGTGTCTCACCGTCCTCTTGAAACATGAATATAATATAGGAATCATAATTACAGTTAGATAATTAAATGATTAGTTAGTGAAAATAGAAACTAGTTCCTTCTTGAAAAAACAAAACAAAAATTACTTAGATTACCTTGACAGCAATAATAAATTAACATGATGTATGAAATGCACTAAATAAACTACAGGAAAACCACATCTTCACACCATTGAAGACAATGCACACACTGAGTGACATTAATGCTGAGAGTGTATGACTTTAGTTAATGTCACATACTTTCTGATTCTTATATGAACCATGACGACCAAGTCTCAAATGACTCTCTGAGGATCCCAGATGAGTTTTCACAGTTTTAATAACAACAAACTGTCGTCATAGTTGAACCTGTTCATTTAAAGTTACCAAATCTTACAAACCTCTACCTCTCTCATCCTTAACATGGTGGTGACATAAAGAGCTGGTGAGTTAACTGAAAAATGGTGACACAGTTGAAAATATATGGACTCAGGCCTTTTAGTCATAAATCATTTTAATGCAAAAGACTTCATGTAATTCCCTCTAAGAACCCTAGAGGGCACAAAACACCAGTTAAAACCTGTTGAGTTGAAGTCACAATCAAAGCTCAACAAAGTTGTGCTTCAAGTGTATGACAGCAACATTATTCAACACAGAATATTAATAATAAAACCATGATATACATAAGACATATTAAAATACTTTACTTTACAATCAACATTAAAGAAAAGATAAAACAAAATACTTCAAAGTGAAGGAACAAGTTTTATCTCACTAATACAGATAAGTTAAAGTCATCTGTGAGGCAGCTGTCCTGCTTTGATGCACCTCGTTTTAAATGTCCATCAAGTTTCATGTGAATGAACTGTCAGCTCAGGGGATGTCATAGATTGAATTAAGTCTCTCAATGTATTGACTCCTCTTGTTTTTTCTCCTTCTGTCTGTGTGATCCTGTACTGGAGGGGGCACCACCTGCACAGACAAAGAGTGAAAAGTAAAGTTCAAGGATTTCCTCTGAAAAAGAAAAGAAATGTGACAGTGTGAAGATGACGAAGTTCCTCTGACCTGTCCTTGTGACTGATCAGTCATCTCCACTGGATCCTGGTTTGGTCTCCTGGTCTTGAGTTTTCTGCAGAGATCAAGTCGCGAGCCATGAAAATACCCATCACTATTTTACATCTTATTATTTAATAATGAGTCACACATGGGTCAATAGACAATTAACTCAAACAAACTTACACAAACACACATCTGAGCTGAATCAGTTGGTTATTAACTTAATCAACTACGACAGAAGATTCTCATTTTGTTTATATAAAATGGAAATGATGTTTTCAAACATTTCACAAATGTACAAATCTAAATAAGAAATTATCAAACTGAGAAAGTGATTAGAAAATCAGTCAGTGATGAAAAACATCATTATCTGCATTTTGATTACACATAAATGTTAAAAAAAAAAAACTGTCAAAGGTTGTATTTACTACAGTTTGATTATGTTTTGTTATGACAGTAAAGTGTTTTCGTATTTTTAATTCATGCAACAGTTTGTCTCAACTCTTCGCATCAACTTTCAGTTCCTCACAGTGAATCTGTCTGCAAGACTTTAGAGTTAACTCCAACCGTTCATCTATTCTCTGTGCATGTAGCTACGTTAGCATAAGTCAATAACCACAGAACAGTCACATAAATAGAAGAGCAGCAACCATAGCAAGAGATATAATCAGGCTTTTGAGGTCACACGTCAGTTATATTCATTTGTAAACTGGATATATATTGTTTGTTATATTGTATTTAATCATCTTGAAGGCCTACGTGATGTCTCAGCCTGCTCCACACTGCTGGGTATAAACTGTAGAAAAAATAATTTGTATCAAACATGTTGAGCAGTGTCATTTTCTTTGTCATCTTCTGGCTAACAACATTTTCATATACAGTGATCGCTCGCCCATAACGGGTTAGTTTCCAAAACGTCCGCGAGAGGTTAAAATCTGTAAGTAATCCTGGAACCATTTATTTTTTTTTTTTAACCTTTATAAACCCTGCCCACATTTTTATAAACCTGTTATTATTTATTATCTATTTTATTATATATTTTCAAAAATAATTATAATCTAAAATAAAAATACCTGTAGTCCCCAGAATCCGGAGATATAAATTTACAAATAGTAACCTAAAAAAGAACGCGTATGTATCGAAGCTGCGAGAGGTGAAGCCCGATATGTCGAGGGATCACTGTATAGTACAAACAAAGAACAATCAGAATGGAAAAAAACTACCATGTTGTAAGACCTCAATTTGTTACGAAATGTAGCACATTAAAAAAATAGCACAAAAAAGCATGACCACATTTCCTTCAGCAATTGTGACAGTGATAAAGACCTTGACCTCATTTCCATTAATGGAACTTAGTGTACTTACTGGTAACCTCACACTATCAACTGTGAACGGAGAACTGAGGACATTTTAAAGTCATTTCTTTGTCATTTCTTTGCTCCGCTATGATAGAAGAGCCTTAAAAGTTGATTCACCCAGTAAAGATGAATGAGACCTTGTTTGTGGTGATCAAAGTATCAGGAGGACAGAAGAACAACACTCTGAATACAGTGAACAATGACAGATGAAAGTGAAAAATCTGTTCAATGAAAACTGTCTTATAGTTGTGTCAATTCCTCTGAAAAGTTGTTGTGACTGATCTATTTATTTATTTAAATTCAGTGTTTTAATTAATAAAATAATCTCACTGTTACATCTGTTTAAAAGCTGCTCTGGAGCTTTTGATGAAATAACTTGAGTGTGGATGTAAATGAAAAGTCATAAAACACCTTCTCACTTCATTTCTTGGTCTGGTGCGACCAAAAGTTTGTAATAGTAAATGTCAGTTAAAGTTGTTTGAGTAAATATTTCTGTCGAACTTTCCTGCATTAGTTCACCGACCTTCTGACTCTGACTTTTTATGAAATGCTATTGCACAACAATTTAGCAATTAAAGTAATGTGTGACTTTGTGGCTGTAATTCAGTTAATCTGTCAGTCTGGAGCTACACATCTACTGAGTTGACCTTAAGGTGCAATTGTATTGTCACTTGTTTTCAAAGGTCATAAAGATACTCACAGTTGTAAATAAAATCAAATCAGCAAACATCCCACAAGATGAGTCAGAATGTACAATTTGTTTGCATTTTACGTAAACTTTGAACTTTAGAAACAGTGTCTGTGATGTAGCTCAGTCAAATCAGCCTCAGTCTCTTATATTGACAACTACACTGAACCAGAGCAGAAAATGATCAAAGTAATTTTTCATCCTGACATATTAGAAAGATAAAATATGTTGCTTACCTGTAGTAGCAGACAACTAGAATGATGCCACATAGAAATAATGCAGATACTGGTGCGAGGATGTATTTAAAATACCATGACTGGAACAAAGGGAGGATTTCTACAAAAAGATAAGATATAATTGATCAGATTAGAATAGACCAGAATTGATTTAATTCACATGCAGTTTGTTTCCTGAAACGTGCTACATCAGGTGTAGAAACGACAGGTGTAGATCTGTTTTGTTATTTACCTTCAGGTTTCTCAGACACAGTTAAGTTCCACACAGTAGTGACTAGACCTCTGCTGTTAGTTACAACACATGTATAAAGTCCTGCGTCGTCATGTTGAGCATTAAGAATATTCAGCTTGAAAGGAAATTCAGGATCTATTCTCACTGTGTCAGAGGTGAAATTTGAGAAAGTCTGACTGACATTCATTGATTGAGAAAAATAAAATCTGCCTTTGGTCCAGGTGATTAGTGTTTTGTTCACTGATATGTTGCAAGTGAACATGATGGAGTCTCCTCTGGACACATTGATATTCTTGTGTTTAACTGTAAGATCCTCTGAAATGGAAGGAAACAATCAGTTAATATAAAATAAAAACTGTAATTACATCTGCAGAAAAACATGAATCAAAAACACAAATCTCCACTGTACCTGCGAGGACGTGGCAAATAACTAACAGCTGAATTGAGAGCACAGCTGCTTCGCTGAGGTGAAACATGATGACCGTCTGACAGTGAAAGACTGACTGCAACTTTTCAGGCAGCCTTCACATGTATCTGTGGAGGAGGCACAGAGAAAAAGGAAGTGGTTAGTTGCTGTTTAGCTAAGCTCAGAGGTACATCTGAAATATCATCATAAGGTTAAGTCCTTTACAATAAAGATCACCACTTGTTGTTATGTATTGAAAATTAATGTTGTCGGTCATGAATTAAATTTCTGTCTAAACTACACACACATATATAAATGCACATGTGAAATGTGAAGTGTTCAATTGTTGGAAAAACAAAACCCTCTGCCCTGCGCTAAACACAATTTACCCACTCTGTTGTTACTTATTCACTTACCCAAAGTCTTTGCTCTAGTTATCTTCTGCTTTTCAAAAAAAAAAAAGCTTCTCAAGAGTCTCAATAATCATTTTTTTGTTTCTTTTTCATTCTGAAGTCTGTCTGTCTGTATGAAAAAAAAAAGACCAAGTGAATTATAAAAGGATAAACGAGGTGTGTGCACACGCCTGAACTCTCTCAGCTCCGTCTTCGAGGATGTTAACACACTGTCGTGGAGGAAGCACTTACAAAACAACTGACTAATTTTACCACAGTGCTAATGTGACTAACTTTAAGTTCCTATTTGAAATACAATGATTCAAAGAGCTTGAAATTACTTAAAAAGATACTTAAACACTTTAATTCACAAGTATTAAGTCTGTTCTCTTATGTTTAATCCATTTTTTGTAACCATAGATCCATTCACTCAGAGTCAAGGATAAACTGTCAGGATTTTATAGGTCAAAGGTCAAGTGTGAAGATGTTTTTGGGACCATGATATATCAGGAACACCTTAAAGGGTATTGAATTGTATTTGTTTTTGGTGTTATTATTATGGTGTTTATCTTCCAACTATAAGCACATGCATGTACAAAACTCAGACATAGAATACGGTTTTCATATCCCTTTTATGTCTATGAACACACCAAGGGGCCCACAGACACGTGACATACAAAGACAAAAAAAAACAAAACAGGAACAGGAAACACTCTTCAGAAGTGTCACAGACAACCTGACAATATATTCCACTTAATATTTAAGAGACATAAGACTTAAGATACATAAAGACGTGTTGTTTTTATAAGCTTTGGTTTTCTACTTGTTTGTTGTGATGCTCAACCAAGAAATGTTGTCAGAATAATATTGAACAGAACATAGTTGTTTGTTACTGGGAGGGGGGAAGCAGTAGTGAAGGTGCATTAAGAGGCTGCAAATCAGTCAACGGTAAGAAAGTGCATTAATCGTATTGTGCACCAGCAGGGGTTGCTGTAATCAATTTTTTTCCAACGTTTCCTTCCCAATCCTGGCAACAGCAAAGCAGTGGCTCAGCATATGCAAAGAAAATGTCTGCGTGTGTGTTTGCACTTTGGCAGCTGGAGACATAATGACATTAACATTGCTAAAGAAGCATAGAAATCTGTCAAGCAGTAACAATAAAGTCAGATAATGAAGCTTTAGTCTTCGCTGTTGTTACATAAAGGCTGGTGTAGGTGCCCTGCTGCCAATTGGTAAACGCAGGTATACTCATAAAATACACCCAACAGTGTGGAGCTTGTTCTAACTCAAGGCTCTTTTTTCTTAAGTGGAGATATTCTTTAACCAAACATAAAAGCTGATCAGGTTTCTCCTAAAAAATAATAATAATAATAAAAATAAATCACCATAAAATTAAATCAACTTCTCTCAACAACAGAGTTAATAAAAATGAATTTATTTTTGTAAAAACAGCTTTGGTTTTAATTATGTGAACTAAATAATCTGTGCAATTGATTTCTTCTTATCTATCTAATGCCTAATTGCTGCTCCCTCATTCCTCCCCACGGTCATTTTCCTTCTATCATACCTGCATTTAACCGGTAGGTATTTTTTGCAGTACATGCTTCATCTAAGAAAATTACACCATAAATTGCAGGCTGGATTATAAAGTGCCACCATTCAAGCTTCTCTGCTGCCTCTCTCTCTCTCTCTTTTAATGCAGGGCTGATGGAGCAGAATTTGATTATAGGCTGAAGATCTGTTTAAAGGGTACAGGTTGACAAAAGGTCTGCAGAGAGCTGGAGCTGCCAGAAGAAAAAAAAAAAAGGAAGCTTCTTCAATTCATCTGACTGATGGAAGAAACATGTTTTAAAAGAGTGTCTCATATGTGTGTGTGTGTGTGTGTGTGTGTGTGTGTGTGTTAGGGGACGGTGTATCTGTGCTCTGCTAGTGTTATATGCCTGATGTAATACGTGTTGTAATTTTTTACACATAATCCCCTCCCACTGTGTTAGACTTGTTGAGCATATTTCCTTGTTGTCACCATCTGTGTTTGTATGCACAAATGCGCATGCGCGCACGTGTGTGTGTGTACTTGCACTGCTATCCCTGTGAGAACCAATTTAACCAGTTTTACTGTAGAAGTGAGGACATCTTGAGAAAGTAAGGACATTTTTACACTCCTCACAATTTTCAAATGGATATTTAAGGCTTAAGATGTGGTTTTAAGGTTAGGGTTAAAATTTAGTTTAGGGTTAGATTAGATAAAAGTGTTTGGTGTTCTGCCTCACAGGAACTGTTCCCCTGGTGGAGACACGCACCAAAGGCCAAGTTCCTGTAATATTACTGGAGGTTAGGTAGGCTTTTATCTAAAAAAGTATAGATGTTATGTTAAGATTAGGTTAGATAAAAGCCTACCTAACCTAACCTCCAGGTAATATTACAGGAACTCAACTGTCTCCACCAGAGGAACAGTTTCTGTGAAGCAAAACTCAGAAACATTCTCTCTCGCTCTCTCCTCCTCTGTTGCACACACACACACACACACACACACACGCACACACAGGTCTGCAGAGAGAGTTATTAATAATAATGCGATGAAGCGACTGCAGAGAAGACAATCAGTAAAGTCCATCCCACCCCACCATCATGTCACTGATCGGGGTCTTACCCTTGGCAGAAAAACAGACACTACAAGAGCCGAGTGAGATGACGTTCCTGAAAAGTTCCCAGCCCCTCAACGCTACAAAGAATTTATTGGTGTAAACATGGTTTATATGTGTCAATAAGTGTTCCTCACAAAGATAGAAGTGCAAGAGTGTGTGTGTGTGTGTGAGTGTGTGGGGTCTTTTTGAAACAGCAGGTTAATTCATACTCACTTACTCAGCGGGAGCCGTTGGCCATATGCAGTGTGAAAAGAGGTTGAGTTAAACAGGTCGAGGTTAACAACTAACAAAAACGGAAAAGGAGTGTTGCTTTTCACTAACAAAGTGTGAATCTCTTCAGCATCATCTAACTTGTTTCCATCATAGCCGGAAAAACCCTTGTAAACAGTTTGTCTCAATACAGCCACAGTCACCACAGATTAGCTGTTGTGATTGCATCCATCATATACACAAGTATGCACAACTGGTGATAGCAAAACTGATCATGTTATCACATTCTGCAGGGTTCTTCCACTCAAAAATAGACACACTACAGGATGTGTGCTGTGTGGTGTAGGCACAGTCTTACAGTCTTATATATATATATATATATATATATATACACACACACACACACACACACACACACACACACATAAACACATATGTATATATGTAGCCATGACATCCACCAATTCACAGAAATAACATAAAAGACAGATGTATTATCAAGACACTAAGAGCTCTTGAGATACTGGTGCACTTACACACTCACACATAATGATCCAAACTTCTCCAGGTCTGAGAGTAAGACATGATAGAAAAATGGTAATTAAAGGAAACTCCAGCTATGTTTGTGTGTATGTATGTGTGTGTGTGTTTTTTTCTTAGGAATGTGAGAGTGATTTGGTGTGACCGTGGCTACTCTGACCCTCTCAGGCATTGATGGATGTTTGTGAATATTTGAGATGCCTCACAGAAAGCCTCTAGCAGAACACAGAGAGACATCAGAGGAGCTAATACCTCTGTTCTCCATCTTCAATGCTGCATGGTTCACTTGCATGTATGCGCACAGTTCATGAATTTAAATCAGCGGTAGCAGAACACAGTTTTTAACGCCGATGGCTTGGAGAGAGGGAGCGTGTACGCTATTGTTTGTTGGATGTTTCAACAAGAGGACAGATTAAACAGTTTGCCTGATTAAGAATTCATCCTCTCCCATCTGACTGTGGAACATGGCGAAAGCAAAATCTGCTGTAAATGTGTGTCTTTTTGTAAGGCAGGGTGTAACATCTCTCACATATCTGTGTGTCAAGTTACTCTTACAGTTTGAGGAATTACAATTAGTTTTGTAACAGGGTTAGTAACAGTGAAGTCTACTATTGACCTTACATAGAAAAGAGCATATGCTAATGTAGAGATTATTCAGTGTTGGTTCTATGCATTTTCTTGCTTCTTCCCACAGTCTAACGACATGCAGGTTAGCCTGTAGGTGTAAACGTGTGAAGTTTGCGTGAAAGTGTGAATGTCTGTTATGTCTAAATGTCTGAATGTCTGTCTGTCAGTGGGTCATGCTTATATCACCAACCGTTTATCAGAGTTAGTGTAGCTGCCTCTGAGGCAACAAAAGGCTTTATTTTAAATTCACACGCACGACAGCACTTGAACACCCACAGACATGCATTTGCATTTTGACAAATACTTTCATTAAAAGGCTTTAATTCTTAAAAATACAGTTATAATATTTAACCTGGAAAATTTAGTAGCAACAGATTAGTTCATTCATCTCAGCAAAAGGCTAGCTTGTCTCTGTTGCATTGTTTCTTTGCCTCAGTTTATTTGTTTCATAAGGGAGACAAAAAAATGGAAAGAAAGAAACACTTTTCCTCTCCTTTCACACAGCTTCCTGCATGACAGCAAAACAAGGAAGCAAACAAAGGTCAAGTCAGACTGTGTGGAGAAAAAAAAAAAGACAAAATATCCACCAGCAGTGAAATGTTTAAGGCATTTTTTAAGGCATTAATTTAACTTTTCCCAAATAAAAAAAACCTAAAATTTCTCACTAGTTTGTACAACTATTAAGGCCAAAGAAACTTTAATAGTTGTTCAATCTGGATTATCATCTGGATCTGCACCAGATTGTAAATATATATTATATTTATTAAATTACATATACTGTATATCACATAAATACATGAAGCTGTATTTCACGATGTCAAAACATTCTGGATACTTCTCTTCCACTTCAAAATTTAATGGATTTTTTCACAGGTCTATGTCCTGTCTCTCCAACAAATCGGTTCAGTACTGTTTGCATCATCCAAACAAGTCAACAGACACAGATTAAAGTATAATCATCTTGACAGAGGTAATAACAAATAGCGGAGCAAACACAGAGATGCATACACACTCTTAAGTAACACATTCACAGTCAAAAGAAAAAGCCTGCAGTGTTGAATAATAACAGCATCTATTTAAACAGGTAGATTTTCTCAGAGGGGATGAAGTTATATATAATTGATGGCTTGCAGTGGGAAAAATTCATTCATCCACTTCTTTCTATTCAAAATTCAGCATGCTGCAGTGTTCAATGCCTTACACTGTCCTTCTTAATCATTCTTTAACCACTCATCGCTGAAGCATGCACACTAGCAGTGTTTGTAAACCTGAAATACTGAAATCATACGAACCTTTGAACATTAATCTTTCAGGCACACCAGGGCTTCGGTGGATGTGGGTATGATTGATGGACACTTAGACGAAGGTAACATATGGTGTAGTTTGAGCTACCTTGTATAGTAACGATGTGACAGCCAAAGATTTTCACACCTCTCAATGTTGACAAACAGAACATAAGGTATATCATCCCATCTATATCTGTGCCCTAAATTTTCAGGGCCTTTTTTAAGTCAGGTGGGTGTATATGCAAGAAGAAACAAGCCAGTAGAGGTGATTTCAACATCCTGGCATAATTAGGGAGACCCAGAACACTACTGCAGATATTACATATCTCATTTAACCTAGGAATGCCACAGGATCCCCGAGGAGGAGCTGGAAAAGTGTCGCTGGGAAAAGACACCTAAATAAGTGACCAAAAATATCTATCCACCCATGCATATTCTTGTTTTGCACATATAGGCTTTATTTAGAAAACCAATCAATCCATTTTCTATACTTCTTATCCAGTTAAGGAGAACTGAAGCCGTGACACCACTCAATCACAGAGCCAACATTTATGTAGACAAACAACCAGACGGTCTCACATTTATGCCTACAGAGAGAGAGTCAGTAATAAACCTGAATGTTGGAGGAAACTTAATAAAACCCACAAAATGAAAATGAAAATCGAGTAGCAGTTAACCATCGCTAACATAGTTTTTGTTATGCTTCTGCCCCCTAGTGGTCATAAATCAACACCGTGTAGCTTTAACTAATTTGATTAAACTAACTTGACCATTGTTGATTTTGATTAAACACTTTTTTGAAGTAGCTGATGATGATGATGCTACTATTAATAATGATAATAATAATTGCTGTTACATCTTTTGTGTCAAACAATATAAAATGAGTAAAGGATGATCCCGTGTAGGAGCAGGGTGGGTGATAATGAGGTAGTGACCTACGCACGCGGTGATAATGAATACAATAAACACACATATGTTTGGAGATGTTTATTTATAAAAAAAAAAAATCAGGGTTGCGCGCGCACGCACACACACACACACGCACACTTTTCCTGGTCCCTCCCCTCCATCCTCCTCTAATCTTCTCCAGACGTTTTCATTGGCCGCAGTGGAGAGAGAGGCGGAGGAGGAGGAGGATGAGGAGGAGGAGACACTGACGGACTGGCACGAATTCCTCAGCGCTCCTCAAATTTCTTGAAATCTCGGAGCTCTTGCTCCCGACAGAAAAAAAAAGAAAGAAAAAAATTACCAGAGACTCTGAGCAGCTCCCAAACCTTCCGATCAGATTCCTCTTCCTCTCCCCTCGAAGCGGAGCAGCTTTTGAACGACATGGTAAAAACGCAAAATCAGTGAAAGTTTGCTCAACCTACAAAAGGGAAAGATGTGGAAAACGGATGGAGATGTTCTTGATCTCTTTATCCCCTCAAACCTCACTTTCTCCTTCTCTCTCTCTCTCTTTTTCTTTGAAAATCCAGATGTTGCGAAGTGTGGCCGTGCTCCTTCTGCTGTCTGTGGCTCTCAGCAACGCTGAGGTAAGTTTTTCCCATTTTTTCCCCTTCTTTTTTTTTTTTTTTTTTTACTCTTTAACTTCGTATCATTATTTGTTAAATTTGCACCGAATGTTACCTCACGTTTGTATCCTACTAAACTGGAGTAACAATATCACTCATACAGACACAACAGCTTTTGTTCTCAAAGCTTAAATCCAGCTAGAAACACATCTGGAATCGGTCAGTCCATTACCCGACACAATGCTCTTGTGCTGTGGTGAAAACGAGCCATTTACAGTCCGGTTGTCAGGATTGTGCTAAATCTATAGCTTGTTATGGCATTTATCCTCTTAAGAAGAACCAATTATGCCATTATTGTTGGCAAGTCTGTCCAATTATGAGCCTCATTATGGAGACAATCAAGCTCACAGTTAAACTAAATTGCCTCTAGGAGAGTTTCTTTCAGCAGGGACATTATTGTCAGACCTGAAAATATAAAAATCACTGCTTATATGAGACAGTGTTAGTCGTGTTTGTGTGTGTGTTTGTGTGAAACAAACACTTCAACAATTTACATCTTGCGAGACAACACACCTCACATGCAGAAATACTTATGCTCAGTTTTAGGTTTTTTATAGTTGTGAAGTTAACAGCACAGCAGAAGCTGCTATAACAGGGACACGGTAGTGACAGACAGCTGTGAAAAGAAAAGAAAGAGGAGGAGGGGGAAGGCAAGGGTTTGTATATATATCACACAAAGGCCGGCTGCCACCACTGATGAGGTTTGATGGCCCCTCATCATCAATATTGTAGCATGCTTGGGTGCAAAAAGCCTCAGCCATCAGGAAGCAGCTGCTCTTAATGGCAAACAAACATCGTGTTTGGGTGGTCAGTGGTGGAAAACATGTGTGTTTGGATTGGTGAGTGTGGTCAGAGTCTCCTTATGTGTCTCACACTGGAGTGCTAAGTAGCCAAACCACTAGAGTAAACACAGAGATAATGTGTTGTTAGATTAGCCGGCCCTGTGGCGTGCACACACACACATGGATGACCCATTAATAAAAACTTTAGAATAAATGAAACTTCAATGCATCAGAACAGAAATACATTGAAATGTTGACATGTTTGCAAATGTGTTTAGTAAGCTTGTTAATGAAACTTAGAGTTACAGCCGATTAGCTCAGTTTAGCATAGTGGGTAACTGCAGTTTCAGACATGATATCATCTTGCCCCTGGCCTGAAAGTGATGACATCTATTTCCCAAAATGACAAACTATTCCTTTAATAACTACAAACACATGAACAGAGCAGGTGGTGTTTGATGGCCTTAATCTCTCCAGACACAGCTGTTGAACACCTGGCTTTGTGTTGACTCCTCTGTTGACCTGCACAACAGTTACAGGCTGAGGGGAATAAACAGAGAGCTCTTTTTTCCCCGTCTCCTAATTAGGGGATAGATTTTTTTTTGAAACACTTACTTCTCGGTCTAGTCCATATCTTTATGGCTTCACTCTGATATGGCTATTAGCATCTCAAACTGCCACAACATCACTCATCAGGCTGACATGCTGGCCTTCCCAGCTGACCTTCCACTGCTGTCCCTACCTTTATTGCCTGCTAGAAAATGTGCTATTGTGTGCATCTTTATTGGACTGGTGGCCATGATCTGTGAGGAATGTTGTGGTGAAGACAGCGGACACGGAAGAGTCTGTTGAGTCTACCCATGAAGTTAATGGGAAGGTATTAGAAAGGCATCTATTCTCTGAAGGTAATTGCCCTCATAATATACGGCCTGTTGACTGGCCGTGGGAAGGGCCTGCACTGGCATACCAGTGTGCTGTCTAAAGGAGGTCAACATGTTGGAGCAAAGCCCTTCAGTAGAGGATCTGCCAATGCTTCAGAAGTGTGTGTTTAAGTGAACGGATGTGTTTAAAAAATTACTGTACACACAACTTAAAAGAGAGTGATGAAAACAGGAATCTGTGTGTGGGTTAAGATTTTTTTCCCTGGTATGAGCGTAAGCTATTAAAATCCGGACCCTAACTTCAGATTTATTATGAAGGAGAACGCCTGTGTGCTTCCTGAGGTGAGAAATTGCAGTGTTTGAAGATAAGCAGCTCAGAGATGTAGCCTGGCGGGGGGCGGGGGTTTGCCGGTGGTCGAGACTGTGTGTAGTAACTCTGTGTTGGTGTGTGCAGGCTGGAAAACCAGATATTCATCTTGTGAAGAAATTGTTGATGTTTTACTCAAACATACCGGGAGCTTGATATGCAAAGAAGGTTGACTTAGTTGAAGGTTGAGGAGTTTTGCAGCTATAGGGGACATCTGCACATGAGCAGAGATAGAGAAGTGTTTATCTCTGTTTTATGGCATGCAGTGTTTATTTGTATTATCCTGCATCAATTACACTGACAGTGAGAGGAATGACGCAGTGGTTAATGTAGTTATCCGCACCAGCTCCAGATTTTGACAAATACACAGACATCCAGTGCAAAAGTTGAGAAGATACAGAAGAAGGCAACGGCCGTACTTTGGATCGCTAGCGAGCTCCGATTGAGCCACAGCCACTCAGCTCCCTGCCATGTTGCCATGTTGATGCCTGTTCTCTCTCATTCAAGGTGGGCTAAAAATATCTGCCCAGGTGGAGGGAACATGAGCATGAGGGGACGCTGTGTCCTCTGTCTGTATCAGCCTGCTCTAATTACTGTAGCTCAACATCCAGTCATGGATCCTGCGCACGGACTGAGGAGGGTGGTGAGAGAGAGAGGGAGCGAAGTAAAACAGAGGAGAGATGGAGCCACAGTCGTGCAATTATAGCAGTGGAGGCTGGGGTTTAGGTAAGACTTGGCTGTGTAGTGAGGGGGCAGGGATAAAGAGCGGGGGTTGGGTGTGGGGGTGTGGGGGTAGTGGAGGGGGTTTACAGTGTTTCATGTCCCTGCAGTGTTTTCTTCACTCTTGGCTTGGCTTTAAAGGAGTCCTCATTTAGACTTACCAGCTGTACTGGTATCTTATCATTACCGGCACCCTACACTCGAAGGCACTACACACTAACAAAGATGACAAAGAGCGAGTAGTAAAGTCTACCCAAAGAGTTTGTGAGTAAGAGATAATTAAAATGTGACATACTCACTTGCGCACTAGAAATTTTCCTATTGAACGCAACTTATAAAGGGAGATAATTGTTTTCTCTTTCCTGACAGCAGAACAAATTTTTATTGTACCATTTCAGTGTCTGAGTCTTGTAGTAATGTTGGCTGCCACTGAACCACCACTGAAACTGTAAGTTGGTTAGTTAATTGGCAGAAAAATTATAAAAAATAAAATAATAATAATGCTTTAGGAGGCACCAGCAGGCTTCTCTTTTACAATATAAATCACAAGTACAAGATTCTGCGCCTTTTATATACTATATATATATATATATATATATATATATATATATATATATATATATATATATTTTATGAAAAACATCAAAGCTTCTCCTTTCCCTGTCTAACCATCTTCAGGTCATCATATGCTCATGAGATGTTGGAAACACTCCTTTGAGATTCAGTTTCATGTTGACATGATGGCGTCACATTATTTATGCAGATTTTTCAGATGCACATTCAATTTCTCATTCTACCACCAATGTGATTGGATTCATAACTGGTGACTGGGGAGTCATTATATTCCCCACATCATTACACCATCACCAGCAGCTTGGATTGTTTAAAAAAAACACAAGTTTGCATCCATAAATTAATGTTGCTGAAACCAAATTCATGCTCTACTGTCCATGTGTTTCAGAAATGCACATTCCTCTGACCCAGCTGTGGATTTTTTTTTTTCCACAATAAAAGAAAACAAAAGTCTCACGCCCATTTATGTGAAGCGGTGTGGACGGTGTGTCTAGGTTGTCTGGTTTTGTGTGAAAGAGTTTAACAGAGGCCAGCTTCACATTGGGAAAGATAACATGTTTAACTCAAGTCCTCTGGGACACATAAATCTGTTTAATCTGATCAACACAGCCACTCCCATCGAATGATTATGTGGTCAAAGCAGATAGTGTCATTCATGACCCGTGGGAGCAGAAACAAAACAAGTCTATTTTGTTAAAAGCTTTATTTTTTTAAGTGTGTGTAATGAAAAGTTACAGAGCAGTTATTAGGGACAATAGACAAAAGAATAGATTATAAGTAATGATTATTTTTTATGGAGTCATAGTCTGGTTATTTTATCAAGTTTTTTAAATTTCTAAATGCAGAAAAAATAGTGAAAAATATACATAATACTTCCCCAGAGCCAAAGTTTGTTTTTATCCTTTGAGCTTATTTTACCAACAGTTCAAATCAGTTCAGTTCACTGTGATACATCACAAACTGGAACCAGTGGATATTTAGCGTTTTTGCTTAAAATATCAATGTTCAGTATAGTGGGTTATTCATAATCTGGATCAGTTCATTAATTAGTCAACTAATCCTCTCAGCTCGGGTTGAATCCCATTAGTTTCTCTAAAAATTAAGATACTATCATGTTCATGTTTGAGCGTATTAGATCTGGTTTGTGTCGCAGATGAAGTTGTTTAGATGTAAGTTGTTTTATCAGAGGACCCAGTGTCTGTGACGATAAAGTTTGTGGAAACACGCATGTTCGCAGTTTGACATAAATAACTGCGTGTCTTAATCTCATTCTGCTGACTGAAAACGGGCCTTTTCCTTCTACAAACATTCCCCAGTCCAAAGCCCCGATACTGGCCTCAAAGAAGAGGGCAGGGAATCGAGTCATTCCCCTGGTCTGAGCTGAGTTTGGGCCCTCCCTCGCTCTTTTCCTTTCCTCTCTGGATGTGGAAAAATGCCCAGTACAGAGCAGGGATGGGAGGTAGGGGGAGAGAAAAAAGAGACAGACAGAGAGAGAGAGAGAAAAAAAAAGTTAGTGACGGGGAAAATTTGGGTGCAGCGGCAAGGTTATTGGGTCAAAGAAATTCACGTTGATCGAGGTGACAGGATCTGTACTTTATGCAGGAACAGACGACAAGAGAGGAATGTAAAACAGAGAATTGGATAGATGGAGGTGAAACAAAATCCTCAGTGGGATTGACGTGGGTCAGGTGGTGGGGACGAGGGACAGTTTTGTCCCCGACGGTGTGACAACAGGGTGAACAGCGGCGGGGAGACAGGGGGTGGTGCCGTGTTCATTGCATTTTATGTCCTCTGGTGACGTTTTAACTACTAGCAGATGTGGATTTTGCTCAGACCGTGACTTGTTTCCTGCTTTTCTTTAGTCTCGTTCTTTCTCTCTGTGTCTCTCACTTTCTTTCTGTCTCGCACTTCAACATTTTCTTACGTTTTTTTTTTTTTTTTTTTCATCTCTTGCTTCATCTTGTTGTTGTCGTTTCTTTTGGGGTGTAGTTACAGCTACAGTTCAGCTCAAGCAAGAACATCTTGGCCGGTGGGTGTAAAATAAGAGGCTGCAGACGGGGGTGACATCATCGCCGTCCGTTGGTGCATTCCTTTCACACTGAATAAGAAACAGGGAGAAGAATAACAGGCAGATCAGTAAACTGGTCGTTACTCAGGGTCCCTTTGTTTCTGCTGGTTTAATCTCAAACTTGACCTCCCCCCAGATTGTTTGAGACCACCCGTAGAGATTTTCTAAAGGGCTCATAACTTTACAACACACTCAATTTAGTTGTACTTTGACACATCCTGCCAGTTAAAACCATCTACTCACTGTCATAGAGATCCATGAAATTCTAACCAGTTGTTTCAGCTTCAAGGAGGCATGTCAGTAGATTGTATCATTTTGAGGGTTGGATGTGTGTTTCTCAGTCAAGCGCTTTACTGTACACCTGATCCCAAGTGGCTGTCGAGCACAGAAGAAATGAGACAGAACCTGATTTGATATGTATGAAGATAAGAAATAAAAGGAAAGATTGAGAATAGAGGGACTTGAATAATTGAGGGCAAACGCTAATGTCTCAAAACTGAAGCAGATGACGGCCTGTTTCTTCCCCCTGTGGGATGGATTTAGCCACAAGCTAACATAAATTCCTTAAAGGAAGAAACTGGATCATGGTTAACTGATAGTTTGTGGAGAAAGAGTGTTTCTCATTCTTCTTCTTGGGCTGTGATTCACTTCTCTTCTTGTAAGGCCTGGTTTGAGGGGCAGAGAGAAGTGAGAATGAGGCAGAAGAGATGAGTTGTACAGTCTGTGCCTTCCCCGTTTTCTTCGCTCCTGGCTTGAGTTCACATCTCATGATGCTGGAGAATGTTAGACAATCTAGAGCCGGAGAGACAACACCGGGGCAAAAAAGCGGGAAAAAATGCCGTAGAGGGGGAGATCGAGGGCACCTGACCTAGATACTGAAGATATTTTGGCTCAACATGAACTTTGTCAGACCCCAGCTGAGGCACAACACCACTCAGGAATGTAGCCCCCACCCCTTTAATTCCCCTGTTTCTGCCTCTTGTCTAATGTTCCTTTGCATTTTTATTTTCTTCAATTATTTCACTTCCTCATTAGAAATGTGCTTGTAAAAGCACTGGGTTTCAACATAAGGTGGTTAGAGTGACGTTGTCTTGCTGTGCTGGTATTTGTCTGTCCATCTGTGAGTCTGAACGTCTGAAACAACGTGAATTGTTTTGTTTTTTTGTTTTTTTTCTTGTTTTTTTTGTTTTTACACAATCTATTGAAGTATATTTAGACGCGTATGAGAAAGCGAATAACTCTAACATGTGTATGAAGCTCAGATTAACATAAAGCATAAAGACAGGAAACAGGGTGGAAACAGTTACACTAGCTTTGTCTCGTGCAGTGACCTTGTGGTGCAGCTCTTGGTTTTAGTAAAAAATGTCACTATACACTAAAACTATTCATTTAATTCTGCTCATACAGTGTGCACTTTTTTAGATCTCACACTTATTTATGCATTTTAGTTTTTCTCAGTTCAGTAGTTGTTATTTGGCAGCATTTTTCCATTCATAAAACTAAAACACAACTAACAAATTTCAATTGTTTTTTCTTTTTACAGATACAGCTTTATACAGATTTATAGTGTTTTGCTGAGAACAAAATCCAAAGCCGGTTCAATGATTTGAAACATTCACGTCAGGTGTTTCGATCTTTTAAAGTGACGTGTGAGCTTAACAGATGCATCTTATAGATCAAGCTTAACAACCTATAAATATAAATAGACTAAATAAAGCCAATCACATTTAGTTACTGTTGCAACTGTGTCACGGAGATGAACCACCTTTCACCTTTTCATAATGGTGCGTATTTCACCGACACCGGAAAGTACGCTCTTCACAACGAGTGTAAACGCTGACAGCTTTTGAACACGCTCTGAAGAAAAGCGCGACATGAAAAGGATTTGCTGCAGGCTTCTTGTATTGGATTGCATTAAATCAAGCTTGTCATGGCAAATAAATTAATCAAACTGATTGAATTGATCTCGGTTGCTACAGAATTTCATACTCTTTTATAATTCATTAACATAAAGGTTAAATTTGGTGTTTAATGCATTTATTTCTTTATTTCTTTTTTGTCAAACAACTGCTGTTAAAGCTGTATAACATTGTGAGCATATCCATAGAGAGGTGTTTACCATCTGTAAATCAATGTTTTCCATGCTAATGATGGGAAGAGTGCATTGTGGGAATGGATCCACAGTGGCTATAAAGTGACACCAGCAGCAGAGAAGCATTGATCGGTTTGCTGGATCAATGGAGCATCTCCAAGATGTGCACACACACACACACACACACAAACACACAATCACACGTATGGACAAAACTACAAAACATGCACATATAAGCAGATAGGCTCCATTAATTATTCAGCTCTGTGTGTGTGGTTTGGGGCGAGCAAGGACATGGAAATGCAGATAGTTCTCTTTTTAATGTCATTTGATGATATTTTTCATGCTATTGTGATGTATGGGGACTTTCATGCTGTAGGTAAAATGTCAGTGTCCCCATAAGCAGAAGAAAAGATAGACTCTTATTTATTTTTGTTACTGAAGCAAGAATACATTGCCCTTTAATTCAGTTGGCCTCAGCATGGAGCTATTCAACATGTGGTGGTGAGGGGATTCAGTCCCATCTCTCCTCTTGTACCTTCACCACCTATCGCCTTTTCATTTCATAGCTGGTTTTTCGGCAAGGCTTCCTCTTGCTGCTCATTGCCTCCCTATCTCCATCCCCATCACCACCACTACCACTCTCGCCCCTCCACCTATCTCTGCAAGACCGGTCTCAGTTCACTGGCACACATCTCTTGTAAAAGGGCAGTGCTTTGAGAATAAGATGACAAGGGAGAGAGAATTACAGCATTGCAGAAATGAAAGGACACTAGAGTTTAGCTGTGAGGCGCCACACAGAGATAGACTGATGAAAATGATACACTGGAGTTTGTAAGAAAAAAAAAACATCAGTTTTTAATCCTCCTTAACCCTTTAAATGATTTTATCCTCCTGACAAAAAGAGTGGAAGTAGAAAAAATGGAATAAAAAAATAAAGGGCAGGAGTTGAGGAATATGAGCTATGAAATGTGTGTGAATGCTTGAGGCTGCTCTCTGTATGAAAGGCTCTATTTAATCTGTTATGATTCACCAGTCACTCTGGATTCTGTGACTGGTCTTAAAAAGGGAGGATAAGGAAAACAAGGCGGCGTTCGTTGGTTGTAATGAAAAATTGATGTCATTTAAGTAGGACACCCACAGCAGGTGTGTTTGTCTTTGTTTGCTCTGTTGGTGATTAGGTTAAAGAGTTTTTGTTGTTTGATTATGAGGTTTCTGGAAAATCGTGGTAATATGTTAGAGCATGTTAACATCATATCTTTGATCATATTTAGTTCTGAACTTCAGTACTTTCCCCCTCATTCCCAGTCTTTATTCTAATCTAAGCTAACTAGCTTCAGATTTGAAATTAGCATATAGGTCTGAAAATAATGTTGATTTTTGAGACCTAGGAAAAACCTATGATCTGTTGCTCTCTGTTCTCATATTGCACTGATGAAAATGTGTAGAAATCTGAAGAAAGTGATGGTGCATGTAATGGTGCATGTCTGCCCACTCCGGTTCATAGTTAAAATGAAAGCTTCAGGCTAAACACAGATGTGATTTATGACCACATGAGGTAGATGGACTCCAGCTCCAATATTCAGGCACACTTCAGTTCACATTGAAGTTGCTTTGTCCATTGTTTTTTTTTTTTTTGCAGCTTTGTGTTGCGCGGCTGCGTCAATCATTAAATCTCGACAACACCCTTTGCTGTGGTCTCATTATGGGACTCGATTCTCTTTACCTCGTTTGATTGACACTTCTGTGATCCTGCCACAACAGGAGCCTACACATGCTCTCACCATAGCAACAATCCACTTGAATCAGATGAAAAAAAAAGGGCCTTGTGCCTCTGTATTCATTAGCTAAATGTCAGGGATCCTCTGCTGGTTCTACTCAGAAAGAGATGGACAGACAGAGCGCTTTGCTTTTGCTCCGTGTAAGGAGCCCGTGCATTATTAATGTTCTCATCTGAGGTTTCTACAGGTTTCAACAAGCCTCTAGCTCAACTGTGCCTAACAAACTGAATTGTCCAGCATGTTCAAGGCTACAGGGATTGCTTTGAAGATTTTCCATGACCTCAACTTTGCAAGAGTGTGTGTGTGTATGTTTAACTCATGCATAGAAATGAACTAAGTCGTACAATCCTGCCCCTCTCACCAATTCTTTTTTAAAGCTGCCGTACTATGACGCTTGCATGTGACTGCTCCTCCTTCCCTACATCCATCTTGTTATATTCCGTCATTAGTGAGCGTTTGGTCACGAGAATCCACCTTCATTTTAACCTAAATACCAGACTCACAAATGAGCGCACACATACACACTCTCACACACTCACACACACACACACACTCACACTCACACAGCAAGCCAACTCACGTGGACCAAAGGCAAACTTTTCTGTCTCGCTCTTACAGGAAACAGGGACTTAGAGAGGAGGAGGAGGAGGGGGAGTCTGGAGAAACAGGGAGAAAAAAGATTTCACATAGCATGGGAATGAGCCCAAAGGAAAACACAGCTCAGATTCCAGATGTGGAAACACCCTGTACACACACACACACACACACACACACACACACACACACACACACACACACACACACACACATATGCAAACTCAAATACACACACAAATAAACCCACACATATACAAAAGACTCACAGACAGGAAAAGGAGGAGATAATGAGCGCCATAAAAACAGCTGTTGGAGCTCCGCTTGGCATCTTCTGATTGGTCGGTTTGTAGCTCCAGTGAACTCATTTTTTGGCAGGTCCACTGGTGATATTCTACAATAAACAAATGAAAGATAATGAAATACAGCCATGAAAATAAGCAAATGACTGAATTAACTTAAAAAAGGTGGAAATGGGGACAGAAACATTCTAGACATTTGAATGATTATAAATAGCCTGGTTTTAAATTAGGAGGGTGCTAGTTTAGCTCATCAGACGAACTCACACACAAACACAGATCATTGTATGTATTTAAAACCTGAATCACTGCCTGACTTAATCAACGCTGAAGACATCGGTGCCATCACTTCAATTATTCTCTAAGTGGAGTACGGTCGGCTGTCACTTCTACAACAGAGTCTGACCATCGTTGACATGGCAACTGCAGGCAAACATAAACGGGTCTGCAGAGACCACAATGAAAGTACAGACACTAAAACATGAGTTAGGTACTGAGAAGAAGAGATAATGTTTTAACTAGAAGTCACTTTGAATTAACCTCTAATTTAGTTCCTTTGATTCTAGAAATGTTTGGACTTTGGAAAAACAGTTACATCTATCCATATACACAAACACATATGTGGTAAACAATTCCTCTGACCAAGAAACACCACTCATCATGTTTTGGACAGTATTTAAATTCTGTCTCCTGCAAAATTGCGAGTGACTCAGAATCAGGACCACAAAGTTAAGACGTATCATGTCAGAGGAATGTATGGTGCTGCGCCACCTAGAGGGGAAATGCCATTAATGCCAAATGCTATTAAGTTAAAAACATTCTCTTTCTGTAAATAACTACCAAAAACTAGGCTAAATATCTGTCTTGTAAACATGGTCTGTAGTTTTTGAGATAACAAACATGCAAAGAAAATTCAAACACATAAACCTCAGGCCTCCGTGGAGTTTCGGTGGAGTTTTATAAAAACACACAACAGCAGGGGTTTGTCACACGTGGTCATGAATGTGGTCAGCACGGATCTCAGTGCTTTCAAGATGGGACGTGCGTCTTATTAGTGCAACAGTGCCGCCGTGTGTGTGAAATCAGCAGAAACCAATGGTATTGGTTGGCTAAAGCAGCTGTAATGTGTTGTCTTTCAGGAGCTGCAGAGCAAGAGCAAAGTGTGCGCCAATGTATTCTGTGGGGCGGGCAGGGAGTGTGCTGTCAATGAGAAGGGAGAGCCCAGCTGTCTGTGTATAGAGGTGAGTAATAGGTGCATGACTCTGCAGCACAGAAGAAGACTTTGTAATGTGTAGTGCTTGACTTGAAAAAATAGAAAATAAAACATTTTCCAATCTTGGCTTCAAGATTGGAAAATGACACAGGACCCTTCACTTTATCTGTATTCATAAATTACTTTCAATTAAATTGCCACATAGGAACTTTGTTCTGCTCTAACCACTTAGTATCCCAGTATAGTTTTTTTTATTTGACTCTATGAAAATGGAGTTTAGCACATAGATATTTGGGATTGAAAGTCCCTTTACTTTTCACGTAATTCTTCTTTATCTTCTCTATTTCTCCATCTCTTTCTAGACCTGTAAGCCCCACAAGAGGTCAGTGTGTGGCAGCAATGGTAAGACCTACAGGAATCACTGCGAACTCCACAGAGATGCTTGTCTGACTGGCTTGAAGATCCAGGTGGCCCATGACGGACACTGCCAGGGTACCAGCATCAGCACACATCACAAGAGAAAACTCCACTTTCTCCTCAACATCCACTAGTATCAAACAGTCACATGTTAAACTAAAAATGATTTCTTAAGCTTTAACAAACTTAAAAATGTGGAAATGTTGGAAACAATATTGCTGGCTGCTGTTTCCAAGCTGAGTTTTGCAATACCAGTAAATTACACCTCCAAGTGTGGTTAAGATCATAATAATGTTGTCATTAATAAATAAATCAATAATCGTCTTAACAAGGACAGTAAAATGTTCTGATAATCAATGGTACTTTGTCTAGCGCAGTGCAAATCTGAATATGGGACAAGATTGGAGGTCTTCATTTAGAGATTGTGCTTTATGTTTATGTCTTTCGCATCTGCTTTTATTGAAATTAAATACTAAGATAAATCAATCACAACACCGCAAACTGAATAACTTCATGAAAGGTTGCAACTTGAGACTATAAAGTCAGCCGTTGGCCTGCAGAGAGTGAATGAATGTTATCGATTACGGAAACAGTTAGTGTCAGATAAGGTCTTTAATAATAATGTTATAAATGGGTAGCAGTATCAGTCACATCAGTGGTGAGTCACATCAGTTTATCACTGTAACAATGTAAGTCTTGTGTTGGTGAGTGTCAGTTGTCGAATTCAGGATGGAAGCTCAAATATTTTAACTTTGTCATTGCTCAGTTATTTCAGTTTTTGCCCAACAGGGACAGCAAAAGCTCAAGTTTATTATCCTAGCATGACTTTCTACTCGGCCCTGAGCCATAATACGACCATTTTTCATCATACACACACACTTGAGTGTTGCATTGGGAATCTCAAAATTCTCACTAAACTTCGACTTGTCAGCGCAATGTTGTTTGGTTCACCTGGCAAAAGGTGCAAGTGCTGATAACTATTCATTGCTGATTGAGCTGATCTCTGAACTTGCCCATATTGATGCAACTGATATGAGAGGTGACTGGGTTGACAGGGATCCATATAAGGCTACGTTTATGTCACTGCAACTGATCCTCCATCACATTCACAGTCTTGGCCTTGACTTATCTATTGATAAATCTAATATTAGTCTTATCTCGACTGACCTTTCGCTTCTCACACTTCTCATCACAGTAATGTTGCACTCTTTGTGTCCCCGCTGACCTGAACATTGATCAGAGCTGTAGAGGACAGGGTAGTCAAAGAATAGAGTTATCTTACACAGTTGTCATCTTCGTAGACCTTTGGCCTGCACTCAGTCACAGCCAAGTTTAACACTGTTTATCTGACTCATCAGTCGGCACTGTTCAGTTGATTTACCTCATTCGTTCCGTCTTTTTATATCACTTTCAGAGAAGAAAACAGACCAGGCCGCTGCTAGCCCAGGTGAGTTTATATTTATTTGTCCTCTGTTTATAATGTGTTCAGTTTTTATTGGCGTTCTTTCAAGGTTATTTTTTTTTTTTTTAATTCAGGTCATTGTCCCCTGAAGAGGTTAAGACCAGGTCTTTGTTATTAAGATTTGATTGTTATGGATGTGCAATAACTGTAGTTTATGGTCTAATGGAAAGGATGCAATCGGTAAAACAGTGGAAACACTGACGTATGCTCTGGGGTCAACGGTGAAACAGCTTGCAAGATAGATTTGTATCCTTTTGGATTATCTTTTAAGACTGTTGACATATAAAATGTTCCCACCCCTGCAGTGGTGTGCTATGCTGCTGACCGCAATGAGCTGAGAAGTCGTGTGATCCAGTGGCTGCAGACTGAAGTTATCCCAGATGGCTGGTTTGTCAAAGGATCCAACTTCTCCGACATCTTGCTCAAATACTTCAAGGTGTGATGCAGTGATGTGAACTGGACCCTGATTTCTAGTTTTAAAAAAGAAGAATTTTATAGATGCTGACCTCGTCCTACCACACTGATCCTTAAAGCTGCCTCAGACTGTGTGTAATTATTCATGTGACAGATCTTTGAAGCATGTCAGCTGATGGCTGTGATTCAGTTTAATGAGGATCTCCGCCCCGCAGCGGACCCCTGCTACTGTCCTGGCTGACATGAATGACTTGAAAGCAGAAGAGCAGATGGTTCTTTGAATAGTTTTGTCTAAACAGTAGTATTAATTTGTCCAGTCTTCCCCCACATCATCATCATTATGTGCTGCACATTTTGAGACTATACATAATCACAAAACCAGTATAATAGAACAGAATTTGTTTTTTGCTCCAACTTTATTTTTAAAATGTTACAAATTCACTGCAGTTTGTGAGTAGAGCTGATGCTTGAAGTGCTCATACCAAATTGAAATCATTTAACGTTATGAAATGATTGTCATGGCAACTGGTCTTGATCATTTTTGAGGCAGTGACTGATAACTTACTATCAGCTTGGACTGGACCAGTCAATAAGAAACAATGATCATTTCTTTCAGATCTATAATATTTTCAGTGCACACACACACGTGACACAAACTGATAAAAACATTGTGTGGTCCTTGATAGTGTTATTTGTGCAGCAGGCAGTCTGAAAGTACATAACCATTAACTGTGATTTCCCTGTGTCTGTCCCATGTCTGTGCAGTCTTATGACAATGGTGATACTCAGCTGGACTCCTCAGAGCTTCTCAAATTCATCCAGCACAACGACTCGGTTGTGGAGTTTGATTCTTACGCAGACCAGGAGAGCAACAAGCTGCTCAGGTTGGTGTTTTTTTGCAGGGTGGAGAAAATAAAACAGCTATTTTTTTCATCTTTTTTTTCATGTCAGTATTTCACTTCCCTTTAAACTATAGGGTGAATATATTCTTCTGTGGCAATGTTTGTGCATGCAGACCCCTATATGTGCCCTGTGTGGCTATTTTAAGGTACGCAGTGTACATTGAACCCTAAATGGGCCAAAGCAAACTTTACCAAAGGCCTCCTGTGGGAGCTGATGTTGGCATAAACACCTGTGCTCTGCAAAACAAAACTCTGTAAATTAATGATCATTTCTGGGATATATTTATTTATTTGTTCCTGCTGTATAGAGCAACTAATATTTATTCTGTATTTCCATTTATGTGTGTGTTTATGTGCTTCACAGGAGCCTGTGTGTCGATGCTCTGATCGAACTCTCTGATGAGAACGCTGACTGGAAACTGAGCTTTGATGAGTTCCTCAACTGCCTGAAACCTGGTTTCAATCCACCAGAGAAAAGTGAGATAAAAGTGACATGTTGTATACTTTAGCAAAATGCCACATAGTTACACACACACATGGGCACATATAGCATATAGATGCACTGGCACAAGCTCAGTTTAACATCTGACATCCAGTATACCATGGAAATGTGCCTTAAATTGCTACTCTTGTCCAAATTCTCTGAGACACAGTCAGAGTTTTGTGGTTGTCTGCTTGATTCCTCATGCAGAAATATCTAGGGTAGAGTTCACAGGATGTAGAGGCATTGCTCTGTTACGGAGAGAAAAAAAAAAGTTCACTACGGAGCACTGAACCCTGGAGCCTCACTGGATTCAAGGATACACACACTAACACACATTTGGTTCACATTTGGGATATGTATTTTTTAAACTCCTCCTTGCTTTGTTTCACTGAAATCGTGTTTTCCAGCCTGGGGAGATTTAGAAAATTAGAGCCGTACTACATGTTTTGGAAAAGTCCTGAGTTTTTAAAACAGTTTCTCTGACACTTGCTTAGCTTGAGTGTTCGCAGATTTGCTGACTTTTCATGAGTAAGCCAAAACTAGACAGGAGGCAAAGCAAATAACTTAAAAGTTAAACCACTGGATAAATTATGTGGCATTTTGACACATTGACAAGTCTGGGTCATTGAGATTTATCAGTAACACTGATGGTATCATTCTGCTGCAGTCTATTATCTTGGATGTTGGGTGAATAATCTTTAATGTGTCTTTCCGCAGAATGTGCCTTGGAGGATGAGACATATGAGGACGGAGCGGAGACCCAGGTGGAGTGTAACCGCTGCGTTTGTGCATGCGGCAACTGGGTCTGCACCGCCATGACCTGCACTGGTGCGTTTAATCACTGGAGATGAGAGATGACCTTTATACCATTTATTTATCTGATTATTATAATCAGCTCTCAGACTAAGACAAATAACCATTTTTGATTATCTCGTTATCTATCCAGACAAAATGGCGGCTGTGGATGAGTCAGCAGATGACGGGGCAGAAATGACTGAGGAGGAGTGGAACCTGCGTGTTGCTGAGCTCAACAAGCACCAGGTTGGGAAGATAAAAGAAAAACAAGCTCTATAACTGCCCACTGCACATATGATTTCTTTTGGCGATAAGATCTGTGAAATATCATTGACATGGGCCATGACCCACCCGTGTGTCTGATATTAGATTCCTTCGGGATATAACCTTTATTACTTGTTTGTGGACAAAGAGCATTTGAATGAAACTACTCAGCCATACTAGTCACATAGGGATTGGTAGGTGTAAATTTTTATTTGTCCGTTTACCAACCTAACACAGCTCAGTGAGCCTGGGCACCAGCAGCTTTATAACTGCTGGCATGAGCAAGTGAATCATTAAAGAAACTGCTGTGAAATAAAGGAATGTTATGTTTTCTAAATTAGATCAATAAAACAGTGAAAAGGCCACATTTTCATTTTTATTTTATTATACAGTGTAGGAAAGTAGGGATGTATTCAACTAAAAACCTTGTGTGTGTTGCTGATTCATCATGTTAGTTATTTATAGAAGTAAAAATTAAATATTACACTTTATGTTTAAAAGAACATTCATTCATTTTAGTTTGTTAAAGTTAAAATGTCTGTTCTGTTTGAAATGTTATGTGAATCCTTTGTGCCTCCAGAAGTCATTTGAGTCATTTTTTGGGTAATGCTGAAAAAGATCTGGTTGGTTGGACTTAATAAGAAAACAACCTAATCTCTGTTTATAGTCTTTGTTTAATGCTGACAACATGTAGCCAATGAAGACTACATTAGTTAGCAAGATAAAAACATACATGTTGGTAGTAGTATTATGGAAACAAGTAAAAGAAATGACCAGAAAAGTACTTAGGAGTGTTTAATTAAATAATAATATAATGTAACGTACTAATCCACATGATTTGATGACACACATGAACCTCTTCTCTCCTGCTGTCAGCACAATCCTGCAGCCTGTGTTGTCCAAATAGTTACATAGTCATAAACAGGACAGTAAAACAGAATATTCAAGAACTTTCATAGACGAAGAACAGTTCTAGTTCTAGTTTAGTTCTAGAATGTTTACATTCATGCATTCGGTGCCTTTTTTCTTGCACGAGGCTCACGAAACGTAGCTTCAGGGCTCTGGCTTGAGGCCAGAGACTGAGTCAGCAAGGTCATGGATTGTGTCCTGCAGAAAGGCAGCTCACAATGGTACTGTAAACCAACGCAAGTTCAAGTGCAATTTTAATAATTTTTACTTCAAAATACAGTGTTGGATAAAGCATTTGAATGATATGTACTCAATACAAATATGTACTCACATCCTTATGTATTCAGATGTGAAATGACAAACTATGTCTAATTTTTTGTCACCTTTTTTTTTCCTCATTTCAACACAGGAAACAGTTGAGAAGATGAAGGCCAGCACAAAGGAGGCCTAAATAAGGATGCAACGAAGAGGAGGATGCACCATCAACCTCCTTCCATACTTGATTTACCTTGCGGCCGTGTGTTGTTAAACTGATTTTTTTTTTCATGTTTCTCTGCTATGTTAATTATTATACTTTTTTTACAGTGTTTAAGTGTTTGTGTTTATGTTTGTTTAGATTCAGGGGCTATCAAAGAGTATTATAGGATTCCCTTGTGTTCAGTACTGTCATGTTTGATTGTATTACTGTGCCCCTAAATCTAGCCCAGGGGCTGTTTTTACTACAACCTTTATATTTTTTTTACAGTTATTCTTCAACAAACTGTCAAGTTGTCACTGCTTTTTTTAAGGAAATTGGAAGTCACTGTTTAAGAAAGTAGTGAGGATAGGAACTTGGGAGAACCCACCTGTTGAAAAGAGGAAGCTGCTGCTGGAAAACGGAGAAACCTGACTACTTGACACCTGGTGCAGCGTGTTTTCTCAACGCCCTCAAAGGTTTTATGGTCAGGAGTTTGGTCGTAGACGCTGGGAGAAGAGGGTAAAGCTACTAGTGATTTTGATTTTGTTGCCATTTAGAACTGCCACAGTAGGCTACTACTTGACCAATGCACTTCTCTTTCTTTTCTTTCTTTCTCTCTAGCTTTCCCAGGCTTTAGTTTATCACAAGCCTGAAAGTCGTTTTGTATCGTAGTGCTAAAGTATTTTTTTTCCCCCTGCAAAACGTTTGCGTCTATGTACAGTATGTTATTGGCTTGAGTTGGAACTCATCTTGCTCCCATGTTATACTCAGGCAAGTCTCTCTGGTGCTTTCTTGTTTGTTCGTTTATTTGGTTAAACTTTTTTTTTTTTTTTCCTGTCTGTATCGTACAATTTCTGAGACAAAAACAAACATAGTGGTCCATCTTTCAGGGTGAAGCAGCACAACTGCACCCAGGTGAGACTTGATCAGAATATAGCATGGCGAAATCTAAAACCAAAGTCTTGATGATGTGTTTGAATGATGTACAAAAATTCTCCGGGTAAAACATTACTCTGGACCCAGCAACAACACTATACCTGTGCTTTCAAAATCACTCTAACAGCAGGACTAGCCTCACTGTCAACTAAAGTAGCTTAGACGCATCAGTAACTGGGTGCATATAAAGCGCTTGTGTGTATGTGTGTGTGTAAGTGTGTGTATGTTTGTGTGCGATCAAGTGTGCTGAGAGTAGTTTGGTTCATTGAATGTGTTTTATTTGTTAAAATCCTATATCTAAATTGGAAGGTTTGACAATAAAAAATCAGTGCCTTAGACCTGCAAACAGTTGAGGTCTCTACCTTTGCCTGCACGACGGCTGTGAAAGTCACGTGGCACGGGAGGAATGAGTGCGCTTTTGCTGAAGTTTAGCAGTTAACTAGTGCTTTTTGACTCTATCCCTGATAGATGGCTGTGTGAAAGTTGCATTACTAGGTCCAAGCTAAACCTCTGTATTCCACTACAAGTGCAGAGACTGTAAGGAATATGTATGTAAGCCAATAAAGCCCATACACCACAACACATGTGTCACTGTGCTTATTTGTGTTTGGGACCATCAATAAATAAGTGTCTCATTTGAGCTGGTTGGTGTTTACCGGCCCCGAGCAGGTCTGGTTTACTAAAACAGCTCATTTTCTGTCCTTGCCTTTAAACTTTGGAGGCGTTTACCTCACACAAATAGACTACTCAATCAAAATGGCATTTAAAAAAAAAAAAAAAAAAAAAAGACTCACAAAGACCTGCTTATACTCACTCATTTATCACAGAAGACTCATTCTGTCTTGAGTAATTTCAACTATATCTTAAATCTGTTTTTGCACTGACTTGCTATTCCTGGTAAAGAACTTATTTGTTTTTTGTTTAGAAAAATGCCACATCATTATCATCATTTACAAACTTACCCTATTTAAATACTTCACAGAGGGGTTGTATAAAGGGTAGAAGCACGTTGACATTCTATAGTTGTGCATTTAGTATTGAATCTGTTTCCACATTAATATTTATAGCTGTTTAAATAGTAAAATTGCATCATGTGCACGGTACACATACTGTAATGAAATAAACTCAAAACATATAAACACGTGTTGATGTTTGTATTCATATCAGCTTGTCTGTGCTACCGATAGCGTGTGTGTGTGTATTCATGTTCTTTCATTTTTCATTTCCTTTTCTTTTTTCTATTCATGTACAGTACAAAGAGTACACTTTTTACAGATGATTCATTTTTACCTAATAAAAGTAATTTCAACAATATTGCAATTCTATTTTTGCACTGAATGCTATTTGTGGTACACAACTTTGCCACTTCATTAAATTATTATATACTTACCCCATTAAAATACCGTGTAGAGGGTTCTTTTAAGGACCAGACATACTGACTTTCTAAGATTATTGTGCATTTAGTATCAAATCTGTTTTCACATCACTATTTGTAGTTGTTTCAACTATTAAACTGCATCATATGGACAGTATACATACTAAATAAAGTAATAAAGAAGAGACCACTATCTCTACGCAACTTGTCTGTCTCCTACAATAAACATATAATTTGTTTATGTTTATATTTATCATATTGGTCGTCTTTGAACTACCACTGGTGCATTTATGTATTTATTTTAATGTCTTCATTCCCTTTTCCTTTCCTTTTTCTACTGGAGAACAAAGAGAGCTACACTTTATTTGATTTGGATTCACTGTGTGAAATGTATGTGCACATACAGTGAACATACAGTGAACACTGTATGTGCAGCCTGAGTCTTAAGTAACATACATCCTGCTGAGCTGTCCACTGTTACAAATAAGTGTTAATACAGTGGGGTAGACTCAATTCTCCTGTACCTCTTTCTTATTCATTGCACGTTTAAGTCAGCAGAGCATTGCATAATGTAACAGCAGAGGGGGGTTGCATAATAGCATATGGAGCTGGGCAGCTGGCATCATGGATCATCCGTCACTGTTCTTCCGTTGTTGCAAGACTGGAAAAAAAAAAGTTACCGCCAAACAAGTTGGTTGAGTGTAGCTGTAAAATATCAATAAACTGCAATAAACCTGCTACAAATCCCTTAATTAGAACTTTTATAATGTGACAGATTGGGGAAGTAGCCAATCAGCGTTGAGTGGGCGGGACTTACCTCAAGAATTAGCCAATCACGATCCACAGGAGGAAGTTTTTTTTTTTTTCCTCCCTCAAAGAAGTGCACTGAGGGGCAGCACCACGACATTCAATATAGTTTCATGTAGCTACAGTAGCGTGTCCCCGTATTAAATTAGTGACCTAGATTTTCACTAGAGATGTGGTTAAATGTTACGTGCTGGTGCGTTGAAGTATATCTCTTCTCCTGGAGCTAACGCGCGGTTTAGCTAACAGCGACAAAGAAGAAGGAAAGAAAGAAAGAAAGAAAAAAAAAACTTTTGCTAGGACTTTGTTCAGAGTTTAAATTCACGCTAAAATCACCAAAATGGATCTTCACGAAGGAGCAGCGGCAGCAGGCGACGGCGTCCTCGACTTTTCACATTTGAGTTTAAACACTTTAAACGTTGACAGTATGAGCAACGAGAGGAAGAGAGACACCAGGCAGCTCTACCTGAACTACAACCGGCTAACCTCGCTGCCCTCGTCGGTCAGCGTTTTGTACAACCTCGAGTTTCTGGACATCAGCAACAACGGATTGACGTCCATCGGAGAAGGTATTACTCGGCTGACAAAGCTTAAAACACTGATGGCAAAAAACAACCGCCTGGACGAGTTTTCACTGCCCAAGGAGTTTGGCTCTCTACCGCTGGAGGTCCTGAACTTTAGTGGGAACCGATTTGAGGAGATCCCACTTCAATGCACGAAACTGCTGCGTCTGCAGTCGCTTTCACTCGGTGGAAACAGACTGAAAAGCATACCTGCAGAGATAGAGGATCTAACCAGGTGGGTCAGACGACAACCTGTCACGATAAGCAAACTTAGCATCATCATTTGCATTAAAAGTGAGATTAAAGTGTCTAAGTATAGAGATAATGTCAGTTAAAGTAATGTACTCTCAACATAGCTTAGCTAGCTTAGCTAGCTAGTTTGTTGTGTCATGTAACTTAATCAATCTTGTTCCACTAACATATACTGATGATTGACACTTAGTTTTACCTACTGAATCCTTCATTTTTCTAGTCACACCATCCTCATGTGATCCATCGTTAATATCACCTACTGCTATAAAAATCGTGTTAAGATTAGCATCTAGTTCGTGTCAGTTATAGTGATGTTGCTATGGTTACCAAATCTTAAATGCTAATTCTACTAATAATAATATTGTATAGATGTTATCAAAAGTGATAATTAATTATCTGATCAGATTATATGATTAGTCGATCAACACCTTTTTTTTTTTTTTTTTTTTTGATAATTGGCGAATAATTTACAGGTAAAACAAGCAACAGGCTAATTCATGTTAGCTCTTCATTAAATTATAGTAAATTCATTATTTCTAGGTTTGGTATTTTTTTGTCAAACAAAATAGATAATTTCAAGACACTTTAATTTTTTTAATTTTACATATTAGTTTATAAACTCAACGCAAATTAATAAATAACGAACATTATTTAGAGTTATGACAGATGATCAACAAAAATAAATCAGCAGCTATTACAAATATTTATTATTTTGGCAATTAAATAATACTAATAATAATATTCTCTGACTTCATCTCGTAAAATAGGATAGGATCATAAAATAAGGATTTGTTACTATTGATGGAAATAAGTGTTGTTATATATTGTGTTATTATTTTCAGCAAAGTCATTGCTACCATGTTGAACTAAATATCTTTTAGTTTTGGACTTTGGTCAATTAAAACAGACAACCCTTGTGCTTGAAAAAATATGGGTACCTTTAATACATCCCTGACCATTAACAAAATGGTTAATTAAGTAATTTAGAAAAGATAATGAGAATAAAGATAATGAGATGGTGAAATAGATTGTGGTTACATCTGATACTGCTAAACCACATTTGAGATAATCTGAGGATATAACGATATCTGTTTCAGGCGCAGATGCGTTCAGTGATAATCTTGCCAATCATGTGGGCGTGTAGCCAGACATCAACAGCAAAGTTCATCCTGACAGTCGGTGCCATCTTGGTTTAAACTGGCAAAAGTCAGTTTTTATCTGATGCAGTTGTTTGTATGGTTCAACTGTTTTGACTCACTTTTCATCAGTTGTGTCATAGAAACAACCATGAACCTACTTTAGTCTCATGTAAACAACCGTTTTATACAAACTGACCCAATTAATGAACCTGGCAAGAGTTTACATGTTTACAAAATTGAAAAAACACGCTTGAGAGAACATGACATTTTGGCTTATAAATATATATATATATATATATATATAACATGGCTTAACTATGTTAAGCCATTATCTTGTAAACATGGTGATTCATAGCGTGTGCGTAGGATGATTGTAACTTTTAATTGTTCCAGTAAGTGTCCGGGAGCGGTTTTGGAGATGCACCAACTCACAGTGCTCACTGGTGGCGGGAATTTAATAGTCATAGGATACATTTGAAACAAGTTATTTTGGTAAGATTGTTTTGGTAAAAACACATTTAAAGTGAATGAAAAAAACACTGGAGAAAACAAAGAAACAGCTGTGACCATATAAGCAAAGAGAACAGTTACTCCACATGTCTGACCATCTTTTTTACAATAAGTAAGTAAGGAGAAAGAAGGGAACTAATTTCAAAACAAAAGCGCAGTTACAGTTAACTTTGAACTCTAGATCAACATTTTAAGGCGATCTGTAAGACTATGTCTATCTTATCATTTCTTGACTTTTCTTGACTTAAACAGAAGCAAGTCACAGTGACCAGTGTTGGGCAAAAGATCGAACATCAACCCTTTTCACTTGATCACACACACAGTCGCACATGCATGGCTGATTCAGTCGTGATTTGACTCAAAGGGAAATGATGAAAGAAGTCATTAAACTAAGAATAACCTGCAGCGAGACCTTATAAACTTGTAATATTTCTGTAGGCGGCTGTAGAGATGAGAAGAAATATTTATCAGCCTTGCACATTGTAAAGTGTAAGATAATGTCTGAGCTCTACGTCTTAAGTAGACGATTAACACCGTCTGTGGCAGATTGTGACTCTTGTCAAGAAGCAGCGATGAGGAACAACTGAGGATAAAATGCTCAGTGTCGGACTCAGCAAGTGGTTTGTTAAAAATAAGAACAATTTTATGGAAATAATTAAGTCTTTCACAGCTTGAACCTCATGGTGGGGATGACTTTGTGTCTTGTTATGTGCTGTTAAGTATCTTATCATTTAGGCTTATGGCCAAAAACACTTTAAAGCTGCAAAACTTCACCATCTGGGAGATAGCTGTGCTTCCCATGTTACTTACATGTTGTAGCTCCCTCAAAAGGTCCATAGGCATCATCGTGACATATTTTTTCAGACTAGCTGACTAACATAAACAGTACCAATGTTTGTCTCCCCCCTCTGGCAGTGAGAGTAATAACACAAACACCAAATATGCTTAATGCTTAATTAATGTGCTTGAGTCAGACACAGTTGGACTTTATCTCACTGTTAGACATCTTCCAAAAGCAACATCCCTTCTTAGAATTCAAGTCTCGCCATTTTGATAGAAAAGATCCATCATTATATTGAAAATATACAGGATATCCTTGTCTTTCTCAACCTGATGTTTTTTTTTTTTTTTTTTTTTTTTTATTAAATGAAGAAAGACTACAATTTTGCTTACTAGTGGAAATAGTTATATGTGTGTGTCCTTGAGACACCACATCACCAGCCGTTCTTAATCCCCGGTGGCTGATTTGTGTCACTGTGTCACTGAGCAGTGAGCGGACTCTGAATGTCTCCATTGCCATCACAGAGGGACTTGCTCAGTGCTCAGCCACCAAGGACAGCATAATGGCTTCCTGTCTCGCAGTCGCTGTGTCATCAGTTCCAGCAGGCAGATGGCCTGACAGCTTACTTTCGCTGACCAGCCATCCATTGCTTTCTCCACATCTCTGTGGTTCACTCCCCCATTACCCTTCTGTGTGCTCCATACCACCATTCATCTACCAGGGTCCTTTGTTGTCTTAATTCAACAAACATTAATACATCAGTTTCACTCCCTGCAAAATTTGATGCAGATCCAGACAAGAATAACCTAATAACCCAAAAATTCATTTCATGCAACGTCTTTGTTCACCTCCCTATGAGTGGAAGGTGCATGGATGCATGTGTAACGGGAAAAAAAATGTCCCAATGACCTGATAAATTTGGACATCTTGTGCTGTCTTCTCTTTTTAAAGTTTGACATTGTTACCAAAGCTCAAGATCCCAATTAAGCTTGAAACTATGAATCTTCAGCTCCACCTTGTGGTATGTGGTAGTAACTTTCACCAGTTTGTCACTTGGCTTTGTTGACCAGAGTAAATTCCCTTTTATAGAGTTGGTAGCGCCTGAAATAGAAGCACATCTATCGTATCTATAAATGCAGCAGTATAGACTGTGGATGTTGACGTTGGCCTCCATATCTTTCTCTTAAACAATATATAACGGTTAATATTCCACTTACATTCAAAGCAAGAACCACCGTCTCCATAATGGATTTATTAAACTGAACTTTCACTGTCTTGGCATATTCTTAGGCTTTTTTTTAACAGCCAAAACATCAGTAGTGCTTTTTTTTTTAAATCAGTAAATTGCACACCGATAAACGAAAACGAAAACCTGAACAGGATTTAAGAACCAGAGCAACCACAGTCGACTGTACCTCCGATGATGTCTTGATTTACACACAGACTTCACACATCAATGTGTGTGAAGTCTGGCACTTCAACAGGAAGTGGTTCAGAAAGAAACAAGGTTAACTACCCACAATTCAAGTATCATATCTATTTTTACAATGTAACACAGTTTGAAGTTAATTAAGAATGAGTATATGGGCATACTACGTGGTAGACATGTCGATTTAGAGTTAACCACTTTTTTTTTCCTTCCTCTGCCAGTCTTGAGCTGTTGTATCTGGGTGGAAATCTCATCTCAGCTATTCCTCCTGAAGTAGCTAACCTGCCCTGCCTCAGCTACTTGGTGCTATGTGACAACCGCATCCAAAGTGTTCCCCCACAGCTCACCAGGTAACTACAGCCCCCCCCCCCATCACTTTACCACCAGTGTAACCTGTAATGTATTTTATCCTCAGAGATTGGTCCCATTGCCCTTGCATATTCCTGTTGACATATTTTGTTAAAGTGCCAACATGCTTCTCTGTCTCTCTCCAGGCTCCACTCGCTGCGATCTTTAAGTCTCCACAACAACTTGCTCACTTACCTGCCGAGGGAGATCCTCTGCCTGGTTCACCTGCAGGAGCTCAGCCTCCGAGGCAACCCCCTGGTGGTGCGCTTTGTTAAGGAGATGACCTACGACCCTCCCTCGCTGCTGGAGTTGGCAGGACGTACAATCAAGAGCAGAAATATCCCGTACTTTCCTTGCGACCTGCCCTCAAATTTGCTACGGTACCTGGACCTGGCCAGCAAGTGCCCCAACCCAAAGTGTGCCGGTAAGATGTGAAAAAATAATTAAAGTTCACTATATGTTGCTCTTAAGATATATATAATAAATATATCTTGGAAATATATATTGGGAGTTGTCATAAATGTGTTTTTGTCTTCTGCTAACACTCAGCCTCCACCCCTGGTTTGAAACAATAAATGATAACATATCCTGTACTTGTCTTTCCCATTACCATTTCCTGCCTTGTTCTATAGCCTGCATATGATTTGTAATGATGATTTAATGATTTAATAATGTTATATAATGTTGATGCATACATCTGTCACGCAGAACAATACAAGTCACTGACCAACCTCTTGAACTTAAGCTTGTTTTTTTTTCTCATGACTTCTTTCCAGGCGTCTACTTTGATTCATGCGTGCGTCAGATCAAATTTGTGGACTTCTGTGGGAAGTACCGACTGCCCCTCATGCACTACCTGTGCTCTCCGGAGTGCACCTCTCCCTGCAGCTCCAACCCGCAGAGCGACGCCGAGTCGGAAGACGAGAGCAGCGTGCCCGTCGACCGCCTGCAGAGGGTGCTTCTGGGATAGTGCAACACAGAGCAGCCTCTGACCCTCTGTCAGTCAGTTGGCATTTCTACAGACATGACCGTGGCAGTCAGACTTTACTATACATAAATACATAACTGCACATACTCAAACACAGACACAATCATATACACGCACACACAAAACACAGAGTTTTACATATAGCAGCTGAATCGCACATAATGTGAGAGTGGCCCTTACTACTGTGGCTCTGAAAAATGTTTTCAGGGAATTCTTTTGGAAATTTGCTCCTTTTTCGTCATGTCAGTCGTAATTACATGAGGAAATAGAAATGTTTCCCACGTAGCAGTGTAAATCCACAGTCTGTCACTCAACTCCATTAAAGTGCTGGTCTCATAGTGGAGCATAGGAGGGCAGTAAAAACCTTAAACCTTACAGGAGCGGCAGGATTTTGTTGTTCCCTGTAGGGAAGCATACTTTATCTTTACTACACTTGGTGCTATTTCAAAAAAACAGCACATTAGTCTGTATTTTCTGAAAAGTTTGGGTACGAACAAAGTGTTTTTGTGTCTAAGTGCTGGAAATACATAACAAGCTTTCATTTCTAGCATCAGTGTCAGTGAGATTTTTCCACACAAATTTTGCTACTACAGTACGAAGTAAGAGTACAGTGTGTGACATGGCCTTTTTTACACTCTGTGGTGTAGTTAAGGTGTCCCACAAAATATGAAAATGTCGGAGTTTATCCATTTTTGTCAACACAGTGATCATTGCACAGCAGCCTGGAAAAAATCAAATGTTGCCATGTTGGTATAGTTGTTATAAATCAAGCTAGAATGAGGGTTATGTGCGTACATGGAAGAATGCTTGTCCAGGCTCACTCACAGGAAGTGGATGTGGGGTGGACCAGGGGAAACCATTCACCGTGCTCGCACAGAAACAATAGCTATTCAGCAAAAAACAGTGGCAGCCTTCGTGTTTATGTTCAGGGCTGTCGGATTTCTCTGGGCGTAAACATATAGATGTGCGTGAACGGGAGCCCAGAGTCAGAGATGAGGATTGTTTTTTTTTTGTTTTTTTTTTGAGGCAGAAACTCGTCTTCGTTTCTAAACAGAGATGATGACATTTGTGTTTATTGGTTACATCACCGCTTTGTCTTTCAGTTTGTGTTGAAAGCTGGGTAGGTTGTTTTTTTTTTTTTTTTTTGTACTCCCTCCCGGACAGTTTGCGTTAATTAGTAAGGAGGTAAAACTTCTCCTTTAGACCCGTAGTCTTTAGAAAAGAAGAAGAATGCGCCTATATGTTACAGTAGCGTCTATATGCAAACATTTAAGTGCCTTACTAATGGAGACCTCTAACACAGCGGAACGGATAATGAAGAAATGTGATATATGCACCCTCAAATGTGACAGAGTTATTAACATTCTGCATTTAAAAAGTCCTTTAAAGGTGATTTTGTACTCATGAGTTTAACCTTAATAAAGAGAAAAATAAGGAACCACCAAAATTTTCTAATGTTAAACACATATATTTAAACAACCTGCAGAATAGATTGCACTTAAACAAAAAATATATTGATATATATTAATTGTATGTACTTTTACCCCATTCAGATAGTGTATGTAGACTGTACAGTATATATAACATTAATAAAGACTGATTGTAATATCTTTAAAATGTTTCTAGAGTTGTGTGATCTTTGTTTTACCATTTGATTAACAGCTTTTAACGCCGTTTACTAAAAGGCAAGATGTTTATGGATGGACCAATCTGTTTCTTTTCACCAGAACTGCACAACAACTATTGAGTTAGTTTGAGTGTGTATTTTGTGAGTGTTTACATGAGCCAGTCCAACCGTTTTGAATGTATCCAGGTTTCATTTGCATATGAAGGTGAGTTCATTCTCGAGGCTGAATACCGAGAGACCTTCTCTGAACCGAGAGATGCCAGGGCGAGTGCATTCTGCCTCGCACAATCTGTTAATCCTTTTATGTCACTTGCCAAGAGCCACTAACTATTTTGTTTGTTTTCTCTCATCTCTGTTCACGCTTTCTGTTCCTATCTTAGGGGCCTCATTCAGTTTCTTTTTTCGCCCTCCCTGTTTCTTTCAGCCTGGTTGGCAATAATGATGCTTTGAGTTTCACATATTTTGTTTGTTTTGAATGGTCTTTCACTAAGTCACAGCTGGGTTCCTGTGTTTTTGCAGCGTGTTTCCATTCTTCACTTTCTTTTAAACATGTGCACACAGGACCTTTGTAGCAACAGCAGGTACCTAGGAAACACTCTGGTACATATTTAGATTGTTTAGATTGTGTTACACTTTATGCTTGTGTGCATGTGAGCATGGACACACACACACATGGCATGCTTTTGTTAGATAACAGGATGCTGTCACAAATGCAACCTGAGATGCAACCGTGATGGAAGAAAAGTGACTGGTAGATGAGCAGAGTAGATGTCACCAACATCCAGGGTTCGAAGCAGGTTCCTTTCGTAGAAAATAAAATAACTCTTGAATTTGCACAAGTGTGTCATAATTTGACTTTTGAATCCATAAAAATGTATTTTAGTCACTTATAGTAGCACCAGTCCCTTCACCTTCACAGGAACTTTAAAGAATACATACAGTATCCTAACTGACCAGTGGATCAAGAAAGTCCATTGACATAAAGGTTTTTTTGATACTTTAAGCTTCTTATCATCCTCAGCTAGTCCCGAGTCAGCTCTCAGTATAGTAAGTGTGCATTAAGGTGCGTGCCAGGACTCACACATAAGAAGTTTCAAATTTACACTCTGAGCCTTTGCACCAGACAGCCACACACTGCAAGCACCCGCACAACAATCAAACCTTGTCTTAACACTGCTAATCCTACATCAGCAAGTCTGGTTGGAGCCCATTGCTCAAGGGAGGTGATCTGAGAGAAAAAGAGAGAGGGGGGAAAATTGTGGGCAAATAATAATCTCTTAGAATGTAACAGTTTGGCTGCTGTTGTGACTAACTTACATACGCCCCCTTTCCTCTTGTTATTTTTGTGAATACTCTTCTTAATCCCCACAAACCTTCTATTTCACACATAAAATTTAAGCATATCTCTCTCCACATGTTCTCCTATCTTTGTAGCTTAGATGATACACGTCCTATCCTCTACACTTCTGTGACACTTGGGCTGTAACAATTCTAAACTTCAACCACATCGTGACTCTTCTAAGCACTTTCAAATTCATCTCTAGATCTCCCCTAGCTGAGAAAACTTAAAGATATCACTTGATACGGTTAAGAGTAATCGTAAAAGCTAATAATTGTGGCCTTTCTGTGCATTTCCTTTGTTTTCCTATAGAAGACAAATAGGGTTTGGTTAGTTGGCAACTCTTAATTGCCTGTAAGTACGAATGTGAGATTGTCTGTCAGTTGGGTTTACTCCAGCCTCCTTGTGATCTTAAACATTTTAAGCAGTACAGATAATGGTTTGGATGTAAATGTGAGCAACCTGTTTGTGATGTGGATCTCTTGTGTGTAACCAGTCTTAGCTGGGTCTGACTATGGCGCCCTACAATACTAACTAACCAATAAGGCAAATAATATTGTAACAGTGGTTCATAGGTGGTTTGCAAAAACAGATCCAAATTCTGCAGCCCCAAAGGCAAATACACCTGCTGCAACCAACAGGAAGAGAGAGGAGAGACAAGTAAGCACAAAACTACAGAAGAATAGATGCCAAGTTAGTAACCTGCTTTAATGGGATACAAATGCATACAGATGGAGAGAAAGAAGGATAAGGGGAGAGGAAGTCCTCCAGCGGTCCAGGCAGTGAATCAGCAGTGTGCAGCTTATCTAGGAGATGGTTCAAGGCAAGACTAAGCTATTCTTGATGATAAATTGTATCAAATGCTCAAATATTCCTAAACAAGGAGGATCCAAACTGGAAGATGATTCCACAGCAGAAGAGGCTGATAGCTAAATAAGCCTTGAGCTACTTTTGAAATATCCATAAAAAGATGAACAGAACTTTTCATGCTCATCTTGTAATTTCATTTTTGTCAGTTGGGAGAATTTAGATACTTCCTGTCACATTGCTATGCTGTTTAACCAGAAAATCTTAGAGAGAGGGGGCTGATGCTTTGCTCTTACATTTACCATAATCACTGCCTTCAATAAAAACACCATGACTGGAGCCTGCTGGGGAGCTTTGATCCAGCACTGTTAATCCAGGACCATGGCAACACTGCAGGAGGAGCTGCAGCGTTCCAGAGAAGGATTTGTCTCTGGGTATGTTAGTGGGCAAACCTGGGCATGTCAAAGGGGAGCGTCCAGGCTCTGGCAAGGACAGTGTTGGGGCTGGAAGTGGTTGGTGATGCTTCACACAAAGAACAATGCATTTCCACCCACACAGTGTCAAACACCAACGGAGCAGTGGGTTTCTCTGGCACTGTGGTCACATATTGAGTCACAGCTGCAGATGAATCCATGTCAGGAAACAGTGTTGTGGCCTGTCAGGAACGGTTCAACAGGAAATGGTGTCTCTGTGTTAAAAAAAAAAAAAAAAAACTGCTTGTTTTTTATTTTGTTTGGTGGACTTCCAGCTGATACAGGTGCACAATATGATAGTCCAGAAAGGAGAGAGGCACCATTAGTAACACCTGTATTTGGTAATTATAACATCTTAATGTTCGAGTTGAACCGTGGAAACCTCAGTAGCGCGCGTGTGTCCTGTTTCATCCTATCCACCCTCACAGCCGTGCGTCTCCTCTTTGACTCCTGCTTTTTGAGTAACAGCCTCGTGTACACTGATAAAATATTCAAGCTGCCAGTAATCTGAGCGTCAGTGCAGTCTACCTGCTGCTGCTGCTGCTGCTGCAGTCTACCCCGAACCTGATCTTGAGAGAAACCTGAGAGTGATTGCCACGCTTTGGGTGTAACAGAGCTGACAACAGTGAATCAGTCCATCAATGGTGTGTTAATATGGTTGTCATTTGATCTAAAGCGTAAATGAAAATGGTGACTTTACAGGCTGTTGTTCTTTTTTATTTATTTATTTTGTCTTTTGATGACCTCTGGACTGTATTGGTCAGAGTTTCCATTGGATCACATCAGTTAAAATGTATGTAATGTCCTGTATAACTGTTGTTGTAAATAACAAGAGAGATCAGATTTGAATATCTGTGTTATTATTTGTTTATACACATAATTAAAGCCAATAATGTGTACAATGGAGCCAATCCATTATGACAGAGCATTTGTGCTTGTTTTACCTGGTTGACTTTTTCCCCCTTTAATTAAAGTGAAGGTGCAGTTGAAATCGAAACTTTGGCTGATTACACGTTGAGCTTCCCTGTTTTTGAAAACTGAGTTTGGTTCATCAAAGTGTGACAAACTTTGGCAGCAGACAAAGAGATACACATGTGTTATACGGCAGATCTTAACAATGTTCAATGTTAACATTTTGACTGAAACTATGTGAGAATGTGCACAGCCCAGTAAAAGCACAGCGGCACATCCCAGTAAAAGAAAGGTGTTTGTTTATATGTGGGTGTGTGTTTGTGGGTGAGAGAGAGACTGAATAAGAGGTTGATGAATGAATAGCCACATATTCTCTTCTTCTTCTCTAATAATCACTGTGTATGCTTCAGTTTCCCCACATACAGCTGTCAGTGGTGGTGGCACTCCCTCAGCAGGAATGACCCTGTGTGTGTAGGCTCACACTGTAAATCTCTGTGACATCTTAATAACACCTTCATGCTTCTTATTGCTGGCGGAACAATTGCAGAAATATCTCTGCTGCCTCTACTGCACTCGGAGAGAAACCTCTTTTTGACTTTTGATGTGATTTAGCAGTCTGCAAGGACTATATTTTGTCAGTCTCTAAAACCCATCCCTGGCCGGAAAACAAAACAGAGATGATGTTTCTCTTTCCATTTTAAATCGAGCACTGTTATTCGATGTATTTATTTGCACTGTGGAGGCAGAGTGTGCCACCCAGTCTCCAGGGACCCCCTGCACTGCCTCCACAGTGGCACAAAACCTCCTGTGCCACATGGGTCACATCACACTCTGAAACACATTTGTGGAGTTTGGAGTTGGAAAGCTTTCAAGGGAGAGAGAAAGAGAGCAACACACACACACACACACACACACACACACACACACACACACACACACACACACACACACACACACACACACTCATACACACCTCCCCTCCCTGACACACACCACACGCCTGCTTCCCTCCCTCAGCGCTCAGATGAACACTGTAGCAGTGAGTTGAACATTTCCCTGAGTGACAGGATCTTCAGATCAATAAGACAATAGGATTATATCCACGTATGCAGCTACAGGGACCTTGCAGCTATGATAGATAGCACTTTATCAAATCATTTGTTTTATTTTTATATCAACACGTTTTTTTGCGTTTTGCGCGATGGAGTATGAAGCGGGACGAGGCGATGGGATCCACGATGCGCTTTGGAAGCAGAGGTTTGCTCCTTTTAACTTTTACTTATTTCATTCTTTCCTTTATTAGTTAACTTTTTCCATGTATTAATCCACGCTTCCTTATTTATTTTACCCGCGCTCTGATGGCTGAGACGTGGATGCAGCCGTGCGTAGCGAACACATGGTTTTACGCATGTTTTTCCACCAAATACGATTGCTGAAACAAACCGTTCGATAATAATCCAAGCGTTCACAAACAACCGAAGCCCAACTTTTAATATTCATCAGCATTAGTTGGTCTAAAAAAAGTCATCCTGATTCCTAAGTAACAATTACGTTGGCCTGTTATTCCAGTTTTTTTTCTCGTTTCATATCATCGAACTCATAATTAACGAGTGCGTCTGTACGCGTGCTTCCACCTGAGATCAAAAGTGTCCTGTGATTGAATTTAAGCAACTGGTTACAGGAAAAAAATACAAACAATTACGGTCGTGCGCCGGGCCTGAAGCGGGATTTCAGTATCAGTTAATTGCATTCTAACTCAGCTTAAAGAATAAACTTTTAAACGGATTATTGACTCAGGAGGAATGTTTCAATATTGTCCCCTGAACCGGGGCTCTACATCACGCAGCGCCATGGTTCCAACACACTCTTAATCTTAAAAAAGAAACAGTGAGATTGACAGGACAATGAATGGGTTTAAGTCATTTCAAGTTTTTTTTTTTTTTTTTTTTAATATTTTAAAGATCATAAAACTCGGCTCTGCCTGGTTAAGCTCAGAGGCTTGTAAGAAAATGTTGAAATATTCCTAATGGTTTAACAAACGTGATGTTAAAGGACACAGGGGCTCAGGTATTTTTTTTATAAGTGAAAGCTAAACTGCACGCAGTTTAGGCCCGCCCTGTACTTAAGAAGAAATCTTAGGCCACAGGTAGCTCAGGTATTAGGTCTATTTGCGGTTTAGCCTTCAAGAGTTCAAAAGACACTCCTCATGACTATTCTGAACTGTCAAAACATGTCCATAAAACCTAACTCAGCCTGGGGACAGGCCCTGTGTTCGTTGCTTACACAGGTTGACCCCCCCATGCTAGATGTTGGCCGGCCTTTGTTGACCTCTGCAGGGTGGCGGGTTTTCTCCCAAGCTGAAATCTATGGAGGCAGGATTTTTTGAAAAACTGACGGAAATGCCTCTCTCTGCCGGCTTTTCCTGCGGGAAGCAACAGAACTACGATCTAAACTTGGAAAGTGACGAAAGGACACGAACAGGAACTCCAGACACTTCCCAGATATGCTGCTCACAGGGCTTCATTGTTCTGTTAACGTCATTAATTTTTTAGAAATAGGTCACATTGGACTTCTCAATAACTTACATCTAAGATGTTTCAAGTAGAACATCTTCACTCACATCACTTTGATATCTTCTTGTTTATTTTATTTTTTTATGAGTATTCCCACGCTTCTTTTTGGAAGGATCCCATAATACAACTTTAACAGAGCCCCTTGGGTTATCTTAGTCACTGTACAGACAATGACGAGACATGATGCTTGTTAACACGTAACTCAGGTAAACACTCACCTGTCTGCCAATGTTTTTTTTTTTTATCAATACAAGTGGTCTTATATCGACTCGGCAACGTGTAGCTGAGTCACTGCAGCGTTTGCAGTATCTGACTTTCGGTCTGTGATAGTTACAGCTCAGAGTATCAGGTGATACCATGCTGCATAATTAAATCTGCAACATGTCAGTGCAGCACAGCAGTCTCATAAAAATGCTTGTGGCGAGAGGGACAAAAAGTAGTTTGCTGTTATCTCGTAAAGTTTATGTCCTTAATCTGAGATGATTCTTAAATGAGACAACCAGACTGATTGCAGATGATGTCTGAAACTGTAAATCGTATCTCTGGTATAATTCAATTTCAGCATTTTTTTTTTATTATTATTAATTATTTTTCGTCTTGCTCTGTCTTGAGCGCAGATGTGTGTCACAGCAGAGTGTGATCCTGTTTTGGCTGGTTCACCACTGATGTGATGACGTCGTGCTCTGAGGAAATTGAGGATTAGCAGAAACACACCAGCTTCCTGTCACACGAGCCAAGTCTTGGCACCTCAATTTGTTTTGTGGTGGATAATAATTCAAACTTAATTCTAATCTCCACTTATTTTTAATGTTAGTGTCTGTTGGATTTATGGGTGCCTCTGGTCTTTTTCTTTGTTGGTTTAATATCAGTTCAGTCCAGGATGATATCAATATCCATGCTCCAGCTATTTCTCCTATCAGAGGTTTCAGTCAGAGCACCACACTGTGGTGGCTGCAAGTCTTACAGCAGTTTAGTGAATTATTGAATAGAATAGATAATGGAAGCTGAATTAACTTTATATAAAATGTATTCTCCTGGCGCTCAGAGACTTCTGTATTGAGATATTTTATATTATTTGGTTAAATTAAGGACTTTTTTGTTTTGTTTGCTCATGTCATCTCACCTATCATGTCATCTTTTCGCAGGATGAGTGTGTAAAAGTGGACGAACTGGGGCCAATCATGGAGCCTGAGCTGAACTGCAGCTCCCACTGTGATCCCCCACTCTGCTTCATCCACTCAAGAGTCAACAGGCAGGAGGGCCTCGACATCCTGCAGAGACTATGCAGTCTCAGCACGGTAATCTCTCTCTCTCTCTCTCTCTCTCTCTCTCTCTCTGTACACTCACCCTCACATGTTCATGTCGTTGAAATTCAACAATAGTAGGTGTATATATATAGAGCACATATAGTATCTGAGGAATGCAAATCCCTCATACACAAGCAAACACATGTGCTAGTATATACATTTACTGTATAGGGACATGCACAAGCACAAATGTCTGGGATGTGCACATATTGGACAGCATTTTGACATTTGTTTTGTGTCTACTGATGTTGATTTTTTTTTCCTGTCACAACTAAAATGCACCAAATGAAAATACAGCAGAGCTGTGGTATTATTCCACTCGGGGAGTCATTCCGATAGTTGACATCCACCAGGGTAAAAGGGGAAGGACTAGTGAAGCTATGTTTAGTATCATCTCAGTCACCGGTGCCTTTAAGAGAAGAGTGACTTCAGACCAGCAACATGAGGCAGGCACGAGAGACTGTAATGTGACTTTCCAAAACTAAAGTAGCAGAGGCACCGTGTCAGGCAACAAAAACAAACTCTCCTTTCCTTTTCGTGTGACACCACATAGAAACGAGGTGAGTTATCTCTTTGATTTCTTTCATGCTGTCTGATGTTAATTTATGCAAGTGTCAGTCTCATTGTAGATATAATCTTCACCCAAGGGTAAAACAACAGTGAGCTGCTCTGTGTTTTTTTTGTCTTTGTTATGGTAATAAGTAATGTGACAAGATAGAATTTTAAAGTTCTGTTTCATTTTATCTTAATTTCCAAGTGATCCCTCTTTATTATTGCCTGTTGAACTCCGCTGACATGAAAACTGTCAGCTAAATTGAAACATCCTTTGATGAAATGTAACACCATACATTTGTTACTATTCGCAGACACAGACAGCTCACTAGGCACAACTGTTTCTAGCATAGTATAGTTGAAAGACACACGCACAGAATAAAAATAAAAGGAATGGAGCCAACTCATGCCCTAAAGCTCCACCTGCTTTTCTCTCTGGATGTGTTCCCAGATATGGCTACTGCTGGCAGTGTGCTGTCAAAGGAGCAGCTTCTTTGCCCCATCTGTCTAGATTTGTTCAACCAGCCAGTCTCGACTCCATGTGGGCACAACTTCTGCAGGGAGTGTATACAAGGATACTGGCAGTGTGCTAATCTGTCGCAGTGTCCCATGTGCAAGCAGAAGTTCTATAGGACGCCCGAGCTCAAAGTTAACACCTTCATCTCTGAGGTGGCCTCACAGTTCAAGGAGTCATTGGAGAAAGTGGACAAAGATGAGGACCAAAACTTGGGCAGTAAAGGAGATGTTTTGTGTGATGTGTGCGTTGGAAAAAGAGTCAAGGCTCTTAAATCCTGCCTGGATTGTCTTGCATCCTTCTGTGAAACACATCTTGAACCCCATCATGTTTTAGGCACCTTCAAAAAACACCACCTTATAAATCCAACAATGAACATGGAAGATAGAGTGTGTAAGAAGCACGAGAAACTCCTGGACCTGTTTTGTAACACTGACCAGATGTATGTGTGCCATACCTGCATCAAAAGAGACCACAAGGCTCATCACACTATTCCTATAGAGAGCATGAGCAGAGACAGGAGAGCTCAAATTGGAAGGATAAATGAGGAGGTGGCAAAAATGATCAGCGGTCGACTGGAGAAAATCAGCGAAATCAATCAAACCGTTAAGATCAGCAGAGGAAACACAGAAAAAGAGACTGAGGAGAGTTTGCAAGTCTTTGCCAAACTGCTCCATCTCATCCAGCGAGGCCAAGCCGAGCTGGTGGAGGTGATTGGTGCGAAGCAGAGACAGGTTGAAAGCAAAGCCAGCGGACTCATCTCACATCTGGAGCGGGAGATTGATGAGCTGAAGCAAAGAAGCTCAGAGTTGGAGCAGCTCTCAAACACTGAAGACGACTTTTACCTTCTTCAGAGTTTTCCAGCCTTCTCAACTCTGCTGGCCACCAAAGACTGGTCAGACACTAATGTAGAAAGCGCTGTGTACATTGGGATGGTAAGGAGAGCAGTAAGAAAAGTAGCATGTCAGCTGGAGGACACTGTAAATGCTGAAGTGAAGAGACTGTGCGAAAGTGAGTTTCGAAGGGCTCAGCAGTGCGCTGTGGATATTACCCTGGACCCTGACACTGCACATCCCAAACTGGTGCTGTCTGAAAACAAGAAACAGGTTTATCATGCTGATGTGGCACTGAATCTCCCTGACAACCCAGAGAGGTTTTACCCCGGTGTTAGTGTTTTGGGAAAAGAGGGATTCTCATCTGGCAGATTCTACTATGAGGTTCAAGTGATGGGGAAAACAGAGTGGGATGTTGGAGTTGGGCTTGAATCCGTCAACAGAAAAGGAGGGAGTTTGCTAAATCCTGAGTCGGGCTTCTGGACCCTGGGGATGAGAAAGGACGAGAGCTACTGGGCACTGAGCAGCACCCCTGTCTGTGTGCCACTGATTGAGAAACCCCAGAGAGTCGGGGTGTATGTGGACCTGGAATGGGGACAGGTTTCGTTTTACAACGTCGACTCTGCTTCTCACATTTACTCATTCACAGGATACTTGTTCAACCAAAGACTTTTCCCCTACTTTAACCCCCGACGCAATCATGGTGGCATCAACTCTGCACCTCTGATCATCTCACCTGTTGACGTTTAAAGATCTTTTACTTTTTTTAATCATGTATCATGTTTATCTGTTTGCACTAATAAAGTTTTACTTATTCAGATGAATCCTGGGCATTTTCCTATTATTGCTTCAACACAGTCCACAGTAATTAAACAATGCAGTTATATAAAAACTACATTTGCGCTGTTCCATATGTGATTTTAAAGACTTTGTGTGTGTATATACATGTGTTTACAGGTGGCAGTGGAGCTGCCGAGGCGGTCCCTCTCCCCAGTGCTGAGTGCTGTGGTGTGGACGCTGCTTTCTTGTGGCATCCTGTTGGCTTTCTGCTTCCTCCTCTTCACTCTGCGCTTCAAAAACAACAGGTATTGCGCAAACGGTATCTTAACACAAAGGAGCCTCATTTCTTGAACTTGATTGAACTCTTACACTTGTTTTTCTGCAGGATAGTGAAGATGTCCAGTCCAAATCTGAATATCCTGACTCTCTGTGGAAGTCTCCTCACTTACAGCAGCGGCTTCCTATTTGCCGTTGACGAGCGAACAAATTCACAGGATGGACCATCGACAGCAGTGCTACAAGTAAGCACCTGCGTCGCCTTCAATTCTCCTTTGTATTGTTGGATAAGTTGTTGTTAGATAATAACGTGGTGCTTTTTTTTTTTTTTATTTACCAGGCTCGAATGTGGACTCTTTGTGTTGGTAGTACGCTGGTGTTTGGCCCGATTTTGGGGAAGACCTGGAGACTGTACAGAGTTTTCACCCAGCGAGTGCCTGACAAGAGAGTGGTAGGTTTATTCTTAAATCTGTTTTTAATATTCAAAGTCAGGACCTGGTGCCATGTTTATTTTTGCTTATCCAGTCACCCCAGGGTGCATTCATTTGATTAATTGCTTAATTATATCATAATTGATTATTCTCATTGGATTTTTAGAGGTTCTATTAATCTTTTTAACAGTTAAAATTCATACTTTGCTCTGTCAACATATTATATTTGTGCCAGATTTGTCAATTTCACCTGTATGTGAGTCTGTTTTTCTATAGTTTGCAAGAGATCTCTCAAAAATATTTCAGTTGAGATTAACGTCGCTCTGCGCTCTGTCTCAGATCATCCGAGACATCCAGCTGATGGGGATGGTGGCGCTGTTGATCCTGGTAGACATGTTGGTTCTCACCACCTGGAACCTCACAGACCCCATCAGGTGTTCACGGTCTGTTGGAGCTGTTGTCAAGGTAGACTTTAATGATGCTATATGAAGTAGAAGAAATGACATCACACTCAAACTCCTTCATCTTGTTACATCATGTAATTTATCATTGACACATTCACAACATTGTCAAATATGATTGTATTTAATCTCATTAATACTATATGTTTTTCTCTGATGTAGGTGGTGGAGAGAGACATTTCCTACTCTTTGTCTCAACTGGACTCTTGTTCGTCAGTATATTCAGATCTGTGGGCGATCATTATCGCTGTTCAGAAGGTAACTAATCTCTTTCCTTACAAATGCAATGATAGTGTCATGGTAGCATCATTTATCTATTAGCATATTATTTAATATGTTTTATTTCTGCCAAATTACTTTGCTCAAACTTGGAAATGAAAAAAAACAAGTTAGTCTCAGGTAAAAGAAAGACTTCTTCGTGATTTAAAAAAAAAAAAAAATACTGGAAAGAACTTCAGATGTTTAAGTCAATCTGTGTGATGAGATGAAGATGTAGACTTGATATTTTACCATTAAATGAGTGTAACTTCTGAAATGACAATAAATGACAAAAAATATATTTATGAGCCAGTTTAACTGATATAGAAATTTTAAGGAACAACGACTGCTACTAAGCACTATTGTAGTATTTTATTGATATTCTATAGGGATCTCCAGCATTTAAAAGAAACAGACCTCAGCATTAACATATGGTTGGATTTCAACTCCTTGCTTGTCCTTTGTCTTTACTTTATCTCTTATTACTTTAGGGTTGTCTCCTCCTCTATGGCACTTACCTGGCCGGGCTGACCAGCAACGTCAGCCATCCCCCGGTCAACCAGTCTCCAACCATCATAACAGCCGTCACCCTGGTCACTGTCTCCTCGGCTGTGGTCATCCCCGTGTCCACCTTCTTGCAGGCTTGGCCCAACCTGGTCTACAGCACCGTGGCAGGAGCCATCTTCATCTGCACATTGGCTACTAACTGTATGCTGTTTGTGCCTCAGGTGAGAAAAAAAAAACAAGACATACAACATACACACACAAGATGCCAGATGAAAAAAAAAAAGTTGCTTTAGTTTTGGAAAGAAACTCATGAAACTCTCTTTTCTTATTTCTGATGATGACACTATTTCTATTGCAAAAAAGGAGAGGATTATTATTTTAAGCTGAACTGCCAGAATGAAAACAGACAGAAACTGTAGATAGACAGATATACAGACAGATGAATGACGGATACTTGTCCGAGTTTCTCTTACTGTTTTGACACAACTACTAAAGTCTAGTGTGATATTGATGCCTACACCTCTTTTTTTCCATATGCGTGTCAGTTTGCCATGTCTGTCAGTGGAGAGTGACTCATGCAGAAGGTGTTTATGAGTCAAAACTACGTAGGCTGTTGCAAACAGGTTTATGACTCTCTAAGTGTCTGGCAGTGAGTTTATGTTACAATAAAGGAATGCATCCTCAGTGGAAAGGGAGGAAATATCTGAACCATGAGTAGTATGCTCATACACACCTGGTCAAAAGGTCCCATGTCACATGGTCCTGCTCATATTGACTAAAAATTGTGTCTGTTACTTTAACTGAAAGTTAAAATAATCATTGTGCGTTCATTCTTTCCTCCAAAATATCATTTCCACCAACATGTAGCTGACCCAGTGGCGACAATTTGAAGAGGATCAGAACAACCCGGGTCAGATGGCTAAGTACTTCAGCAGCCCCAGCAAGAGCCAGCCGTCTGTCTACAGCCAGGATGAGATCTACTACCTGCTGGGGGAGAACAACTCTATGAAAAAGCTCATTAATGAGGTACTGCATCAATCTTTCACCATTTTATGAAATGGTCTTAGAGGATATTAAATAGAATTGTGTGAGCCTGTCTTATAAACCAAGGTGTTGAATTATCTCATAATACAACTATATAGATTTTAAATTTGAATTTATTGTGACTGATCAAGATAAAACTTCTCTTTGACAATATTTCCAGGTAGTAGAGCTTGATTTTATTCATATTAGTCCAAACTTGTTCTAAACGCATTGATTGCCAATTGCAATTAACTTTTCTGTTTATGCCATTACTCCAATTACTTAAGCTGGCAGAATACCTGCAAATTTAATTATATTCCCAGATAATTTTAGTATATTAACACGCAAAGTAAGATATTGAATGTGGTAAACAGCTGTTTAAAATCAGCATTTTAGGATTGTCATGTTTAAAGCACTGAATTGTCACTGTGGTTATGGACTGAGAGTCTTGTTTCACTTTTAGCTGTCTGTGAAACTAATCCACAAATATAAACTTTTTATTCTTTATGCTGACTTTTGCTATTGCAATAGCACAAAGTCAAAAATAAACCTAAATATCCCTGTGCTGTTTGTCTCTTGTTACATCGACCATATCCAAAAAACTGTGCGATAGTTTTGTTTAGGAGGAAAGTTTCTCTACCAGCAATTTTTCTCTACATCTCAAAAATATTTATTTTTGTTTGTGTCATTACAATTTCCAGAAAAACGCTGTGATTGACAGTCTGCAGGAGCAGGTAAACAACGCCAAGGATAAACTCCTTCGTCTCATGTCAGCCAGCCAGCCCTGTGAGGACCAGGACATGGACTCCTCCGCCACCAATCTCAACTCATCCTCCACTCACACGACAGAAGTTCAGTCTGACGGGCCCTCCTCTTCTTCTCTACCTCACCTCACTGCTGCTGTTTCATCATCTTCTGAGTATCCAAAGTCCTCAAACCTTGTTACAGCTGCCTCCCCTCTTCCTGATGATGTATATGTGGGTGAAAGGCAAAAAAGTCTCACAAACTCCGGCCCTATAGACGAAGCAATTGAGTCCAGAGGAGTAGAGGATCTCAAGCAGCCTGTGCTGCTCCCACCTTCTGGATCACTCAGGACAGCAGAGGAGACCGTCAACTTTGTCACTTCCCTGCAATCCCACAGAGGGTTGAACTCCTTTCAGATTGAACAGTCTCAGCTTGGACCAAATCACAGACTGACTGGGTTTGTTAGCAGCGAGCAGTTGCAGGAGATCCTCAAGGAGCTGAGCTTGGACGCAGTTATGGAAAATGCACTTCGATCTCCTGGTCAAACGGCGAGGGCTTCCTCTCAGATCAAATTTACAGAAGCTTCCGCGTGCTCCCCTCTCTCCCTGAGGACACCACACTCCCCTCACCCACCTCCTCTCTTCCGTTACCCCAGCATCTCCCCCTACACCATGAGGAAACGTCGGCCACCCTTCAACTCATCTCGAAGAGGTTTGACTCCTCCCTGCCTCTACGCAGGTTGTGGGAAGAGAAGGGAAAACTGTGAACACTTAGATCCTGACAAGCAGTTTGACGGGGTCACTGTGGATGGAAACCCCAACCATGTTCACAATGTTGACATTGAGGTAGAGGAGGATGAGGAGGAGGAAGCAGAAAGGAATGGAGTGATGAGAAAATGTCAGAGGTGCGTCTCAAGGTGTCACAAATGTCCAGAGTTGCGTTACACACGACAGGATCACACATCTCGACCTGATGTGGAGGCGGGTGGTGATAATGAGCAACACCACAGACACATCAGAGACTCTGGTGGGTACTGGGACTCAGACTCCAGCAGCTCTACAGACTACTGTTACTACCACCGTCCGTACTGTGACTCCTGCATGCAGCGCGGCTCGTTGCTGTCCTCCGACTCATCCGACTCCTCCGACAGCGAGTATGAAGGCTACGCCAGCCTCTACCACTCCCCACATCCTGTGGTGTTTAAAGAAGACCTCAAACCCACCTTTGTATGAACACAAGTTAACTGCACTTTACAAGTTCACCCATTTCCACCACTTGAATTTAAAAACAAAACAAAAACATTAATACAGAAAAAAACATCAGTGTGCATAAAGCTAACATGCATATTCGAAACGAATATGTTTTACAATCTGTATGAAGAGAGGGTTGATTTTATTGAATCTTGCATTGTGAAACAAAGACTATGAGACATGCTGTTTACTGTTTAACATCACTTATTGCCTTATTTGTACATTCCAGCTGCCAGATGCAAACTCTTTCCTTCCAAAAATGTTTAATTCTGACATTTAGAGAAACATATTAAAAAAGTCCCAAGATCAAACTTAATGGTTTTCCCCTGAAACTTTGAATAGTGCACTATATGTTAGCAATTATGCAGATGCTGTATTTATTTGATATTTATTAGTAGATGTTTTGGTGTACAGAATTACTTTCTGTCTCTGTTTTTTACTGTTATATATTGTCATATACATTCCTTAAATGCATTGTCTGCACTGTGTTGTTGGAGTTTTGCTTTATTTTTCAATAATTCTTTACATTTGTTACCACTTGCATACTCACACAAGACACCATACCCTGGCACAGCAGTTCAAAAACAGCTCACACGTCTATTCACTTTGTTTGGGAAACTCAATGTACCTTTGATGTCTGGAGAGAAAGGGCCCACCATGTTCATTCTGCTTCTGTTTTATACCTTGAACAACCAAACAGAAAGTTCATAAATCCAGCAAATAAGTGTAATATCAGCTATTAACAGTCAAGGGCCTCACGTTTGGATGAGTCGTAACACTATTACCTTCAACACTTACATCAACACTTTAGTTGATGCGTAATATCACACAGACTGGAAACTGGCCATATTCCAACTAAGCAATTGACACAGATGACCTGAGACGTCTGGGGTGTCATAGTGCACCCGACTTGTGAGCCAGTCTTGACTTGATGTTAAATGCAATGACCTTTATCCAGCGACGTTGTGGCTTTAATCGGGACCAAAACACTTCCTCAGGACAGCTTAAGGAGTTTTCTGATATCTCTGCAACACAGACAAAAACAGAACAGCACCCTCTCCTCCTCTTGTTTTAAATTTCTCTTTCCTCTTTCTCTCTCCCTCGTTTCCTCCCTCTATCTCCTCTTTGTGTTTTTTTCCTTCATCTAATGGGAAAATATGAGCTTGCCGGGGGAGATACGCAGTTGCTATGAAGGGAAAATAACGTCTTGCATTACTTCTGCTCAGCTGCTTGTTTTTTGAGACTTTGCTTTTGCTCTATTCTGCATACGAACCATTGAAGGGCAGCCTGGGAGAAATTCCCTTTGATATGGAGCATAACAGAGTATAAATAAACTGCACAAAAAAAAAAAAACTACCAGCATCATTCTGCAGAAGGAAATGCTTTCCTGCCAAGCTTTAGATAAGTGACCTGCATTCTGTCTCAGATGAGAAAAAGTGGCGTATGGAGAAATTGTTGAATAAACATTGTTGTGAATCAATCAGATGTATATTTCTCCATAAAACACAACATTCAAGATTATCAACCACGCCGTTCAACATTTATTACAAAATGAGAAGTATATGGAGATTACTTCCAATATATTTCACATTGGTCATTAGAAAAGCATGAAGGATTTTTAGCTTGTAACTTAGAGTTTTATTGATAATTAATAAAGCGTGTACTGATTTTATTTTTAGTTAGTCTATCATGAAAAAGATCTAGAGGATCAGGACCAAAATGAATCAATTAGCAATTTATTAATACTTTACAAATAGCATAGAAACATTTATAATTACTTTTTTTTTTAAATCAAAGATGAATTAAAAAAACAAAAGACAAACTGATTTTTTATTATTATTATTTTTTTTTTACAACTTGGTGAAACAAAAATGTATTCACTGATATCCAGTTGATCTGTAAACCATGAGTAAAGTAGCGACGTTTACAGTTTAGTTTTATGGTTTGTATTGACAGTTGTAGCCTCATCTATGGTGCAAAGACATAAAATGTTATTATGTGCAATTAGAATAAAAATCCAACTCAGTATCTGTACCACAAGGCTTGTTATACAATATGAATAAAATGTGCCTTTTTACCTTTAAATTGTGGAACAGTGTTGGACTGGGGAGTTATGCACATTGAGTAATAATATGTTAAAATACAAAGGAACTAAAAGGAAGGAAAAATACAAAGAAAAGATCAACTAATCAATTAGTAAAAAGTGGTAGGCTACTGGATAAATGATAAGCTGACAAAATAGCAGTTAATGGAAATGAGAATAGAATAAAACACCTGTTTTATTATGAATTAGTGCTGCATGACCATCATTGTTTAAAATCACAAATCATGAATTTTATTTGTAGAATATAACATGTAAAATAATAAATAAAATTAAAAAAGATAAAGAAGATAAAAATCAAATGAAATGGTATCAAGTAGTTAGAAATAGTTTTATAAAAAAGTAAACTAAGAGCAAATAATATAATAAAAATAAAAGTGAGTTCACCTTAATCAGAGACCACTGAAAATATTTTTTATAATATAATATTGACTATTCATTTATGCATGATTTTATTATGAATATTTATCTGATCTTGTTCGAAATAGAAGGGGAATAACCATGCTCTAAATTTAAGTTATCTAATTTTGAATTGAACGGTGAAACCTTATTATAGTTGGGAAATTCTGCATGACCACCCGTGCACTGTGACTGCTGGGTCCATTTGACCTGACAGATGGTTTCGCAGCTCTATTGGCCGTCAAAGTCATCAATCTCCGGGGCAGATCCGCCCATTGTCCCTGTCGCGGCATTAGGGAAAAGCTTTGAAGTCACAAGGGCGGTGCCAAGCAAATTATGCCATGTGGTGCTCAAGACCTGCGTTTTGATTGGACGAAAGGAATAAGAGTAACGCCCATAAATGAAGGATACCCTCTCTGATTGGCTAAATTGGCCACCCCAGATTCACCGTTTGCGCGTTCACAGTGTTCCTATTCTCAGCTTCGGGTTACGTCAGCAGCGTGAACCTCCTCCCCGTTCAGAGCAGCGGCCGGTCTAACCCTTTACGAAAACTGCGCAGTAAAGGTGCGCAGCGACAAAAGACAGCGAGCCCGAAACCTATGGGGAAGGAATAAAAAAGAATTTCAGTATCGTCGCACTCTGTACTGACAAACCATCATTTTTTTGAGGAGCTCGCTGCCCCCGGGGCCTCGGTGAAGACACCGAAATTTGACGGCGGCGAGAGTGGATTTTGAACCGACTTAAAGCCATTGAATTCACCGAAGAAGACTGTAGCAACTGGCAGATTTTCCGTTGGACGGTCTGTAGGCTAGGGTATAGCGAGGGAGCCGCCATGGCAGTCGGATCATTGAGCCTCCACATCGGGATATGAAGAGGAACTGCATGTGTCCCGATTCGTCAAGAAAACGCCACATTTTAGCCGTTATCCCCAACAGTTTTCACATCTGAACTCACTACTTTTTCGTCTTTGTGAATTTGATTTCGCTTCCAGAAAGAAATCGCAGTTGGGGTTTTAATCGTGGGGCCACAGGGAGAGGCCAGATTCATGACTATTTTAGTCGGAGACGTGTCTTCAAAGGCCCGCTGAAAGAAATCTTAAGGAATATAAAGAAGAAAATGATGCTCTGATTGACCGCTGGTGGTGAAAGAAAGGGTAGTTTATTAGGTGATAACGAACTAGTGTGAAGGATCGTGGGGGTTATATCTCTTTCTGACTTGTCTTCTCTGTGAATTACACTTCATATTCATTTACTGGCATCCTTCTTTGGATGAGAAGGGTCGGAGAATCGATCAGTCCTGTCGTTTAGCAAGTCACAGTCTCCAGAGTCGAGAATCAAAAGGGGAATCGGATCATGTCGGGTCGGCCCAGGACCACATCCTTCGCGGAGAGCTGCAAACCAGTGCCGCAGCCCTCTGCTTTCGGCAGCATGAAAGTCAGCAGTAAGTACACCACTGTAATCCTAGAGTAGCCTACCTTTTTTTTTTTCTTCTGCATGCACCAGGCCCAAAATGTAGGGCTTTTATATCCTCACTTAAATGTCTCCTTCACTAAAATGTGTCAAGTGCTAGCTGTGGATTAGCTTAGCCCTGCTGTATATCTGTGTCACTGACTGAGAGTGTGCCACACCGCTGCGCTCCGATGCGCCGCCCCGGGGCCGGGCAGCCTCAATATGGGTTTAGCCTTAGCAGGCCGCGCCGGGCAGTACCGGCCCATGTAGAGGGAGGGGAGGGAGAGGCATGAGGGGAAGGTAGCATTGGCACCGACCCAGGTCATAAACCAAGCCTTCCTCTTTTACCGCAGATCCGGTTTGATTATTGTGCATTTTAATATAGATCAGATCTCATAGCGGTGTTACTACACCAGCAGCAGCCATATGCGTAATAGGGTTAAAGCGATAGGGCCGGTCTATTACGCAACTGTCAAAGCGGAAGGTACGCCCATAGTTGACTCGAGCGAAGCTGACGTGATCATGGCAGAGGGTTGGTTCACTGATCCTACAGTCTGTCTGTGGGTCGTGTCGAAATCAGACGTCGCGACGACTGGAAGGGAGTGTGATACACAGTATCCTGTTGATGAAGTGGCACCGTGGCGGTGGCTGGTTATAAACCGGCTGCAGAGATGGAGCCATGCGACTGTCCAGGCCCACCTGCTGGCACTGCTGCTCCACAGATCTCTGCAGAGCTTATTACAATCATTCATCTACTAATACCTTGTTGTATGCAAAAAGAAAAAAAAAAACAGTGTCTTTATCTGTCGTTTTACGGTATTTAATCACAGCTTGTGGTTCATACACTGCAGATTCTGCAGCTTAAAGAAACCAGATGTAACAACCACAGCTGATATGGTGAAATAAAACTAGATATTCCCTTGTCTATATGTTGCACGAGTTTATTAGTCAGTTAAAGCTGAATACAATGAAGTCAAAGCCACGTTATTCACATCATTGATGACTAATTGATTCATGCCTGCCCTGTCTGAGACACCTACCTGTAGACCTAGCTACACCCTTTTACATATCTTGTGTGCAGATGTATGTTTGGGCGTGTTAGAGGAAAAAGTGAGGCTGTTAGGGAATGATGATGGTGATGGTGATGGTGCTTCAGGGCTGTGATGCGATCATGATGTGTGTTAGTGGGGTGAGGCCTGAGGCTTAGGCTCTCCTCTGGGCCTTGGCACTGAAAACCACTTAGTGGACTAGGACACACACACACACACACACACACACACACACACACACACACAAACAGAGAAGAGCACACCCATCTCTAACCCAATACTTCTCATGCCCCAGATATATGGGTGTTGAAGCTTTGGTGTGTCACCTGTCAGTGTTGATTGTTCATGATTATTTTGCATTTCAAGAAAAAATGCTATTCATTATTCACAAAAAAAAGTTGCACTGGTCAATAAGTTGGCTAAATTGAAGAAGTCTAGGGCTCAGACTCTTTGGCCTTATTGTTGTGCAGACATAAGCTATTGAATTAGCAGAAAATGCATGACTGACATCATTGGTCTTAACATTGCATTGAGTTTTACGCCAATGTTTCGCTGTGGTTTCTCAACCTGAAAATATTTTTCTCCACGAGACTCATCTGGTTAGTCAGTACATCATTATCAGTCATTAAAGGCTGAAGCTTTGAATTGCCCAATTAACCGGGTGTTAAATAATCTGATTTCTACAAGCAGATGGTGTCTAGTCCCATAGAGTCAAGAAGAGTAGTTGATTACACATTTGTCCCCTGTGATAAAAATTTCAATACATGAAACATTTCATGAAATGATCTCTCTAGGTCTATTTTACACAGCCCTTACCCTATCGATCAAGACAACATAAAAGATGTTTGTTAAATTCAAAAAATGTGAACATTTTAAGGAAATCTGCCCATTTCCAATGATGATTTTATTTACGATTGACTATGTTCAGAAAGTTATACTTTGAGGTGCTGACATTAGTGGGTTTTCCAACCATTTATCTTGTTTCATCGTCCTTTGGTCTTTACAGATTGAAACAATTTTTGTATTTTTCACATCTGTGAAGTTGCCTGGAAATCATCAAATTCTGTCAGGGAATAACTCTTAATGGGGGTAAAAAGACACTTGTTGCAGTACTGAAAAACTTCTTCTTTCTATCTGGTGTCCATCTGATAAACAGGATTTAGGACTTGATTTAATAACTGCTGCCTTAGTTGGCACAGATCCTCTGGGTTTATGGATAGTCAGGTGTACATCATAGGAGCAGCCAGACTTGCTGACTTGAACGAAACCTGTAATGTAGAACTGGGTGAGGCAGCCTCTTCGCCTAATATCAGCAATGAAACAAGGGATTAGATAACAGCTTCAACTATTATAATATTGTTATATTCTGTAGTTTAAATATGGTTTCATGCTGCTCTTAAAGGTTGAATTAACGTTTAAATATAGTAGTAGAATAGAGTAGAATTTGTGGTTCTCCGTGAAATGACAGCGATGCCCTTTTCCCCCTTTGATAGTTATATCCGAGTAATAAAGATCCATTTAGATGCTATAAATCACCACCCATAGTTTAATCAAAATGCAGCATGGAAGCACAGATGGCCAAAACCCACAGAAATATTGTCTTATTATCACTTGACTGCTGAATATGTTTGTTGATTAATCAATAAATCTTTGGTGTATTAAATGTCAAATAGGAAAAAATGCCCTCACTCCCAAATTTATTAGAATTAAGATGAAACCAGCATATTTTTTCACAAATCATTAAAACGTAAACAAAGTTGATTTATTGTTATTTATTGTTATTCGACTGTAGAGAAAGGGTTACTTTATTGATTCCCCATTTATAAAGAACACCGAGATCTCATACTGCATCTTTTTGGACTGAATTTTACATAAGAACATATTAGTATCTAAATGAACTTCTTTTTTTTTTTTTTCCTTTTCTCTCTCCTGTGTGTCACTTAATATTAACCTGACCTCCACCATCTCAGCGCACAAACTCTGACACACACTCACATGTGTGTGAATGGCTTGGCTGATGACCTCAAGCAGCTGGAGCCACTGTGTATGATCCCACCCCTCCCACACAGGCAGACGGAAACACACACACTCACACGCACACACACACATCCACGCATACATATACATACATGCATTTGCACACCCACATGAGCACTCTTAGGTATTGTTTTTTTGGGGGGTAAGGCAGCTGGCCAAGAACAATAAGCAGCTTGTTTAGCACTTCAAAGCCACCGCGTTCTCTCTCTCCCCTTTTCCTTCTCTTTCTCCTCTTTTCTTTCTGTCCCTTTTTTCACATTTAGCAAATGATGATGATGGTGGTGGCGGTGGGTGAACTAATTAGATTCTTTGATTTCAAGTAAAACAGCAGGAGTTGCAGACGAGACGAGAGCAATCTGAATCACTCAGGATTTAAAAAGGGAGCTGAGTTTTTTTTTTTTGGTTTTTTTGAGGGAAAGATACACGAGAGAAGAGAGGAGGAAGAGATGATGATCAGTCTCTGCACAGTCCAGTGGGTGTAGTCACTGTGGTGGCAGGACTGGGCAGCTGCACACCGCTGCAATATCTAAAAATCTATGCACCAACACCGAGCCTGGTCAAAAACGCACCGGTACCTCGATGTCTCGCTACAAGTGCTGCTCGGCCGATCTTGCTCAGCAGCAGCATTCCTGTGACAGGATGTTCCAGCATTGTAGTGAATTATCTCATCAGCCATGCAGCAGTGATGGAACAATTTGCACAACTATGTGTGTGCGCGCCGCGCGTGTGTGTCTGTTTGTGCGTATGTACCTGCACGTATTAACATAATGCATGCATGCTTTTACCGGTGTTACAGCTTGTTTTGTTATTGAGGAATTTAAGAAGCCTCACAAGTGTCACTCTGACCTGCAGTCCACAGCTGCCGTGTGTCAAAAAACCCATTAACATTCTGTACATTTTGTATTTTTAAACCTACCCGTATGGATAGCATAACAAGATTGCTGTTATTGGAGTAGAAAAAAAGAAGGAAAAAAGGTTTAGGTAATTATCAGGGTTTGTAATGTTGCACTATTCGTCAGGGATAGCCACAAAGTTGATAAATGCAGCGTACTGCGTGTGATCGTATGCATTTGTTTGCCAAATGTCAGATGGGAATGAACATATGGACCGTTTGGCAGGTGCACATTCTGTGGCATTTGCTCATAGCGATACGGCATGAATGGTGTCAAAAATATTCCTCATCTCGCAGTAAATGACATGAATAATGTAGCACCTCACCCTGGTAGTGTCTCATATGTTAACACTGGGAAATTTCTACGTGGATACTAGCTCTGTAGTGGGTGGCTCATCACGTTTGGTTGGTATTCAAAATTTTATTATCAATATTTAGCTTTCGTCAGACATAATAGATCAGCACAAACTTATAGGGTGAACGTGTGTGCCCAGGGGATCAATGTCCCTCTGGTTATAAATGAAAACAAGTTTATTTAAAACTTTCTGACAGCAAGGTGTCAAATTGCAAAGAGTATGTGACTCAGACCTGCAAACTGTTCATGATTATTCGGGTGAATATCTTGAGAAGTCGGCATATCCATGTCAGAAAGTAACTTTTAGTCTAATTCTCATTTAACAGTATGCGAGTAACAGAAGATTTATGAGCTCAAATTAGAGCTAGTAAAGTAAAGATTTGAAGTTTGTGAAATAATCTCAGCCTGTGATTGAATGTGATCCTTTATAAACCCGTGGAAAAAAAAAATCCGGACTGTTTTGAAATTCAAATTTGTGAAGGTGTAGAAAAGATTTGTAGGTGTTAACGCGGCACCGTCATTAATTAGTCATGAATTTAGATTCTGAAAATGCACCCTTGTGTTAAGTACCAACAAATTTGTGTCCACAAATTCTCTGCCTAGTTTAGGGCTATAATTAGGGATCATTTTGTGTTATTGATTAATATGTCAATGTCTTCCAATATCTTATCTTGTCTTATCTTGTCCATCTTGTCTGTATATGATGATTTAAAATGCAGAAAACTAGAATTAATCCAGTTAAAAGCCAATCCATGTTTTGTTTTATATAATAAAACATGTCTTCTGGCCCCTGGCTTTCCAGTCGACATGCCTGCCAACCCAAGGTTTGACTCTGTGGGTGGTGGCTTGGTGTAATTTCTTTGGGTTGTGCCTGAACAGGCCCCATGGACACCCCCCGTAGTCTGGCTCTAGGAGGCCACACTGGTTTCCCCTAAATCTGGTCGAGGTGACACAGTCGCCAACGTCGCCTTTCATCAAGTTGTTGTAAAGTTGTTTCAGGCTGAGGTAAGGAGATTCAACCTCACGAGGGAGCTCGGTGTAGAGCTGCCGTTTCTTCACGGGTGCTTCCCATGAGGTTTTATGGGCACGTCCAGTCAGTAGGAGAACCTCGGGTAGACGTGGAACACGTTTTCAGAGATTATGTACCTCAGCTGGTCCTGGTCTGGTAACGCCTCAGGAGGAACTGGACTGAGTTGCAGGGGAGAGGGACATCTGGACTACTGCCACCGTGACCCGACCCTGACTAAGTGGCTGAAAATTGATTGATGGAGGGATTAATCAATTAATTGATGGATAGTTGCACCTCTTGTCTTGTCATTTTATAATTAATAATAATCCATTTTTGATCATTATTCTATTTTGCAACACGTCTTGTTGTAAATCGTGCTTATACATGTTTGGTCAGACATAAAACTGGTAACTGTGCGTATCCAGCGCCACGTGTCCTGTAGCTGCTCGGCTATAGTGCTGTTTTGGCCTCATTGTGTGCGGAACGCATTAGTTTTATCTAGTTGTGGCCTGAACTAGCCTGGTGACCTGAATTAACTATTGATGCATCTGGTTACTAGTTCCAGCAGCTGTCCCTGCTGTGGCACTTTGTAGTCGAGTATCATAGCATACGCTACATCCATCAAATCATGCCCTTTGATTTGTAATGGTAATTATTTGTGGCAGACTGATTAACACCATGGCAACAAGCACATGTTGCTCAGCGTTTGACCATTTTCCAATGGTTCACTTTGAAGATAATTCATTATTTTAGCATATTTTCATTTCACACCAAAGTAGCGATAACCCTTTACTCAACAGTCTGTTTGCCAAAAAAAAAAGGATTCAAGGATTGTGAAAATAATTTTTCAGCTTTACCAGATAAGTGTGTGAAAGGTCATACTTCTCAGAGACGTCCAGCAAGTCATTTATTTACAATGCAAAGAAAAAAAAATGCTATTTCTGATTGCCTGGGCATTCCTTATTCACACTAGTGTGAGATCTCACTGTGAGCTGTGTCCATGTGTGTTTGAATGTCTATGAGCGCGCAGACTTTTCTCACGGTTTGAGGAAGTGCAGAGGCGTCACAGAAATGGCCCTGCTGGAATATGTAGGCAGAGTCATATTCCTCTCTCTCTCTCTCTCACACACACACACACACTCTCTCTCACTCTTAGAAAGTCTATTTCTGTCGCTACAGAATCTGTCGTCAGTTTCTCTTTCTAGACTTGGTCCTGGAGAGTGAAGGTCTGCTGGTCTTTCAAACCCCTGATTTTTTTTTTATTTTTTTCCTCCCTCCTTGTCCTTATTCTTTGATCACAATCAAATGTTCACGACCAGTCGCTGGTCACACACTACACAAATAAACCTGAAAACACATATAAAGTGATGATTTTGTCTTTTTTTTTTTTCTTCTTCTTTTGTCTATGTATGAGAACGTGTGTGTGTTGTTCAGGTACTGTTTGCTTCATATCAATAATCCTGCTTGAAAATAAGCCCAACCCATGGGAATGAAAATGGATCAGTCCAGTAAACCTCTTGTGTTTCTGTCTCAGTCAATCGATTGACTTTCTGCTGTAAAAAAAAAAAAAAAAAAAAATGAAGCTGTGTAGGGTTAATGAGATGATATGGTCATTTCCATCCATTATGAGTAGGATGCTTTGAACTGCCAGTACTGTCTATGTGGAGGTGGTTGGCTACCACAGTATGCTGCATGACATTTCTATTCAGTAACACTGTGCTGCAATTATTAATCTGTCAGCAACTCATCAAAGATCACACTCATATATAGATAGATGGATGGGTGGATGTTCATATATAACCATTTCTGCTGCAATTAGTGCAAAAGACACATATGCAAACCTGACATTTATCTAGTAATGCAATGTTGATTTAGAGATGGTGTGTATTCTTGCATAATCTATGTGAAAGGTTAATGATTCAGTGATGGTGCGTATTTCTACAATGTGCAGTCTCATCAGGTTGTCCATTAACTGCCAACTAATATGAACTTTAGCACACTGACCAATGCAGCACCTAAGATTTAATAATCCTGCTATATTACATCGGCTGCTATACGTTACTGTTGGTGAGATTGTCCTGAGGGGATAGACTGAGAAAGCTACACCTATTGTATGCTAATCTGTATTGGATGCATTGATTTGTGTAAAAGCTCCTGTGCTTTCCAACATGAAACTTTCAGTCTATAGCTGTGAAGATGGGATGGAAATGTTCCACTGTTCAAAGTAGACACAAACAACAGGAACATATTTCCTGGTGATTTTCAAACAGTTGCAGTGTTTGTTTACAGTATTTGAGCTTGGATGCAGTTTCAGTTCCAGTACAACCTGTAGAAAGATCTGCTGGAAGCAATAAGTGTTAAACTGTATGTAAAGATGGAGACCATATTGTTCTTTTTCTCTCAGCCAAGAAATTCAACAGCAAACATTTATAACTAGGAGGCAGTTACATCCTTAGATGTTCCAGTTTGTTTCTGAGATACTGACTAACAATATCATCGGTATACATTTGTTAAATCCTTACTTTGTTCTAAAGATTTGCTTCTTTTTCTGTCTCTCCATCTTTTCAGGGGATAAAGATGGAAGCAAGGTAACAACAGTTGTGGCCACTCCAGGCCAAGGCCCAGACCGGCCACAGGAAGTGAGCTACACGGACACTAAAGTCATCGGTAACGGCTCGTTCGGCGTCGTCTACCAAGCTAAACTCTGTGACTCCGGGGAGCTCGTGGCCATCAAGAAGGTCCTGCAAGACAAGAGGTTTAAGGTAAAACATGGACAAGATCAATATACAGTGTCATTCAGTTCTGAAAACATGACAGAGAAAAGTAGCACATACTCCATTTTCTCCCACTTATTCAGTTTTTCTTAACAATGTAACTAAATTTGCATTTATGAATATGACTGAGTAACTGACAGAAATGAATGGAGTGAGTTTTCACAGGAACAGTGAGATCAGATAAGCTGTAAAACAAAAGAAAAACATTTTGGCGTTGACACAGTGTTGTGTGTGTTTTCTTGCAGGAAATGCGTGTGCGTGTGTGTACCTGAGTGTATTAGTGGGAGAATCTTTTCTTCTGACAAACAAACTTGAACTCATTAACCCCAACCCATTTACTGTCAGGTTTAGTTGAGTTGCTAACGAGGAAATGTCATACTTCCTTGTGAGCAAAGCGATCCTCCGCCTGAGCTTTGAATAGATTTGACTGATGGCTTGTTGTTCTTCTGCTGGGGCAACGTTGTCTCTGCCCCCACTTGGTCAAGGGAGGGGGAGGTGGGTAGGGGGTCTTTTAGTGTCCCCGCCGCTTTTTCACAGCTCATAGATAAAAGAGCCGAAGCTTGCCAAGCCTGCAGGACAGCTGCTTGGATTCTCATTAGGTTTTATAGGTTGAGGAGCGAACTGACATGATCGGGCTCAGGTGAAACTTGATATGTTTATGTTCTGGAATCGGGACCAGTGTCAAAATAATACACGAGATATAAATAGATTTATTAATGTAATGCTACCTTCATAATAGTTATATTAAATTTATTACAAGTTATTAGTGCCTATATCATACAATATAATTTAACAGCACTACAAACTTTTGCCTTGTTTGTTTTTGCGTACACCTAGTAGCCCTCTTGCAGACTGAGTCAGGCAGTGATTGCAAGGATTCATCTGCTAAAGAGAAAAGCAATAACAGTGATTTTCTTGTGAATGATACACCCAGAAACTGAAGTCTTGTGTACACTTTTTGTGTTAGTTTGTTCTCAGTTAGTATAGCGTGTGCTCTGGCATTTACAGAACACGTACACACATCCTCACATGCAAGTGCACAGTCAAGATGATGCAATGCAACGTGTGACTGTAATGTTTTCCATATGTGTGCTGAAAAAACCTACACAGTCTATATAAATTCTTTTATACACAGGATTTCAGTTCATTTACATTTCTTTTGATTACAATAGAGGAGAATGCTGTAACACTATGCTAAATATGAAGCTATGATCAGAGGTGGATAGCTTAGCATAGCACAAAGAGAGCAAATGTTGAGCAAACAGCTTGGCTATGTCCAAATATAACAAAGTCCACCACCAGCACTGCAGGGCCCATGTTATATACATGTCCCCTGTGAAAATAACCATTAAATAAAAAAATTCAGCCATATAGTAGCTTGCTAGCCCCTCTACTACGAGGGTAGTCATGTCTCAGGCATTATTTTATGTCAACTCAGGGGGAGAGTTGAGGTGTGTTAGGAAGGGATGAGTGATGGCAGGACAGGCTTCATCTCCTGTGAGAGTCGCGTATTTTTGCCGTGGGACCGGTGTGCTGAGCCAACCGGTTCAGCTAAATACCTCAGCAGCTCACTGCCCTGGGCTTAACCTTTACAAGGTTCAACACGGTATTTCAGCAGGTGCTAGTATTTCACTACCATAAACCAGACAAGATAAATGATGTCACTTTTCGGGAGTGGGGGGGTGGTGGGGGTCGACCATCTGTCACAAAACACACAATGTCTGCTGGAGACGCACTCTCACTCATTCTTTGTGACTTGAGCAGACTGCAGTGAAGTCACATCTTGCTCTTCCTGTTAGCCCGTGATTAGCTTGTGGTTAGCGCACACTGGCAGGTTGCAGTGTAAAGCAGCTCAGTGGTCAGCCGAAGATCACACATTTTTTTCTTCTTTTAGTGCTCCTGCGTGTCTCCTTTTCTGTCTCTCTCTGCTTGTACGTGCTCGACTTGTCCTTCCTTGTGAGCGGCTTCTTAGAAAAAAATGAGAGCTAAACAAGAGCTAAGACTCCTCACATGACTGCTAAACACGCGCCGTCAAGTGTGTGTGTGTGTGTGTGTGTGCATACCCTGTTACACACAAACACACAACCAAACACCTGTTCTCTATTTTCTTTATTCCTCCTCTTCAAAAGCTTTTTCTTCACACTTCTGTTTTTATTCTGTCTGATCGGGCGCTTCTCTGTGAAGTGTGAGCAGAACAACATGTTTGAATGCTTTATATACTCTCAGTCTCACACACACACACACACACACACACACGGTAATCATATGAATAGGCTCTGTGTTCGGGTGTAGCTGATGAATGTGTGAGACAATCTTGGTGGGCTTACAGTCCAGTCTGCTCCTGGTGCATTATGGGATGGGTCCTTCTCCTCTCGCATCTAAAGGATCATATATCAGCCTATTGGAAAATGGATGCTCACATTAGAACCAACAAACACACACACACATAATGACAGCATGTCTGCCAATAGTCGCTCTTATGCAACATTGCATATTTTTACTATATTTCTTTGAACACATGTAATAACTACAACCGTTAGCTACTTTCTCTGATTAACTTCGTCCAAGTGTTATGCATGTGTGGTCAAAGTACTTTATTAAAGTCTATTAAAACACATCAGAGCTTCAGTGTTGCAGTGACTGACATGTTCTTACATCATGATAAAGATGGACGGTGTATGTTATTTTCATTGCACCGTCCTGTTGCTGTAACTAAATGTGTATTAATATACCTACAGCTGAAAATACATTCACTCCCAATAGGGACGTCCTGATCAGCTTTTCTGGCTCCTGATCCACATTTCTTTTTTAATATTGAATATCTGCTGATTCCAAGTCCTGATGTGATACCTGTATTTGCCTGATTGAAATAGTTAAACTAGACCAGTAGTACAATAGTAAATTATCCATTAACTACTCAACACAGACATTGTTTAAAGACAAGTATACTTTTAAGTAGATAGTGTGATCTCATTGTCCTGCTAGCTGTGCTAAGAAAAATGATAATTTGGCATTGTGCAAGCTAGATGGCTCAAAGTACTTTTTCCTTCTCCAATATCTCTTTAACTCTTACAACATAATGTGTGAGAGCATCAGAGCACCAGAGCAGAGTGTACGGACAGTTCAGAGCAAATGGAAAAGGCAGGTTCCTAGTAGGGCTGCAAACATGTCAACATTCACAATGTGCATATGGAAAAAAGTCTGATTGAACTGTAATAAATAGTTTATTTCCATGTGCTTTGCGTTCAAGCTCTGCGTATCAATTTATTTAGGCAAGCAGATGGAGTCTGACTGTCCAAGATGCCATAAAGAACGACTCAGCTTGGAAATATTTTAGACACGAGAGATGACATGTTACAAACACAGGTTCTCTGTAAGTACCTGTGATTTCGGAAATAATGGAGAAAGTAATACATTTCATTTTTTTTCCCTTGTGTCTGTGTAGTTAACTCACTGTCTGTGTTAGCAGCAAACTCAAAGCAGAAAGACATTAATCCCATATACTTAAGTATTTGTTTATTTATCGCAGCATTCAACATTATTGGATATTGCTTTTTTCTAAAATCGTGCAGCCCCAGTTCCCAGTGGACCAGTGTGTTAGCTGTTAACTCATCAGCTAATGTGGCCACCACCAATTATCTCTATCAGTAGTCTCCACATTATCAAGTTATTTTCTGGTGTCAACAAGCCTGTGCACATTGTTTTGTGAGATTTATCGACATTACAAAACATTTAAAATATTAATAATAACCCCATCCTTTATGGTTTGATTCACTGTCTCTGTCTAATATTATCTGTAAGCTATTTCCTAACTAGAACAGTGAAACATTTGTATGTGGGTGTTGTGCGTTTGCTCTGTGCTGTTAATCTTTTTTTTTGGAAACTGGATGTGGATTTGTCTGGCAGTATACAGCACATCAGCAGAATGAAGCGCTCAGGTGTTGCACTTCTAGCAGCAACTGAGGCGTTCTGTCTCTTTCTCTCTCTCTCTCTTACTCCTTCTTCTTCTTCTCTCCATCTGTCTCTCGCTGTCTCTGCTGGCTGCTCTGCTGACACACTGGAGGATGACAGATCAGCAAGACTGACTGCAGTATAACTGGAGCTGGGCAGGGCTTTACTGAACAGCCTGTCTGCTCCTCCTCCATATGGTACCACCTTTCTCACACATAGCAACACACACACACACACGCAGTAATGGAGCAAAACACAACCACAAACACTCCCACTAAGCCACTGCAAGAAGATGAGGGCGTTGCCTGCAGTGCACGATGGTTCGACGGCTGGTCTGTGACCCACACACTATGATGTCACTTTATGCTGTGTGTGAAAATGCAAAGGGGGGTTGGGGGTTGTTAGAATCACATGCATTTGCTTGTAAGTGAATTAGTCAGCGGGAGATGGGGGAGGTTGTCTATACCAGATTATTGACCTAAAAGATGCTCTGCTCTGCTGCTTCTGCCTCGCATGACAAGGTCTTCTTTAGTGGTCAGACAGCTCACTCTGCTTTGTTAAAAAATAAATGAGAGGGCATTACATCCTCATAAAGTGGCAGGACAGCGTTGAAGGACAGCGGTGTATCTCTGTGTGTGTGTGCGCCAGCCAGTGTGGGCCTGACCCACATAATGGGGGATCTCATTAGTCACCCAATCAGTCAGCTGGCATCACAAACCGTTTCTCACTATTTTGTCAACTATATTGCGTTTGATGATGTGGTAGTGTTGGGGTGGGTCGTCCACTAATGAGAAAGTGGGTGGTTCAAATCTGTCACATTCAGAATCAATAATGAAAATAATTGTTCATGCAGCCCCACGTAATTAGCCATGTAAATTAATCGCTCATTTAAAAAGAAAAAAAAAAAGTGAGATGAGCGGCAGATATCAAATAATGATCAGTATTTTCTCATTCATTCAAACACTTGTCTAATCATTGTCCAATCTGCTGGCAGCTGCTAACAGATCACACATCCTGCAATTCATCATCAACCATTTCTTCCTGGAAATAATCGGCAAACACACAGTCAAGGTTGAGTGGTTGAAAGTTTACAGTCTGCCAGCTTCTTGTTTGGTTGAACAACGGCACAAGTCACATATTTGTTTGTGAGCCGGTTAGCTTAGCATTCATTAACATCATGCAGCGAATTAGTTGGCAAGCCGGTGAGTCAGTAAGTTATATTAATCATATTCTGTGTTCTGAAATTCTAATTTCCTCCATGTTTTCACCGTCCTCACCACAGAAACCGCTAATAACAAAACAGGTATATTTTGGCTTTTATATTATACTAAAAGTTATTTGTGTTTACACAGATTTTTAGGAAAAACAAGTATTTATTTTATTTAAAGCTTAACTCCCAACTAAAACCTGAGCAACCATAGCACATCTTCTCTTCAGAATATTAATGTTCATGTCACTGCGCTGTATGGATGCTCCGTGCTGTTATCATGACCACGCCAAAAAGTTTGCACACGCCTTCTAAAGCAAAAGTCCAATTATGATGTAATGAGTCTATTTTTACTGAAACTGATTTGTACTTTTAGCCCAGTGTTCTGGTTCATTTTCTGCTTTCTGGACTCTAACCATCCTCCATCAGTCTCTCTGCAGTGATGTCCTCACTTTCCAAATGTTATACAAACACTTTAGATTAAGTCAACACAAAGCGCTGTGATAAAGAGGGGGGCGGGAGAGAAGGAGACTGGAGAAGGAAGGAGAAAATGTGAAATATAATGGAGCTGTTAAAGCTTTATGTAATGCTTGAATTCCTGCCCACCCTTGAGAAAGTCCATATGCACAAACATTTTCTGCATGGACACACTGTATATGAATATAGATAGAGTGCTCTATCAGGTTTCAGTGCTTACATTTTGTTACAGTGACCCTTTGGCCCATCACACCACAAAACAAGCAAGTTTTTTCATTTCTCTCTGTAATCTGTGACAACTTTTCTCTGTAGTTATTGGTCCCTTTTATGGAAACAGGCAACATGCCACACAATACATCATTTTGTCGTCATCTTTTATCCCCCGGGATCAAGCTTTTTCATAAACGAATGAATGTCCATTTTTCCATTTATTAACATTCCTGATTTCTGACAAACTGGCACAGAGTCGTGGTCGAGTCAAGTGTCCGTCTGGTAGTGAACACGTGAACATTGTGCTATTTAAACTTTCAATGTCCTCTAAATGCCACCAGACTCACTTTTAAGTAAAATCTAACATGTGTCCTTCATGTTTTTCTTTCCAGAACCGTGAGCTGCAGATCATGAGGAAGCTGGACCACTGCAACATAGTCCGTCTGCGCTACTTCTTCTACTCAAGCGGAGATAAGGTCGGTCTTTTCCTCCTCCTCCTCCCTCTTGCGTACAACCCCATCCTCTCAACTCAAAGAAGAGTTTCTATTCACCAAAAGAATATTTTTCTGATACTCTGAGGCACAATGAGGAAAAAGGAAAGTTATGTTGAGCCTCAGTACTTCAACCTATCAGTTGATACAAGCCGTCATTAGGTTTTGAAGTAACTGTTTGTAGCAGGCTCATAAAGTCTGTGTAAAATTTGTAGTTGATTTGATTTGATTTTCAATTAGTGCCCCTGTAATAATTTGAAATTGACCACATTGCTTCGTAGTTGTAAAATAAAAGGTAGAATGAATCATTAAAGTGAAGTAAAGATGTTTGGATACTCTATGTATTACCATTTCTGCCATGTAGCTAAATAATTCTTCTTCCTAAAAAGAAAGAAAAAAACATATATCTCCCTCTTGTTGCTCTCTCTCCGCCGGCTTGAAGAACGTTTCTTTCTGACCACTAGTTCTTTCATCCTCTAAAGGTTTTCCGGCTTTACTGAGTGTTTAAATGCCTGAAAATTTGGCTTCAGTGAGAGTAGTAAAGCTTAGCTTTTCTCTCATAGTCATTATACTGTCTAACAACCTAGCAAATGCCATCATATTTGCAATTACTGTTCAGCTACAGACTGTCTTTAGCTACTTTCGTCCTATTTTTTTTTTTTTTTTAAGCTTCCTTTGTTGCCGTCTGAGCTTGTCAGCTCCACCATCTCGCATTGTTATGTCTGCCTTCTAGCCTACTTTGGTCTTAATGAATACATTAGTACATACAGTATATCGTGACAGGGAAATCGCTCTCTCCGCTGCCTCTCTGTCTGCCCCTGTCAACCATCAGAGGTCCCCTGGAGACTACAAGGCTGGACTATGTCATTCAGCTCGCTGACAAACAGGCAGAGGTCCATGTGTCAAATATAGACACACATGGACCTGGCACACATGCTGTCGAGACTATACCCATGACACTGCAGTTAGGAATGCTTCCCTGTTGCACACCTACTGAGGCCAGGGAAAGCTGTTGGGGATTAGGGAGGGGGGAGAGGTGTTGGGTGTAAGGAGAGGGGACTGAGAGATAGCAGGGGGCATTTATTTGCCAGAGAAGAGGGTGTCAGTTAATTATAGATTTACCCGAGCCCTCCTCTCCATGCTGAAAGCTCCACCCTATCTCCACCCCGCGTGTGATGGCATGAGCCCACTCACCTCGGGGAATCACAGCTTCATTCTTGATATAGTGACACACTGACAGCAGTGACTTGTCACAGTAATGACCCCGCTCCTTCACAAGTTGACTTTTGCAGTCACAGCGTCTTGTCATTTTGATAATCCACAACTTTTGTCTGTATCTCCGATTGCTTTCACCTTTACACCTTTTCATTCCCCTCCTCCTGAGTTTCCTTTCATGTATCCATTTCTTCCCCCCCCCCCCCCACCCTCCTTCACCGTATGACTCCAGGCTAATTATGGAGACTGGCACCATGTTGTTGGTATGGGGATTTACCACCCATCGAGTCCAGAGTTAGAAAAGGGAAGGAGGAGGGGTTGCTGGTGAAGTAGGGAAAAGGTAACGTCACCTGGAAAAGGATGATTTCTGCAGAAATGTTGATGGATAGATGAAAAAAAAAAAAAAAAAAGTTAAAGAAGACAAAGAGATAAGAAGAGGTCAGGTCAAGTGTGCGTAGGTGCTGCTCGTGTCCTCATGTGACAGTTCACATTGCATACAGCTGTGAGACAGGTTCGGACCACCGCAGCTGTAACTGTCAGCATGTGTCTTACGCAACTGCTGGCATGTGGCACGCTCGACACACACAGTGTGCTTTTGCTTTTACCCTTTAACCACTTGTATAATACTGTTCAAACAGAAGGCCACTAGTCCAAACAGCGTAGGCAGATCAGCAAATAGCAGGTTGATTTTTTAACTCTTTAAAAATATGCAGTGGCACTGAGAGGTGATGTAAGATGCTGCTGTTGCTTCCCAAAACATATCTTGATTTACACACACACACATACACACAGTCATGCTACACTGACAGCTGGGTGAGTAAACAGCTTTAAAATAATAAAAAAAGTTCACGTTTCAAGATCTATATAATTACAATTCATTGACCATTGGACAAAGAGCCTAATTAAAAAAAAGATTTGAACAAACTTCTTCTTAAAAAAAAAAAAAAAAGCTGCAGGATGAGGTTATAAACCTGCTCCCACCTTTGAAAACTGCTACAAATATTTCTGGTGAATAAAATTACTTGCAAAGAAATGTCAGCCAGTCACACTGGAGGTTTTAACATCTCTGGGGATCAGTTTGTCCACTTTGCCTATTTGGCACATGAAACTTGAGATGAGGTTTTTCTTTCTTTCTTCTTCACAGCTGTTTTCTTTAGTTATGTCGGTGTCGGCCTTGAAAAATACACCACTGACTAGAATTGACAGAAATTTATATTTTCACATTGGGCTGAATTACAAAACGAGTCAAGGTCTGAACCTTCAGATGCTCTCATCGCCGCAGCTTCTCTGTTTGGAAACGACTTTGTGATCATTTGATTAATTGCAGATTTTGTTTGATAAAATGGGCCAGTAAAGCAGAATATGAGCAGAAATCTTGAATCCTTGACGCCATCTGTCTTGTTGAAGTCTCGTAAATCCTCACTATCTTACTACTATGTACTAAAATGATGACTCACTGTGAGTCTGGGGAACTGGGTGGTTTCTGTGGCTCAAGGAAAAATGTACTGAGATTAGAGCGAGTCGTTTGCTCGTTGCACTTAATGATTTGATTTCACAGACTCATTAACCCACACAAATGTCTCATATGAATTCATGTACGTGTAACATGATTGCCGCTCTCAACGGGGAGCACAAGACCAGGAAACGCAGACACGTATTAATCTCCTGGAACAACAACACTTGTGGAAACATGTGAGCTGTATGTTACATGTTGCACTGATTCCATCAATCTCATTCTTTTACACAACGTAGCATTGTGATTATTGCTGATAGACGACAGAGCCAGTTGTTCAGGTGCAAGCGATCTTCTCGGCAAATTAGAGGCTGAATTATTTAGCTGGGAGTGAGCATGCAGCCAATCAGATCCCCTCTAGGCTAGCTATCTGGGAACAAGCCAAGGAAGTGGCTTTGTAGTGAGGCAGGAAGTGAGTCATCGCTGTTGCTAGGCTAAATATAGCTTTGGTGGCGCTAGCAGGAGGCGGAGCGGCCTCTGTAGCCGTCACAAATGTTATCAATGGGAGTTTTTCTGGTGAAGGAGCAATGGGTGCACACAATATGCACACAGAAAAACTGAGAAAGAGTGTAATGGGGTTGAGGGCGACGCCAGTGACAGATGAGTGTGTAAATGGCTCGAAAAGCTGTTTAGAAAATGCTGCTCTTTGTCACCAGCATCTGCAGCCATGTGCGTGTGCAACTCTCTCACAGCCCTCGGAGTTTTCTTTTTCATACGTGTCTAATCGTCTCAATGTGAGCGGGAGAGAGCAGTCTCTACAAAGAAGGGCATTGAGCTGACACAAGTGTACCACACACACACTCTCTGTCTGGGACCTCATCACCAGCTCACTCATTGTGGCTTCACAGACCTACAGAGAACCAACGCCGTTCACATTCACTGCCTGAGATGGATGTTAGAAAGACCGTTGACGTCGCTGACAGACACTGATTTTTCCGACCATTTATATGACTACATGCGCCACTAGGTGCTCACTTCTCACTGGTACAATCCAGCTCCCTGGTGATATAATCTCAAATATTTTTGACCCAGATTAGACTGAGAGGTCAATAGTCACAGCTTCAGTTGGTCAGCTGGTGAAAGAAGATGAACATTACATGATTACAAGCACCTAAACAGGACTTATACCCACAGGCAAGTGCTTTAAATTATCCCTCTGTGCCATTCAGCCCTTTTTGTTGACTGGAACCGATTAACACATACATGAGTCACAATATTACCCTGGTTGACATATTTCATCATTATGATTACTGGCATAGAGGTTCATTTTGGGTTAATACACCATCCTGCTCCCATAAATACTGACACAAGGACTAAATGTGTGTCTGCTGTGTCCTGCTGAAAATAGTCCGCAGCTAATGCATTGTTCGCCCCTGTTTAAATAACGTAAATAAAGCCTCCAGTCGCTTCCTGTTTCAGGAAATTGCTGAACATTTTTGTACACGATCAGGTAAAAACACAGTATGTGGCCTAGCTGCGTACGGGCACATATAAAATCATGAAATCCTACCACGCAGTGGATTGTGTCTCCTGCTGGGCCGCTGACAGAGTTGTCAGTTTGTGGTTTTCGGTTTAGCTGTTCATGTTCCCTCAATGGGCGCACACACACACACACACACACACACACACACACACACACACACTGCTCCCGGCAGGGAAAGGGAGAAACCTGCAAATATCTGACACCTGAGCTGAGAGTATCAAAGCGGAGGAAAAAAAAAAGGTTGTGCTTCTTCCCCTGGTCATGACCATTGGTGTTTTATAAGGCTGGTGCTGCTGTTACGGTTTGGCCGAAAAGAAACTATTTATATGTGATCCACTTTTTAACATTTATTGTTTCACAGGAAGCAGTGGTCTTGGTGCAGAGTGTCACAGACAGAGTAGGGGAATTGGGGGAAAAAAACAGAGAGGGGTAAACCGATGTTTGTTGGATTTGTTTTTAGAAAATAAAACATAAAATAATAACTGACTTTAATGGTCATGTCACATTGATATAAATGCACATATTCTGGTAATTTAACTTTTTTTTTTACCAGATGTGTGGTCACCCCAAGATAGTGACATACTTGAGTAGTATGTGTGAGTAATTTGCGTTGTCACGCTCTAAAGTGATTTAGAAATATGTTTGCTCTGTTGTAAGTCAGTATGAGTTAGGCGTGAGTGTGATTTGCAGTTGTGACTTATGGGTCTAGAACAATAGTTTCACCAGAAACACCCCATGAGTCAATGCTAGCTAACTCAGAATCAAAGGAAAAAGGAAGTCCTAGAATAATTGGGTGGAGAAGCCACACATCCAGCATCCTTTCAGGGTCAGCGTGCTCCGGCTCCAGAGTAACGAAACGTGTAACAATCCCCGCCCTTCCGACGCAGGCCTCGTCCAACCAGGAAATGAGGAAATGATATCATTGTCTGCGGCCACCGTCGGAGAGTACATGCTTTTATGACGCATGCTTGTGTGTTTCCTGCCCTCGGGAGAAGAGTCCTGCACAATGGATCCACAGTACGCAAGGGGGCGAATCCCAAAGCGAGCCGTAGAAATATGTGTTGGAAAAAAAAAAAAAAAAAAGAGCATCAGTTACATCAGCTTGAAAACAGCTTCTTTCATCAGGGAGAGATACTTGTCAGCTAAGAAGATAAACTGCAGACAGATATGGAGGAAGGAGACAAGGAAAATATTCTCAAAAAAAAAAAAAAACAATAACGCATCTTACTCTGTGTCTTTGTCTTGACTTCATTTGATTTTTACTTGCATTATAATTTTTCCACACGGTTCTTATGATTTGTCTATGTGCACATATAAACCTCTTTTTTCCACTTTGTGCTTCTCTCCAACAGAAAGATGAAGTGTATCTGAATTTGGTCCTGGATTACGTCCCGGAGACCGTCTACAGAGTGGCCAGACACTACAGCCGAGCCAAACAGACCCTGCCCATGGTTTATGTCAAGGTATGTGTGTCAATATCTCCTGTCTTGTCTGTAACCTTAGTAATTGTGCATTTCAGACTTTCTGATACTAGATCTCTCTGGAGTCTCGGTGAATTTAAAGATGGTAAATTGATTGCATTTATAAAACCCTTTTCTAGTCTACATGATACTTTTCATGGAGCTTTACGTTACTAGTCACATTCCTTCAGTCATGCACAAATTCATGCAGCGCTTCTATACATAGCGCAGCAACAGCAGGCTGATTCAGGGCGCAGTATCGTGGCCAAGGACAGTTCAACATGCAGACCATCTGATTAGTGGACGACAGCTCCAAGTCCTGAGTCACAGCTGCCCCGCGGATGTGCTCAGACATGTAGACGTAGTCTGGAACGTGAAGTGAGCTGTTGGGGTCTATAAATTGTAGGTATGGTACGCACGGTATAATCATTAAGGTTTTAAGACTCAAGAGCCTGAAATACCCATAAACTCTGCACATCATGATTCTGTAGTCGAATCCGTCTTGCATCCTTAAGAGATTCAGCTGACATGTTTCGGCAGCTTTTGCTCGCTAAAAACATGAAATCAACTGAGTGTCACTCTCTACGCTAAGTAATTTAAGATATTAAGTTTTGATAAAATGTCTAAACGGTTTGTTTTTGCATGTGGTGAAGATCAGTCATCATTTTGAAACAAAGGTGAGAACAATGTTTAAAGGCAAAACAATTACACATTTACAAGTCAATTACAATTACACAACAATACACATCCCCCTTCTCCTCAGTTTAAATGACTGTCATATAGCAAAAAAAACCACCTACAAGTAATCAGTCCCTCACAGCAAAACAAGCACTCACAGTTACTTTCATAGCTGTGCACACACACACACACACACACACACACACACACACACACACACAGACCAATATGAATATTCATTAACACAGGAAATGTGGGATGAGAAGTCTTCACACTTATTGGCTCGCCATATTAACACACACAGGCGTTTTTTGTCATCTTGCAAGAATATAATGACCTTAATTGAGATGTCAAGTTTGAGAGAATAAATTAATCACTCTATCTAAAATCTGAGGGGAAAAACAGGCTGTTCAGACCCAGAAACACATTTCATTTAATCCCTACAAGGTCTGGATACGAGAAGTGCAAACCTGTCGTCTAAACATTTGCTGACAAAACGTCATGTACCTGACTGGCCTGAAATCGATTCTTCTTCCAGATTTAAAGCCTGTGATGAAAACTGAGATTGCTGTATGTGTAGCTGTAACCTGTGTGTGTGTGTGTTTCTGTGTGTAGTTGTACATGTACCAGCTGTTCAGGAGCCTGGCCTACATCCATTCGTTTGGGATCTGCCATCGGGACATCAAACCACAGAACCTGCTGCTGGATCCAGAGACTGCTGTGCTCAAACTCTGTGACTTTGGCAGGTGAGATACAGTTCACACGTTTAGTCAAGTTTAGTCAACTGTGGCTTGTTTTTTTTTTTATATCTCTTTTCCCTTTTTCCCTGGCATTTAAAGCAGAGCTTTGACATTTTACAAAATATTGTTATCCACTTTATTTTTTGCTGAGCGATAGATAAGAAGATCAATGCGACTTTCACTTCTCCATAGTAAATATGATGCTATGACAAGAAAAAATAGTCCAACACAAGGCCCCTGCAAGGCTGCAACATCGTATTTTTACACCAAAAGGTGTCCATGGGTAGATTTAAAAAAAAATAAATAAAAACAAACCTTCAGACAATCATCCTTTTCCACACTCTATGCTAAGCTAACATGCTGCTCCCTGTAGCCTCATATTTACTATACAGACATGAGTATAGTACCGATCAAGAGAGTACTTCCCAAAAAATGTTGAGGTAATTCTTTAAAATCTTGGGTCATAAAGCTGTAACGTAGTATTAATATTATCGAAGACTTATGGGTAATGATGTATGCTCCCGGTGTAACATATCTCCTTTCTTTTAGCCAAAATGCAGTAGAGTATGTAGATGTTGATGCTGATGAAGATACTGATGATGATCATGTGCTTTGATTTCGCATGCAGTGCCAAGCAGCTGGTCCGTGGAGAGCCAAATGTGTCCTACATCTGCTCTCGCTACTATCGAGCCCCTGAGCTCATCTTTGGTGCCACTGATTACACCTCCAGCATAGGTAGGCTGGGCCCAGCTGTCACAGTCCAACATTTAACCACGAAACTACTCAATTAAGCTAAAAACTCACACCTTTTATCGCATGCCACTAATCATTTATTTGGTATAAAGAGAATAGAATATCATCATGTTCTCTGTTGGTGACATAAGGTGAGTTAATTATGCTCATGTCTGCCCCCTCTTTTGCTTTTATCTCCCTCTTCTTTCCTCTCGGTGACCTGCCTTTTTCCTTTAGATGTGTGGTCAGCCGGCTGTGTACTGGCAGAGCTGTTGCTAGGGCAACCAATCTTCCCTGGTGACAGTGGAGTGGATCAGTTGGTTGAAATTATCAAGGTAATGACCCGGGGGGGGCGACCCACACAGTGTAAAAGCCTTCATACGCAACACTCAAGATTGTGTTTCTCTCTCACAAATGAAATTTAAAAAATAATAATAAACAACTTCAAGTTAGAGATGTGTAACGTTTTGTCCCATCTGTCACGTTGTGTCCAGGTTCTCGGCACCCCGACCCGAGAGCAGATCCGCGAGATGAACCCCAACTACACCGAGTTCAAATTCCCCCAGATTAAGGCACATCCTTGGACTAAGGTGAGTCAACAGGTACAGGAGCCCCCCTTTTACTTCTTTAAGATCCACCGCTATAACATTTTTCCATGCTTGTAAAGTCAACATGTCTGCTTGTTCCACAGCCATTAAGCATCATATCATCACATCCATTTAACAAAGACTAATATAGTTAAAAAACAAACTTCCACGATAAAGACTTGATTTTTACACAGCTGTCACAAAACACTTGCACGTGAATCAAAACTTTATTAAAGATCAGCTGAGAAGTGTTAACTATACATGCAGCTGCTTTATACTGTTAAATCTTACTCCTTTTTCAAATAGTCTAAAGAATGTTTGTTGGAGCCTCTGCTGTTATATTTGCATATTTATATTTTTGCTGTGGGTGTTAAACAAATAACTTGGGAGAAGTACTCCACACTCTTAAATCTGTATCTCCGTCAGTCATATATTAATGAGACATCCCATCTTTGACTAAAAGTCATGTCACTACTCGTGCTTTACACTTCATGTTGTCGTCACGAATCATGTTCCCAGTCATTGTTGAGTATAAACCAGGTGTTAAAAGGTTAAAAGATATGCTCTCTTCCTGACTTCCCCTCAGCGGTCCCACCCACAGCGCTTCCATTGGATAACAGCTGTCCAATCAGCAGGCAGCAGCAGACTGTCATATTGCTCCCAGGCACCTTGCTGTGGTCGCTCTCAGCAACTGTGTTCAGTTGACTACTTTCCGCTGCTGTAAATGCGTTCATTGATTCATTCTTACAGCTGCACACCAACTGTTACAGTCGACCGAGTTCTGTAAGCTCCATGAAATCCACTGGAGATCAGCTCTTCATCTTCTAACCTTCTGGAAGAAACATTTACATTATGTCTGTGTGTGTGCGCACGTACATTTGTTTGTGTGTTAACTGTAATAAAATGTGGACAACATTGCAGAACAGACTTTGCATGATCTTCAGTTAACGTCTGACCCTGTGTCTATCCGTGTTCAGGTGTTTCGGCCGCGTACGCCTCCAGAGGCCATCGCCCTCTGCTCTCGTCTGCTGGAGTACACGCCCACGGCTCGACTCACCCCTCTAGAGGCCTGCGCACACTCCTTCTTTGACGAGCTGCGTGACCCCAATGTCAAACTGCCCAATGGGAGAGAGAAGCCCTCCCTCTTCAACTTCACCACCCAGGGTATTTAAATATCTTCACTGTGTATTTCAGTCTATGGGGACACCGGTCAGAATATAAAAAAATGTTTCATAAACTCACAACCCCCAGAGGAATAACAAGTATCTCATCCAATTTTTTTCTCTTTCAGAGTTGTCCAGTAATCCCTCTTTGGCCTCCATACTCATCCCTGCCCACGCCCGCAGCCAGGCCGCCGCCTCTACCCCAACCAACGCCTCTGCCACCACAGGTTAGAGCAACACCTCCTCCACCAGGCACTTGTTTTCTGTTCTACCAGCTGTTTTTTTATCACCTTATAAAGCATCTGCAGTGGCTTCTTTTGCTGCTGATGTTAATAAATTCAAAGTTGAGCAGTTTTGAAGTTATGCTTCACGTAATGTTGTGAGCACTAAGTGCTTCTATGTACGTTTTTTTTTTTTTTTTTTGGAGGAGAGATAGTGGACTGACCTAACGTACTGGCTCAGTTTCACATATTTACTCCCGGGAGCTGCTCGGTACAACGTGTAACTGAACTCACAGCAGTGGCTGGAGGAGGAAGCATTACTCTTTTATTTTTCCTGCTTTACATTTCCCCAGTCACCTCTGACAATGCTGCAAAGCTTGTTTATTAATGAACACATAGACTTTTGCTTTAAGCTCTGTCACTCTCTCCTAACCAGAAGATTGTCTCCTTCTTCCCGCCCATAGATGGCAGCAGCACAGAGCGAGGTCCCAGCACCACCACCGCCTCTGCCTCGGCCTCCAACTCCACCTCCTGAGCCCACAGACAACCCAGCCCCGCCCCAGTCTCAGCCCCAGGCCACGGCCTCTCCATTGCCCCGGCCAGGGGGTGAGCTCCGCTCAGCTCTGCTCTGCCCTGCTCTCCTCCCTGACGGCAGTGGAGCGATGCTGACGCAGCCTGGGTTCAACAGCTAGACAACAGCCCTACGCGACCACGATCACAAACCGAGCATCTCTAATCTGCCTCTTTTATCCCCCGACTGGCCCCTCACCCCCACACCCCACATCCAGCTGTTTGAACTCAAATCCATCCTCCATCAAAGCCATCAAAGACGTGTCTCCGTGCTCTTTTAACGGGGTAACAATGCGCAGGGCCAGAGGTGTTGTCGACTGTACTATTGATAAAAGTACACTGTACATGTATACACAATGCTAGCCTGCTAATGTTCGTAAGAGGACAATCTGTAGAAAAAGTCCTAAGCTGTTCCCTTTGGCCCTTCTCCCTGATTCCTTTTGTCCTCCCTCACATTGTTCCATTTTTCTGCATCCTCATCCTACAACCTCTGACCCCTGTGTCCCCTGGCCGAACCCCCCGCCCCTCCACCACCACCACTCCCACCTCAACCAATCCAAAACCAACCTCACCCCTCCTGCCTCCCCTCTTGGGTTCCTCCTGTAGTGCATGGCCTGAGTATGGTTAGGATCACCTGGGGGTCGCCATGACCTCTCTCTTCTCACCTCCACTTCCGCAGACAAGGCATGAGGCTCACGCACGCGTATACACACACACACTCAAACACACACACACACACACACTCAAACAAACACAAGTCCTCACACACATGGATGCATGATGATCCTGATGTATGTGGAAAGAAGCAGTCCACTTGCGGGGATAATGTTTGGACAGATTTTTGTTTTTTAATTTTATTTGTTGGTTTTGAAAAGGGGTGGGGTCTTTGCCTGGGGTTGTTTTTAAATGGTTTGCGAGCTGTTTTACGCAACCTTGTTTTTAATTTTTTTTTTCGTTTTGTTTTGTACTCCTGGGCAAATGTCGCTGTTTTTTTGTTTTTTTTTGTTTTTTTTGGTTTTTTTTGGATTGCCATGTGCGATGGATGTGACATGTATCTGGTCCTGTGTGCTTGTATAATATATACATACAATACAAAACAAACATGCATACATACACAGTTTATATATTACTTTTCCTTATGTATAAAAAGTATATATAGATATATGTATATTAACTACAATGGTTCAGAAATCATTAATGGTGAGCTCATATCTGGCAGAGCAGTGGCAATATTTGCTGCTGCCTAAAGACAATAGACTTAGATAAGGTGGTGTTTTGTTGTTTTTGTTTGTTGCTGGAGTGTGGTTAGATTCCAGCAGTCACTTCCCTGTTCTCCTGTGTTGTCTGTATTAAGGCTGTAGATGGATTTAGGGCATTGCTCTATTCCCTGTCTTTGTACCGACTCTGTCTGTAACAGTGTTTCTGTGACAGTGCAGTGTCCAAACAAACATCCCCTCCTCCTCCTCCTCCTCCTCCTTCCATCTAGATCTTCCTTTTTCTCTCTGTCTCTGTGAAGAATTCAAGATGTTTCGAAACACTTTTCTTTCCTCGACTCTTTGAGAAGTCTCAGCCGTGGCCGCCGCCCACTCTCCCTACATCCCCCCACCAAACACACACACACACACACACACACCTCGGCTCACCTCTGACTTCCTCATGTGTTGTGACCACTGACTGAAGTGTTAGCCTAGCGTTCTTTCTCCTCCACCTGCCACACATAGAGCCACTCGGTACAGTCTGTCGAAGCGTCTTATTTACAGAGAATACTCACTACATTAAAAAAAAAAAAAAAAAAAAAGAAACAAAAAAAGAAAGGAAAAAAAAAAAACAAAAAAAACAAAAAAACGAGAAAAGGAAAAAAAAGCAGAATTTGTATATACAGTATAAATGCTCCTCACCAAAATTCTGACTTGTATGACTTGTATGTTGTTTTTTATGTTGTTATGTTGATTATTTTTTTCCATGTTGTGTTCAAGGTATGTATATATGCAGACCCATGTACTGTTTATGAGCAAAAACAAAGATGACAAAGGGTAGGGAAAGAAATAATAATAATAATAAAAAAAGATTAAAAAAAAAAAACAAAAAACAGAATCAGGGCGAAACTGATGTTGTTTATGGATATTGTAGATGATGATAATGATCAGCTTTATCCAGCCATATGTTCAATCTTACCTGTACAGTACAGTAGATGACAGCTGTATTATTGTAACAAGAACTAGTCATGTATAGTGTAACTATAGTTTGGAGTGCCTTTGCTTTCATACACCTTCGCCTTGCCCCCCCTCTCCCACTCACCCAGTCCACGCCATCACCCCCACCCACCCACCCTGATATTGTGACTCTCCCTTTGGTGCTGTTGAATGTCCTGCTATCCTGCAACACACACACACACACACACACACACACACAGACTTCCACTTTGTTTTCAGTCCCCTCCACACTCGCACCTTTTCTCTTTTTTTTTTTTTTTTTTCATTGCACACTTTATGTAATATACAAACATTGTTAATTGTAAGGATATTTTCCTTAACTAAAGATAAAAGTAGACAAGTGTTTATTTTATTAGATGTTTTATCTCGGACACACATGCACGCACAAACATGTACACCACAGTCCCGTCACGGACTCCCGGGGATGAAGTCGGTAGAGGGGTGGGGGTGTTGTGGATGACAGCAGGGGTTCAAAACAAAAAAAAGGCCTCTTTTACTGTATATATAGAATACAGTACAGTTTATGTATTACTCACAGTGTTGGTTCCGTTACCAAAGCCAAACTATGATGTAGTTGTGATGAGCCATCCTCAGAGGCAATAATGTATTCTGACTCTTTTCTTCTTCTTCTTCGTCTTCTTTCTCTGTGGATATTTTGTTGTTTCTCTGTCCTCTTGCTTGTTCCTCCTTCCTGTCTGCATATTCGGGGGGAATTCAGTAGCACCTAAAGGGGTCGAGTCATGTAGCCTTTCTCCTGTCTCTCCTGCTTGCTGTAATTTTTGCATTCATGAACGTGTTGCTACCCTCCACCAGAAAGTCTGACCACTTCACCCCACCCCCTCCCCCTAACTCCAGTTCAATAAAAACACCACAAAAGTTACCAAAAAAGAAGAAAAAAAAAACAGACAGAAAATACGACAAGCACATACAGCATATATGCTAGTATATCCATATACTAGTATATATACTGGTTTAATATGCTTACTGGGTTTAACTGGGGTTAAAGAAGAAAAATCATTGAAAATACTACAAAAACATCCTGTATAACAGTACTACTACTTGAATGCCTCTGTTTGTGACTGAAATTTTTGTTTCTTTTGTTTCTTTTGTTTTTTTTGTTTTTTTGTTTCTTTTGTTTTTTTGTTTTGTTTTGTTTTTTTCTTTTGTTCTGTGAAGGTATGCTAAATGTGCGCCTCTGTAAATATTCCCTCTGCGTGCTCTGAGGAATAGTTCCCTGGTACTGTAATTTGCATTAAATAAAGAGTAGGATAGCCTGGAAATGATAAAAAAAAAAAAAAAAAAAAAAACTACACCTGTCTGTTACATCTTCTTCTAGTGAGTGTGCTTTTGTTACTTTATAAAGCCAAATTAATTAACAGTTTGAAGCCGCTCCGCTGAGTTAAGTTTTGATAAAGATGATGTAATTTTGCTCTTATTCTTAGACTCAAAATACAATGGACATTTTACGTATTAATTGGCAGTTAGTTAGTTTACAAAAAATAAAGGCTTTAAGAATTGTGTTAAATTATAGACAAAAAACATAGGCATCAAATTTTAGGGTCTTTGACTTCAGTTCAGTCCCATATTTAACAAGTAAAACCACAAGGGGGCGCTGTTTGTCTAGCTAATAGCTGGAAAAAAAATACCATAGTTGACTTCTTATCTGAGGAGCAGCCTTAGTTTTATTCATGACTGTAGAGCAGTTTTGTTTTTACATGATAAAAATATAATTAAATACAACTTAGAAATACAAAAAAAAAAAAAAACAAGAAGCTCCGACCACAAAGACTCGACAACAACAGCAACTCTTTCCATTTAATGGCAAAATAAATGTTCATTCAGACACACAATATATATTTAAGTTAAACAAATAACAGAAATCCAACAGCATTTTTGTAAAACTTTGACTTGAGCGATATTGTGAAGATGATAGTTTACGTTTCAGACTGATATTAAACATGACAGAAATGCATCATTTAATGCTTGACACATTTGTACGAGGGGATACTTTGCTTTGAATCAGCTGGCTTCCAGTTCAGCAGGGTGTCTGTTATTAAATAACAGAGGTAGACCCACAATGTCTGAGCTGTCCTTTGTAAGATACAGTGTCCGTATCAGAATTCATCGCAGGCGTTTTTACTGATCACTTCCAATATGAGCGGAGAGAGATCGCCAGGCTGGATGTCCTCGATCTGCAGAACTTGTTTGCTGTACTCCTGAGCCATTGTTCTCAGCTCCGTGAGACAGGCCACCACTTTAGGGAACAACAAGCTGGAGTCAGAGAGGAGACAAAGGCAGATCACAGATCAGCATGTGGAAAGTTTCAGCTGGAGCTGACTAAGCTGCATTAGGTGCATGACTCACTGTTTTTCTGGGCCTTTTCTATGACAGTCGATCCAGGCTTGTAGTGTCAGTGCCATGTTTTCATGAACCTCATCAATAATCCCGTGTTGCTGCACACCTGGGCGATCTATCACATCAAATAACAATCTCTGTATAACACAGTTTTATTAATCCAAAGCAACTTGAACCTACATAGTTTCACACTTGGCTGATCAGAAAGGATTAGGATGAACTGAAGAAGACCTGCTGTTACCTGGAGAAAACAGGGACATGGCTTGCATGATGGCGTACTCTTCCTCCTGCAGGTCCAGTTTGCGCAGCGTGTGATGAAATTTGAATAGTGGCTCGAGTAAAAGTGGCTGAAATCCAGCTTCACAAAAACACAAGAGAACAATGACAGTCAGTGATGGCGGAGTTTTTACTGTGTTCTACTTTTTTTTTTTAAGTAAATGTGGGAAAATAATCCCTTTAATAAATGAACAGGGACACAAATTGTTGTGGTGAAAACAGCCTTTAAAGCATGACTGGAAACATTTGACATTGAATTACAATAACATCCATTACAAGTAGTTTATCTTTCTTTATATGTGTCGACCATTTACACAAAAAACACAACGGACAACATTCATGCTGTCTTGTTCAAATCACATTATAAAAAGCTAAATATTTGCATTAGATAACTAAGGTTGAATTTCCATCCAGACGTGGATGTTTCATTGAAAATTAATAAAATAAATCAGGAGAGAAACAGAAAAAGACAGAGAAACAGTCAGTTTTTAAGTCATATTTAACTCATATACATGACCATCCCACTGTGAACTTGTTTGTTGATATTATGCAATGGTTAGGTTGGTTCTAACTGTGAATTCACTGGTGGCGTAACATGAAACTACTTACAAGCAGTTTTATAATCACATGCACTCTGACTGAAACCAGTGGTAAAATTATCAATCAGAACTATGTTTAAAATCATCCAAACTCTTGCCTGTAATTTGAATCGTCACCCAACCGTAAATATCCCACAGTAGAAAGTATTGCAGGATACAGGAAAACGTTAGCTGTTTTGTTTTGTTTTTTTTCTCCTTTAGACAGCAAATAGACACTAAACCACCAGTTTGGCCACATTCTGCAGAACAGGGAGTCACATTACCTGTGTGTCACAGGTAACCTGATAAAAGGTGAGACAGAAACGCCCTCATGCATTATTGCATGTTTGAACATCACGCTCAGAAAAAAATGGATCTACAGACACGTCTGCAGCAATTCATTAGTTTATATATTAGAACTACTGGATCACAATGACTCTTCTTGGAGACAAACTGGATTCCTCACATACAGGACAGTGTATGTGAGGAATGTAGTGTACGACTGTGTTGCTAATCTGTATCAAAACATACGTTTGCCTTTGACACACTTATCTACCCCATCTGACATCAACCTATCCCATGCATCCAGCTCTTTTCTATTTCCACTCCATGCTAGGTAACCTTTCCTATTACTATTAACTACTATGTGATTTTCTCCTAATTAAAAACTTAATTATAATTGCTGTAGTATTGGTTAATTTGGTGCTAAAGTTTATTCTTCTTACTTTGTTGCTCACAGTGAATAAACCACAAACTACTGACCCACTTTGGGTAACATTGTTTTCACCACCTGGTGTATGTCTTCTGCAAATAAAAGCTTTCATAAACCCACAGCACACTTCCTACCAGCACCAAACCACTGATATAATGACCACTGTGGCATATTCACGCTGTGAAACAGCCAGATGATTATCTGTGTCTTTGTTTTCGTAATGACTGTTTGCTAACATGTACATACGTCACACATTTTTCGTATTGCTGTTTGTGTTTGAGTCTCACCTCGCACGCCGTCACCTATGCAGTACGTAACATGGCCACATTCCCAAATGCTCGTTTTCACGTTAAACACCATGTTGAAGCGGATTTGCATAATTTCAAATGCGGCTCCCTTTAGCAGAGATATTTGGTCCTTAATGGTTAGAGACCTGTGCGGGACCGGCATAACATGATACATGTCACATATCAATAGACAAATACCTACTGAAATGCATCTGAATATGCACTAGTGAACACACACTTACTGGAAGTACTGTAGACTTTTGGAGAAACTAATAATGTCCTGGATCATGTAAGTGAAGAGGTCAGCCAGGTGTGGGAGAGCAGTAAAAACGTTACCTTTTCTAACTTCTTCTCCCTCTTGGCTCTCTTGTTTTTCAAAGGAAACACAGAGACTGGAGCAGGAGGAGGATGATGATGAAGAGGAGGAAAGGGAGTTGGCACATGAGGATGCTCTGGGGTCAGCAGCAGATGTACTAGTCTTAGTGCAGGTGTTTGTGGGGCAGTTGGTCAGTGGGTCAAAGGACTCGCTTGTATGCTGTCTGTACTCACTTACAGGAAGGATGATTCTGTCCATGGGCTGAAAAAAGAAAATAAGAAAAAAAAAAAAAGAAGAAAGCCACAAAAATCCAGTCAGATGAGTTTAGACAATAAGGTTGACAGCCACCGCATTCATGCTTGCAGTCAATAACACACCCTAAAGCTTCTGAAGCGGGAAAACGTCGGGTCGAATGAGCTGCGGTGTCGACAGACGAGGTCCTGAATGGTTTCCTGCTGCTCAGGTGAAAGTTGCACCGGAGCGGATCGCATCTTCTTCTTCTTGATTCGGATTCTCCTTTCCAATACCTCCTGCTCAGACATGACCACTGCAGAAACACAACAATACCTACATGTTCTTTACATCAACACACACACACACACACATACAAGTTATATATTTTTATCTTTTTAATAAAACATTTGTCCATAAGCCATAAGGGATTATGTGTTGTGATGGATGTTACTTACTTTCTTTACGCATCCCTATGGCCTGGCATTTCCTGAAGCGACAGGCTTGACACGACCGGCGGTTGTTTTTGTTGATGATGCATTTATTCAGGAACGGACAGTGGAGCTGCGTTGACCTCTTTATGGCACGTCTGAATTTTTAATTGTTGAAAAAAAAAAAAAAAAATCCAGTTAATTCAGTGAAAAGCTTAAACAAACAATCTGAGGTTAGAAATCACATGAAGATTATCACGCACGTTACACGACAGTATCACACTTCACCCAGACCAGACGATAACATCACACTGGCACCATCTTTAGTTTCGGAAATGTAACGTTACCTGACCAAACAAAGGAAGCTGCAGTGTATGTGAATGAGTATATCCATGAGAAATCTGGTAGCAACACTAAAGATTAAATACATTATAGTATTACAATACATTTATACCTTTAAGAATTAGCAACAAGGTGGTGGAGCCAGCAACTAAAGAGCCAGATATTTATCTTAGGCGCTGATGAAGACTTCTCAAGTGTTAAGAAACTGTACAGTATTTATTTGGTCATATTGTTGCAGCTGTATGTGTCAACATGTTTTCATGCTTTCAGCCCGTCACGTCAAACACGCTCGCCCCCCAAAAAAGTTTCAGATTTAACACAGATTTGAAGATTCATAACGATCGACATGTTTAAGGAGACGAGAATTTAGAACTGACGCAATGACAAGCAATTACAACTTGTTCAACACGCAGAGTATTGAGCAAGTTGTATTTGTACTGTCATGCAAGTTTTTTTTTTTTTTTCTGACATTTCTAAAAAAACAAACACTGAACAGTTTTTATTCTCTGTTGTTTTGCCACAATTCTAATTTCAAATGTTATAAATTTACATCAATTTAAAAACCAGATGGTCAATTTTTCTAAATATACATTTAATGTTGTTTTCACTCATGATTCAAATCATCATCAACCTGCATCGGTGTCAGACTTAGATTCAAAAGCGTTTTTCTAATGAAGTGAATTAGTCTCCTTACGTGTTGCTTATCATGTAAATCTTCACAGACTAGATGTTTCCCAGTTCCTCTAAATCTGGTATCACCATAAAAATGACATTAGATCGATCAGGACGTTTTTTTTCCATCCTCAGAATAAAAAAAATAAATGCAGCGTAATGAATGAGGCTGTGAGCACAGAAAGAAGGAAATATTAAAAGAGACAATGGTAGTTTGTTTACTTTTTTTAAAATTGTCGTTACAGAGATAAACTGATTTTTTCTATTATTGTTTCAAACGTCATTATACGATTTTGTCAACAGCCGCAGTAGAACACAGTTTTGGGATGTTTGCTTCTTCTTCTTGTGATTGTTACTAACAAACGATGCAGCTGAAAAAGTGTCAATTTAAACATGAGAAGTTTTATGCTCCTGAATACGTTGCTAATGTGCTGTGTTCAGAAGAAATACCTGCTGTGTATCACATCTAGTTAAAAAAGGGGATGTTCTATGAAAACTATAAATACTTTATGTGCAGTTATAATCATTATTTTTTATTATCACCTTTTGTTTTTTTTTTCTCTAAAGAATCCTTTGACCTCTTCTTTTATTTTATGAGTTCACATCCTGTCAGTGAACAGAAACATCCTGAACATCCTGAGTCAAACAGAGAACTGACGTGTTTTGCAAACAACATGTTACAAACACTTAAAACCAGTGAATTATCAGTTATCATAAAATGACAAATATTTTCTTCTCTTTTGTCAATGTATTTGTTTGCAGTTGCACAAATGTTGTGCTGCAGAGTAAGAATTTAAATTTATGTGACAATCCCGCAGTTGTAGTGTACTGTAGTGTGTTTTGTAACAGTGCTTCAGGAAGTGCTTAAGCAACTGAGAAAACTGTAAATCAATCATGACGTTAAGTGTTTCTGTCTCACATTCAAGCCTAAAAAAAGGCTCGAATTAATTTATCACCAACTCCAATGTTGCGGTTAATGCTACGCATGTAGGGATGAGGGAAAAACTGCAGAGCGTGTATGAAAGAAGAAGCGAGCGAGTGAAACAACAGCACCTGAAGAAGCCTTTGCAGCCTTCACATGTCAAGGCATTGAAGTGATAACCTTTGGCCAGATCTCCACACACGCCGCAGGCTCTGGGCTCATCATCATCTTCCGACGTGTCTTCTTCCTCGTCCTCTTCGTTTTGCTCCGTGAGATCTTCACTGATGGTCTGTACTCCACTGACCTTGCTGCTCATTTTCACCTGCGCGAATCATTAGATAATTTTAGCATCACTCGCTTCGCACTGAATCTTTTCAAGTGCAACATTTAGACATTTAGAGTTTGTGGAGAGTTGAGTTTTTAATCCCAGTTAATTATCAGAAGAATGTGCAAAATCTAAGTTATGATGCTTTAACTTTAAATATAAGAATAAAACAACAATATTGTTGCTGAATCATTTAATTCTAATATATATATATATATATATATATATATATATATATATATATATATATATATATATATATATAATAATAATCGTGTATTGACATTTAATCATGTATGTATAATAGAATAATCAGTGGAATCAATGAAGTCTATTAAAAGCCTTTTGACTCTTATCTGTTCCCTGAGGTTCAAATAGTCACAGCTGGAAACGTTTCAAACTGAATCAAAAAGTAATAAAATAGGTGTCAAGAAACTAAACCACAGTGATGCAGGAAATAATACAGTTTTATACAGGACACACTACTTCCAGAGACAATGAATTATCTTGAGGTTGCCAGTGCTGCCACACTGTTTATCAGTTTTAGTTTGAGGCTGCAGGAAAATGACACAAACATATAAAAACAAAGTTCACACAGGTTTTAATCTCAGTACAACTGCTTACAAATTAATGGGATACACAGGAAATAAAATACGTTGATCTAAACAAACTTAATAGTTCTGTGATTTCTGCATTATCGTGAAACCACAATAACGTGCGGTTAAATCCAGTGTGTCTCCATTTCATTTGTTATCTAGTGTCGCCGGTGTCGATTCACCAAACTCCTCATTACTTATCTAGCAGCTTTAAGTTTGTGACATTTTAAAACACATACAAGTAAAAAAGTTTCTCTGACAGACATACTATGAACACCTGCTTTCTCTCTCTGGTTAAAGGTTGAGCCGTGAAACCGTGATCGAGTTCATTCAACTCACTGACCTGCTGATTCCAGATGTGCAAACAGCTGTATGTAGTTTCACCCCACTGCTTTAACTTTTAGAAGATTTTCTTTTTTTTTTTTTTTTTTTCAGATTTCCTGAAAGGGCGAGGGTGAGGTTTTGTTAGGGTTCTTCCTGTTGTGGTGGAAGTGTTTGTTTGATACCAGGGCTGGCTGCTACATGCATTCCTGGCAGCAGCCTGTGGGAGGGCGGGGTTACGCGTCTAGCACCGCCCTGGTGGTTTACGCTCGACTGGTCCTGCAGCACAAGGCTGATGAGGTCAGACGAGGATAAAAACAGTGACCAGTGCGTTCAGCAACTGGACGATGGACGCGTTGGAAATGTCAAAAATTCAGGTTTGTCTCTGCGATCAGTGAGATTCTTTTCTCGACTTTCACTTGAGCGCAAAACTACTCGTGCGCTGCCCCTTTGTGGCCTAAACTTCTCTAAAACGTCCATGCAGCTCCCAGAGAACAAAGTGAGCGTGGCAACCTTCAGGCAGGTGGGTTTTATTGCAAGATTGTTGTGTTACACTGCAGGATAATGAAAGAAAAGTAACTGATCGTAGAGCGGGAAATTAAATTAAATTAAGGTTGAGTAAAAGAGGTGATGTGGGGAGAGATGGACTCCAGCAGCGACCAACCTCAGTCTGAGTTCAAAGAAACGGTACATTAACGACAAAAATACGTATTAATGATCAAACGGATATAATTAACTCCAGAACAGACATATATTGCACCTTAATATGTTTATTTTTGTCTGTATATAAAAGTCATAAATCACGTGGCTATTCACGTGGCTTCAATTTTACTGGGTTTTTACCCAGTTTTTCTGCATGTTATAAATCTTCTCTTGACTCAGTTTGATTGTGGTGTTGTTTCACTTCCTTCCTCTGCTCCTGCACCACAAAGCATCTGGTGGAGGATTTGGTCAGAGGCTCTTTTCGCTGGACAGATCAGCTCTGGTGCTCTTGGAGTACTGGGAGGGCTCCTAGAAGTCTCTGCAGTGCCATGAATGATACTCCGTACAGCATTTAAGTGTCTATGCTGCCTCAGGTGCACTGGGTAAGAGAAATCACAAGGTTAGAGCCGTAAATAGTTTCTCCCTTTTCTTCTGAATTGTTGTCTATTTTACATATACTTTTGTAGTGTCATTGCTTTCTGTGCATGGAAACAAAAACAATTCCCAAACCTTTTTGTCTGAAACTCATCTTCTCAACTTCAGGGATAAGGAAACTGTACACCAGCTCTGACACAATCTCTTCCGACTGAAGATTGTTCCGGCTACGCACAAACAAACGCACACAAAATTACTTTTTGTTTATGATCCTTAGGTATGAATTTGTGAATACAAAGCATCAACAGATATGCTGAAGTGTCTGTTACCTTTCCTCCATGGCGTAAGCGATGTCGTTGACCTCCTTTGCCATCTTATGTATCTCCGCTCTGGCTTGTTCATCTGCTGTTTGGTCCAGTGACGCCAAGATGATATCCTCTAAATACAGATCTACAGTTTCCTGGTGTACCTGCACCACCTGTGACACAGTGTCACATACAAACACATGCAAAGCAAGTTATCAGATTTTTTTATCTGAATGTCAGTATTAGCAGCTGTATGAGTTGTGTGTGCTTAAAAAAAAAAAAAAAAAAAGCATATATGCACCTGTCTGAAGATCTCATCTTGTTCTCTCCGCCTGTGGTCCTCCACCTGTCTCTTTCCACTCTCCTCGGCCTCTCTATAGCGACGGTCTCTCTCGGCCAATAATGTAAAAGCATGGATCCTGCGTTCTTCCAGGAGACGAATCAGCTCCTTGGACAAGGTGTCAAACAGGTGTTCGAGTTCTACGCCCACCACTCTTGCCTGAGACGCCTCCTCTTGAGCGATCTTGGAGGGGAGAGAGAAGATGTATTGAGATTGTAAAATGTGCAGTATTTTCTGATTTAAGTTTTATATGCAAACGTTTCTGTGTCTTTCACCCTTTGAATGTGTTTGTCTCTCTGTTGTTTCAGAGTGATTACGCGCTCTTTCTCAGCTTTCTGTAGCTGCTGCTCATCCCTCTGTAAGGCGTGGACAGTCCTCAGTTTCTGGATCAGTTGCAGATTGTTTTCCTTGCCCTTAAACATCTGTCAAACAGCACAGACAGGAGTGAACAGAGATGTCCTCACAACTTGAAAAAGCAGCATGCAACAGCAAATATTTTGGAGGTAAACACACAGACACACGCAACATGTTCAGACCTCGTACTGCATACATCTTCCTCTCAGTAGTTTCTGTAAGTGGATGACTGCAAGCTCCATCTCCTCATCCCCCTAATGATTGACGTAGAACTTGATTAACAGAAACAATATCTCACACATGTAGGATGAACGTGATCAGTTTCAGTTAAACTCATAGACGTTAGCGAACCTCAGGTGGCTCCTCAATTCTGGGAGTAGCTGGACGAGAAACAGGTTTCTCCTTCTTGATAAGAAAACGCAACTTTTTGATGCCCTCTTTTTCTTCTTTGAGTGCCTGCAGAGCCATAAGTGTTAATCCAAGTGTATGTACAAATTTACTGCCATGTTTTAATGAACATATTTCTGCTTCACCTTGTATTTCTTTATCATTTCTACTTCTCTGCGCAAAGGGGGCTTTATCGTATCCTTGATTATGTTGACTTTGGGTGTGGGTTTCTTTTCTTGTGGCTTGAGGACTACCTCAGAGAGTCTTGCGTCTATCTCCGACAAGCCTGTGATTGACAGAAAAGTAGAGTTCTGCTAACTGTTAAGGGATGCTGTTGCTCAATCATATTAATCCAAAACCTTTTCGATTCAGACCTTCATATGTGTCTAAGTAGTGGCTTTTTAACTCCTTGTTGCGGGCGCTCCTGGTGAAGGTGTTCCTGTGGTTTGTAGCTCCATATTTTGGAAAATTTGTGTAGTTTTTAACAAAGCCACGTCGCTCTGTATTCCTCTTAGTTTCCAGTTTTCTCAATGCTGCACACAGAACAGCAATGAAAAAAGGAAAGATCACACAGGGTGAAGCAAAGCCTTGAATAATACATTTCTAATTACAATTATTACGTTGACTGTCATTTTCGAGCAGACACAACGATTGTCTTACTCCTCATGTAGTCGTTGTGGATCTTTTGTAGCTTGGTTTCCTTGTCTTTTTGGAGCTTAGAATATATTTTGTTGAGTCTCTCATTTGTTACTTCTGTCTGGGCCTCGTCTCTCTGCCTCAGCAGGTCCTTCAGCACAGCAAGCTGAGTATCTTGCAACCTAGGCACCACCCACAGAAACAAAATCACTGCAGAGGGGCATGTTTTTCATTGTAGAGACAGCAGGGACATCAAGAGGGAGGAGGCGTGCACAGAGATTGTTTAAATAGCCAAAAAAAAAAAAAAAAAATCACTCTGCTTTAAGACTCCGGTAATTAACTTTTCAAACACTAGAGGGCAGCAGAAATAAACAATGGACAAGATGCCTGAGTACAGAGTAAAATACACAGATGAGAACACTGACAGTGAAACAAACAGTAAAGTAGAAGGTGGAAAACTTTAACTCTTAACTTTTTTTTTTTTTTTTTTTAACTTTTACACATAGTCAAGTGATTCACTGTAAATATAACAAATAATAATTATAGCCAGATGTGAACATTTCCAACTGAAGTCTTGGTAGAAGCAAACCAACTGCTTAAATCTACCAAAAACTGCCGGCAATAAATTAGGTAAGTGGTGGTTTACCTCAATATTTATGTATTTTCTAAATAGGTAACACTCACTTCTGGATTTCTCTGTCTCTGTAAGCCCACTCATTGGCCTCCATCTCCTCCATCATACGCCTTCTCTTGTCGAGCTGACTCAGGTCACTGAGTGGAGGAAGGTTGGCCTCCCAGGCTCGTTTGGCACGTGCTCTCTGTATCATTTCCACTTCTGCCAGACCTGCAGGAAGACCGTGACCTGAGGGGAATTATCATTAGAGGATTTAGATGAAGGTTACAGATAACAGATAGAGCTGATAGATTCAGGTTGACTTGAACAATTGATGCCATACCCCAAGTCAAAACTGCAAGTTGCATGAGCTCTGAGGGCGTTGTCCCAGATTGAACTGCATCAGGGCTGTACGGGTCTGTCTGTGTTTCGTTTTCCCTGTAATCTGTCTGAACCCCCACGGTGAAGTGGGTGGGTTGTTCAGCATTATTTTGATCAGTATTTGCAAAGTCTTCTCTTTAGAGACAAAAGGGGGATGTGTGCTGCATCAGTTAAAAGGCATTAAAGAAATAGCTGAAAAATAAATTGATTTTCAAGTGACTGAGCTTGAACTTACTTAGGCAAAGCAAATATTACATTAGGGGGGACCTGCTGTTCAACAGGAATTAGAGGGCTAAAGGAAAGAGAACAGAAGAAATATCAGACTATATATTAATATTTACTGTTGTGGGCAGTACAGCAGTTATCTTTTACAAGCTGTTATGGAATCATTGACATAGAAAATATATAATAAATGTATTCCACTATATTCACAGCTTCAGTCTGCAGACTAGTTAATCAAACCGTGTGAAATATTTGCAGCGGTCGACTCCTGTCACATTGTGGTGATCTCTTTGCAGCAAGGAGTGAGCATTTACAGTAACCCTGTTGAGAAGAAAAGAAGACAAGATCAAGAAGACAGATATGGAGACAGTATTATCTATGTGATGAATTAACTTGTCAGTAATACAACCCAGTGACTGCTGCTGCTCTTTTTTTCTTTATTATTATTGTTATTATTATTATTTTAAAATAGTGTGTGTTGGTGTTACCCAGCCAGCTGCTGCAGCGCCTCTTTACGTTGTTCCATGTGGCCTCGCCAACGCCGATCAACAGATGCTGGTACTGGATCTGAGGCGTCCAGCTGGACCGTATAATGTGGGTGGTGGGGCAGATTACTAAACATAGACCCAAAATCAAACACTTTCCGCTGAGAAATGGAAAGAGAGACAGGCAGTATCAACAAGTGTGTTTCACTATGAGTCAATTTCTTTGTTCTTGTGTGTAAACAACAGCAACTATTATAGCGCCCACTGGCAACATCGGGGAACAAATTAGTGTTTAAAGTTTGAAAAGAAATTATTTATCTACTGCTCCTTAAAGAATGAGTCAATACTATTCTCTGAAAAAAAATATGCTGTTAAACAAATCTGTGTCCATTCATTTGATGAAATGGTTACAGAAACTCAACTGTTGTTGAATTTTATTTGACATATATTTAATGTTAGAGACACAACTGTTAAAAAAAATAATAATAATGAAATAAAATTATATACACAACTTACGACCCGGTCTTTAGACAGACAGGCCTTAAGATTACACCTGGCATGGTCTGCCTCCGACGACACCGTATAAACCGGATCTGCAGCGACATTAACATTTCAGTTCGTGTCAACAAAGCTAACAATTTAGAAAAAAAAAATAGCCGACGTTTAGTTTTAAGTTTACTCACCGTATAAATAGTCATAAGTTCGATGGCGTCGGTTAACTCTGCCATCGTAGTTTTTCTTAGAAATTGTATGTGTCACAGATTGGCTCATTTTATGACTTTTAGTTGCGTTTTTTTGTTTCCTACACAGCGAATTTCTGTCGAGCAGACGTGTGAGATCTTTAGCAATGTAACCATGGAGACGGTAAACTTGCCGTTTGAAACCGGAAGTGGTCACGTCGTTCATATTTTTTATTTATATATTTATTTGCTGATTAAGTCAAACAACTCGATTCTATGGGTTGGATTTTAAACTCAACAGATGAGAGACAACTGCATTAGAAACAAAATCGAAACAAAACTTTAATTTAAAAAATAAATAAAGAGGTCCGCTTCAGGCTTCTTTTCCATAGCAACGGCTGCTGAGGATTATGGGTATCGGGTATTCACAGCCATTCTTTGCTCAAAACGGAGTTAATGCACTTATTAAAATAAAAGACCATTACATAAATATACAATACATTAAAACTATATAATCACACTGCTTAACACGCAAGTGATATTTCAAATTAGAATTTATGATTCCTTGTATGTTTTGTTATTAAAGCCTAGGTTAATTAAACCACCAGTGTTTCCAAAAGAGAAAAAAGTTACATGATATTTATACATCTCTTTAACATCTATTACAACTGACAGTTTAGTAGCCAACAATTGAAATTTTTGATCTGAAATGTGCAGTGGAGCACCCTCATTGTGTCTTTTTTTCCCCCACATCTTAAGGTAAACTTAATATTTCGCCCTTTATCCTTCAGAGCATATTTTTGAGTAGCTAAAAAAGCTGATTTTGACATCAACAGGAAGCTGGTGTTATCAAGGGGAAACAGTGCACAACACACACATGTGCGCACACCCACAGACATATGTGTGTACATCTGTCTTTGTGAGGCCACATATTGACATTGCCGTCGCTAGACCTTTAACTTCAACCACAGCATCGAACATTTAAACACCTATTTTTAATATAATCCTAACCTTAAAAATATGTCTTAACCTAAATCAGAAGGGTTAAAGTTGAAGACAAACCAGTCCACTCCAAATAACGAAAACTGAACTAAAACTAGTTTTCATAAAGCTAGCCATGCAAATACACAAACACACAAATATAGCACAAAGGTTAGTTGTTTTCCTTCTTTAAATCCTGAGCCTATCAACTCATACTAACATTTGAGAACAGCTGATCAAAGCAACATGACTTCACAACTGGAAGGTTTTGCAATTCTGTGAAAAAGTCAGTTCCCTTGCCGAATGTGCCAGCTCATGGTCAGCTGAACTTGTGTTGCTGATATCTCAAACAAGCACCATCTAATATTAGATGTCAGGGGAAAAAAAGGAGAACATCCATGTGCCTGCTTATAGCTACGATTGCCATAGTTATTATTTCCTCACAGTAATGTCAGCGTCTTTAGAAGCCCTCAAACAATTAGCTGTTGGACATTTTATGTGGATTTGCAAATAGAGTAGGGTGTTAAACCACAACATGGGTATCTATCTGTGAGCATTTGATCTTACTGTTTTTAGTGACACATCAGCAGAGCGAGTGTGAAGAGAAGAAAGGAAAAAAAAAAAACAAAAGCTTACACCAGCCCACAATCAACGGTTTTCATCAGATTACGCTTGCTCAGCATGAGAGATTTATTTCGAAACCCTAAAATATCCACACACTTAGCGAGTGAGTATGTTTATTAGTCATATCTTAGTTCAAACTACAGTCTAATTAAACAAATCTGAGGACTGTAATGTATCTTTGGGAATGTTAATACTTGTGGTTGCAGCATTTGGACGAGATCTGATTTTATGGTTATTTAGATAAGGACAGAGTCATGTAACAGCACCACAGCAGTTTTTAAAATAAAAATGCCTACAAAAGAGTACATTATAACTTTTGAATATGTACAAGACATAACAATTGAGCCCATGTAGTAGTTAATTTCACAAACTTTATTAAAACACAGCTTATACCAGGTTTAAAAAGTTGTAATGTGAAAGAATGTTCATATATAGTGTCTTGAAAGAGGATGATCATGTGACTGGCAAGAAAAGGAAACTGGTGTTTTGACTTATCAGATGACATCCTGTGTGAGAAAAAGGCAGCTATTTGGGTGGAAAGAAGTTTGGAGAGGGGAAAGAAGTAAAACAAAAAAAAAAAAAAAAAAAAAAAAAAAGAGGCAGGGTTTTGTTAGTCACATGTTCTTTATATTACTTTGTCATCAAGGCTGTCAAAGATGTTCCGTCTGTCTGGATGTGGAAGAGAACCTGTTTCACTAATATGTCTGAGCTTTTCGGGCATGGAGACAGAGAGAGAAATTGAACAAGGAGGATTAAATCCTAGAGTAGAGCAGGAATAAACACGCAACTTTGATGCTACGGAGTTCAGGCCTGAGGATTTATTTTTACAACACACTTGATGAGTCTTTTGGCATAGAGGCAACAAACCTGATGACAGCTGGAGATGGGGCACAGGATGTGGATCTATGCTGCGATCATCGTTTTGGTGTCTGAAGCTTGGAGCCAAGAACCAGGTTTGAAAATTAACATTAACATTAACATTAACATTTTTTTTTTTTTTTTTTTTTTGAAATTTTGAGTTGATAATTTGAAGCCCTGAGTAGTTGACTCCCCTTCTTGACAGATACGGCACTAAAACACATTGTTTATACAGGTACTTGTACCGTGTGTAAACCTGTACTGTAACTTTACTCATGATAATAATGTAATTAATTCTATGTTGGTGTTTGGTGGATGAATGTAGTTATGTGTTTTACATTTACAGTAAGAGAATACTTTTTCTGAGATTTTGGTTAAGTTGTTTCTGCTATGACTCACAGCGTAGATAGTCAGTGGAAAGATGGAGGTGGGGTAGTGCAGAAGCCGAAGAAAAACGTCCCACAACAGGTGTAAGATTTGAATGAAAAAGGCCCCGCACACCGCTGCATGGTTACGCAGTGGAAATCCTACTCTGATCAGAGCACCACAATGCGCCTTTCCCCCACAGTGGGGGGGTCTCTGACAAGTGAAAGTCAGACTTCTGTGTAAGACCTGTGGTTTTACTGTTCTGCTACATGCACATTGTTTTGCTCAGCAAAATAACACGTCAGAAATAAATACACACTCAGTAAACACACAGTGAACATCACACGATGGATCTCCAACTTTCCATTTCTCATCTTTGAAATAACAATACTAATGTCACAATCTTGTTTTACTGTGAAGACAAGACAAAAAGTCCAGATTCGATTTTCATTTCACCTCTGTTGAAGGAAAACAAAACAAAATCACAATTAACACGCTGCTGTATTTTCTAAGTTCAGCGAACTGCAGTTTTTCTACAGCGGGAAACAGCACGATTGCTCTCAAACATGCTGCAGATTAACCTCCATCTCAATGATTTTAATTGCTTCACTCTTTCACTAACCATTTATTCTACCCGATGAATAATGGATGAAACACCATGATGATTACTCTGCTGGTTAAACACTTTTGAATGAATCGCTACTTTCTGTTTTCTTCTATTTTGGCTAAAAAAAAAAAACACATTGTTATACTAACTCTTTCCTTATATTCACTAGCATCTCTTTCAGGAACTAATCAGAGCACCTCTGTGAACGTTTCTAGTCCTGCAATAACTGCTGGTAAACTCATTTTCCCGTTTAACTCTCAATAACTAATTTTTCTTTCCATCTGTTTTGTAGCTCATGTAAAAAACATTAAATAAAACAAATAATATCAAGTTTTACAAGGAAGTTGAGAAGCAGGAAGTTGAACACGACATTTTTTTCTGTGACCCCTCCCCAATAACACGTTTGATACGTGAAACAGTTTTTCAAGTGTAATATTAATGTTCAGTCATGAATTTTGGTTTATTTTGGAATGTAATTGTGAAATACCTAAAATCCATCTTAAAATTCATATTTGGATTTTCTTAGTTGCTTTGTTGTTCCTTGTTAATCTTTTTTGCAATAATTTTTTTTTGAAAGATCACAGTTTGTAAGTTGCAGTTTGTTTTACAATATTATTTCAGACTTTATCATTGGTAAATGCAAATAATCACTAAGAAGGGCATACATAGCATCAAATAAAGTAACTGTGATTCCTTTTTGTGTTTTTATTCCATGACATACTTCAGTTTAAGTCATATCTGTGTTACAAGCTAATTATAGTTTAGTTTAATGTTTTATTATTATTATTATTGTGTATGTTTTATGACAAAATAAACCCCCAAACTTTTATCACCACAATCACTGACTACCTGAAAAAATAATGCAACTATTCTTTCCTTTTTTTCCAGTGAGAAATTTGACTTTTAACCTGGGGAGTGATGCAAACCTAGCATGCATTAATAAGACATGGACTGACGTAATATATGTTATCTGGAAAATAAAAGTTAAAGACAAACCTGAATGTATAATAGCCCTTAATTCTGATGGTCGAAGCAAAGACACGTGCAATGATGGCAAATTACTCCGAAACACAACCAGCTTTGAGTCATACCTGCACATCCCAAAATTCTCAACTAATGATGAAGGAGTCTACAAATGTGAGTTGGTTTACAACGGTGGAAATGAAGAGGTTGGGATCAACGTGGCGATCACAGGTATTACTTTATTTTTCCTATATTATCAGTACAGGTCACACTCTTAATAGGAACATTTTTAATAGGAACACTGAAATCAGGCCTAAATGAAGAAAGCAGTAGTTTGGTTACCTCCTGGTACACATATGTATACAGATATTCTTATATTTTTAAATGTCTACCACTCAACCTTTTACAATATGTAATAGGGGGTATAACAATAATTTATGTTGCTCTGATAGTGTGTTTTTGAAAACTTATATACTTGTTGTAAGACACAAGGATATTGTAACAAAAAAGTGAAGTACATCTGCGTGTTTGTGTCAATACATTTTGTGACTGGGTTGACTTATTTTTTCTTATTTTGACTTCTCTGGCTCAGTTGCTCCCACTATATCAGCCTGGTTAGAGCACAAGGACAATAAGATGGTGGCTGTGTGCAAAGCTGAAAAAGGGAAACCTGCCGCCAGCATCAGCTGGAGACACGACAACAACTCATCGGATGAGAAAATACAGGAGCTGGATGGATTTTTTACAGTGTACAGTCGTCTGCTGTTGGAAAACATCAGCGAACCAGAAAATCTGACCTGTGTCATTAGACATCCGTACTGGGATGAGGAGAAGAGTCTGGTGTTAAACCTCAATACAAGTCAGAGAGGTTCTACATTTTTTATTTAACAGAAGTCACCTGTAGTGTTGATGTCTGTTGAATTTATTCATAATTTTCTTTCATTGCAGATAATAACAAATTGAGTTTGTGGCTGAGCATCTCTGTTGTGATAATCATTGCACTTTTGGTTGGATTCTCATTTCTTGCACAAAAGAAACTGTTAGTTTTGAGGTAAGAAGCTTCATTTGATGAAGAAAGAAGAAGTGCTATAACAAATGTAACTTTTGTTTGTTGAGTCACAAAGCTGGTTTGTGTATCCACCTTTTTTTTTAGGCAATGCAAGCAGTCTGGCCCCTCCTCATCCAAATCGCCACAGGTGGCTAATTCTTCTGTCGATTTTTTGCATTTTGTGGATTCTGCAGATCTTTGAACCTTTGTCTTCATGCTCTCTCTCTCTTATTTTTGCTTTTGTTTTTGTGTTGTCAGACAGAGGATGTTGAAGAAGTGGAGCCTTATGCCAGCTATATGCAACGTGAGAACTCTATCTATAACTGAGCGGCACATAAGACTCTTGCACACATGCATACACACATTTGAGTGTGCGTGGCTTTGAGGGAACTGAAACCGAGATATGGTAAAATAGTAATGAGAGACGAGTGAGATGAAAGACTTCCGAGAAGATAGGGATGCCTCTCAAATCTGTCCTGACAAACACTTGACTGGTGGAACAGGGGATGTACCCAGCCAGTCACACACTGGCTTCTGTGCACAGTACATGCAGCCCACTACTGTTTGTGTGTGTGTGGGCCTCAAGGAGAATGTTAATAATGACTACAAATGCAACTGCTGAATATGAAAAGAAACCACTTTCGGCCCAGACTACTTAACTGTGGACTTTCGATGCGTGCTGATGAAATACATGGGTTGTATGAAAGTCAAAGTTTGTATATTTATAGATCAACCACAAAAAAAAGTTATGACCTTTTAACATTAATGGATCCAGCCAGCCCAGTAAAAGTACCAAGTAGAGAAAGCAGATGTAATTCAGTCACACAACAGCTTGAAGACAAACAGACAATACTTGGTAAACAATGGTATATAAAGTATTCATATTAGTTGTGAATGTTTAATTATGTAATGAAATATATTAAAACTACATCTACCACACACTCTGATCTCATTTCAGCTGTGCTCTACATAAGAACACTAATGATCAACATGACAACAAGTAAACAGAAGAAGTAGAACGCACAGTTGTGAAACAAAGAATCTAGAGCAGCCACTTATTTTTAAATTTCACTGTGGTTGTCTGTTTTGTTTTTTTTTTTTTGTTTTTTTTTTTTGGTTAAGTGACGTGTCAGTATGACTTTCATATCTTTTCATGACATGATCCTATAACATTTGCTTATGTCATGACACATACAATCATTACAGAACCAATCTAAGAGGATGATTTAAAAGGGAAGTGCAAAACTGGAAAATGGGTCTCTTCTGCCATCTACTGGTCACACGTCATTATTATCATCTGACTCTGCATTATATGGAGATGTATGAATATTTACATTAATACACATTTAAATTCAGAATTTCTTCGAGATTGGGTCCACGATTGTTTTTTATTCACTATAATAATTCCTTGTGTTCATACAGACAATTGAGGAAATTCTTTCTAAATGGCTGCAACATCGAAAGTTAGACATTGGCCTAAATTAGCTTCAGCTAAACATGGGGTTGTATTGTCACTTTGAATGACAGCTACATCTTACACCAGAAGCATGTAGCATACCCTCAATTACTAAACCGCGGACTTTCAATGTGGCTGATCTTTGCATATTTATAAATCAACCACAAATGGCCTATGACATTACCTATTTGTGGATATATACATATACATAATTCAGTGATGCAACATCTTGAAGACAAACAGATAATGGTTGGTAAACAATATTATGTCAAGTATTCATTAAAACAAACAAACAAACAAACAAACAAAAAAAAAAAGAAAAATAGCTAAATAAAAACTGTATAAACATTCATGTAGACATTGTTCCAACACTGACTGAAAATTTTAAAACTTGCCCTTTAAAAGCTTGAAACTAATAGTACTACTTAATAATCTATATTTGATGTGTGGGAGGAGGAAGCGAAGCCTAACAGTTTAATTCAGCAGCTGTTATTTGTATTTCCCTCAAGTTGATTAATTTAACTGTCAGCCTCTAAACCACTTTTACATTATTTCCTTTCTCTGAAATATAGCAAAGAAGTTCACTTAGAAGAGTGGCACTTGTTCAACTTTTAATTGAAAAAAAAATTGAAAACCACAATGAAACAGAGCTTACAGTTAAACTAAATCACACTACTGTACCATGTCATGTGCATTCAGTCAAACACAAAAGTAATCCTGTAGTTAGATACAGGCAGGACAATCGTCTAAATAGTTTTAGATAAACATTAAAAAACTAACAACAAATAATATTTATAAATAACCTTTTTAGCCTTAGATATGTACTTTGTAGTATATTTAAAGGGGTGCATTACTTCTCAGGATCATAATGTCGTAAAATAAGGACAGGATATTTGTTAAGAAATTTTATAAATGTTACATTCTTTCATCATGAATAAACAGCACTTGTTGCGCACACAATTTTACTGCTTTATCATGCAAAAAATGTCAACATCTTAAAGGAAAATGGTCAAATGCAGGTTTGGGTCAACAAAAACAGTGACTATAGATCAAAAAATTAAACTTATCTTCAGTCGCAGGTTGAGATGACCAAATAATGACACTTTTTTTTTTCATTCGTTCATTCACTCACTTGGTCACGTTGCTGTTTGAGATGCTACTAATCCTGGTGTTTGATGGAATTTCTTCTTTTTAATCCCACAGCAAATAATTACAGTGTTTTAGGATTTTAGGCACTAAACAACATAAATTCTTAAACTTGATTTTTTTTTTTTTTTTTTTTTTTATCGTGAATTAATTCTAAAAAAAAAAAAAATGTTGTTATGTCATCAGGCTAACTAACTGGCATTTACCTTTACTGAGTAATCAATTTGCAGATGCTGAGAACTGATTAAATCTTTTACATCTTTAAGTCATCAAACACAAATATCAGGCTCAGTTTTCTCCTTCCATAGATAGTTCAATTTGTTTTAGTAACATGAACAAGAGGTTCACTTTCTTTTGCAAATAGGTCAAACGCATTCTTCTTTCAAAAAGGAACTACGCAGTTGTGTGTAGACTAGAGATTCCCTCACAAGTAGAGAGAGACATCTTGGGGCTTCGTGTTGGCTATGAGAGTCTTTTTTTTTCTTCTTCCTTATTTTGACACTTTCATAGTCTTGAAGATTAAGATGTGAGCAGCTCAGATGGTAACTGCAAACAAGATTGTGCACGTAATCACAGAATCTGACAGTTTTTCCTCTTAATTATGTAATCTATTAGTCCCGCATCTTCCAGGAGCCCGAATCACCTCGTCTTCTTGTTATTTACCCCATAAGCACATAATCATCTGCACAATCGTCTTTAGATGAGCTGGCAGATACAGCGTCAGGTTGAACTGCTGCCGGGACTTTGACTATAGCGTAGTCACAATCATCATCGGTTGGAGAAGTGTTTCCTCTGGTTTGTCTTGGTCCAGAGATGTGGTCAATAGAGGCATACGTTACATCCTCATTAGGCTGCCGTGAGATAAAAGACAGAGTTAAGTATCTCCTCTCCTCTGAGCATATGCTACAAATAATTTACAGCTGAAAACATACACATACACTGCTATATTAATCAGTACACGTTTTGATGTGGTTAGTGGCTATGACTTCCTGTGGAAGAAAGGAACAGCCTCACCATTTCTGTTACAACAGAGGCCCCATAGCAATGTTCAACCACCATGCAAATTTACTGAGGGTGTAATGCTTGACTGGCCTATCATAAAAACACAGCAACACACTTATTTTCCTATATAACACAACTGTGGGCTATTTATTTATGCTTTACAGAAATGGACTCAACATGATGTTTTACCTTATTTTGTGTGCTGGTGTCACCATCTGCTGTAAAGTTTTCTGAAACACAAAATGCCACTTGAATGCAACAAATCTATATCTTACAATAAAAAAACAAACACAAATAGTAATATAAATATAGTCGTACCTTTCTTTTTCCTCTTTATCCTGACAAAGAAACAAATTGAAACGATTAGACTCCAGTAAAGACAGACTAATGACTTACACAGAACAATACAATCAAGTTATGTGGGATAGATTTATCTAAAAGACTAGACATGTTACATCAATTATGAAAATTATGTTTAATAATACTGTTAAATGTGTGCACCTGCTTTTCAGTTATGTAGTTTTTACCCCACGGCAGTGTTTCCTTGAGAGCTCAACAGTTGACAGTGTGTGTTGGAACAGGAAACACTTTGCCTATGTCTACAACAGACATCTGTCTTTGACCAACTGAGCATACAAGTGATTCAGGGCACGCGATGTGGGAATTTTGTACGAATCGAAAAAAACGTCTCTGATCATCAAAAATAAGCACACGATGAAGTGCACGGCAAAGCTGCTATTCTCCTTTAAGTCTGAGTTTGACTCCTGTTTGTGGTGACAGCGGCAGAAAAGTTTTCTCAGTTAATAACCACAATTTCCTTGCTGAGGCAAATGCAGAAGCTCTTGCTTAAGGGGCTGAAATTTACATCAGTGCTTCAGCTTTTAAAAAACTACTTCATACCCTTAAATATGGCTTTACTTCTGAAGTGGTCATACAAACGTTTTCTTTTAAGTCAATCAATCGTGCTGCAGTGGTTCAGTAAATCTTTTGAATGTGATTATTAGAAGCTGAAACCTTGTATTATGAGACTGTGACATGAGCCAAAATGAATCTAAGGTTGATCACTTACCCTGAAGTGCAGTTACCCATGGTGAGTCCACAGAGTTTGAATGTTCACACTGTGGTGTTTTGTCAGCAGGTGGCAGGTACCGGTGCCTGGTTGACTTGAGAACAACTGTAAGCCTCACACTATGGCAGATACTGATAACGCTGATCTCTTCATACAGGCCACAGTGAAGGGAGAGAGAGATAGATAGATAGAGAGAGAGAGCGAGAGTGAGCGAGAGAGAGAGAGAGAGAGAGACTGTTATTTTGATTTCCTGTCTGAGATGGTGTCTTAGTGTCTAATGCAACACACGCACAAACACCCAGATACACTGTATGCGGAAACTTATACAATAAGTGGATGAAACAAATACATTAAAGGGTAGTTAATAAGTTCACATGAATCACACAAAAACCAAAGGCCAGAACACAGGAAAACTATTATTAAAATAAAGAAGTCAACAAAGATTGATTGCAGAATATTCTGCCAGTATGTTACTTCTATAAATAGACATTGTTGATCAAATAGGATTTCTTCCGCTTAACTATATTTAAGATGGAAGCATCAGTTGCAGACATCTGAAAACATCTTTTTGTTTTTGTTTTTATTTGCTTGTTTTGTACCTGATACTAGAGCGTGTCTACTGCTAACGGTTGTAACCTGTGTTTGATCTTGCTGCTGTGTTGTCTCATTTGCATGATGGTGCAAATTTTCATGATGAGCTAAATGAGGAAGTCACTGACCTTATTTTTCACTTTCAATGAAATGCTATCCAGCTTTTCAGACCACACCACAATAAATAAACACACTTTGATGGATCTAAAGGTCATACTCACCACAGCTGATCAAAGATCAGATAATTTGTATAAAATACCCAATGCAATAAAAATCATTTTTGAAAGGTCATGGAAAAGCAACTCACAATCTACTGAACTGGAAGAGTTAATGTCAGATGTCAGATGTTTGAGATGTTTTGAGACAGTTTTTTTAGAGTTTAACTTATAAATTCATCGATTCCTCACACAAAATTGCATTCATATGGAGTTGATGGCTCTTGGTTAAACACTGGATGGCGCTGTTGGAAAAGTCTGGGTGTGAGTCATAGACCATCCGAGCTCAAGGCCCTATGAGGACAAGACAAAAGTGATTGTCAACTTACACCATCTGCTGGCTGCAGTGAAGAGAACAAAAAGTCAAAATCACCCTTGGTATGTACCCTGTAAATCAACAACATCTGTTGTCAAGTGAAAATTCACAAAACAATGCAGAGGATTCACAAATACTATGAGAAAAAACAAAAAGACAAACCAAAAAACAAGGAATCATATCTGTATTTAGCATTTGAGAGGTAGATTCATGTTAAATGTTGTTTGTAAGCCTCAGTAGTTGCTGTTTGCTTCATTGCACTCTGGCTGACTTGTGGCTATTTCTTCATTTGAAGGAGCTACACATGTTTACACAGATTGGATAAGAGAAGCAAGCAAGCGTCTTATTATTTTATAAAGATGATGAGAGCGTCCAGGCGACCTCCAGTGCACACCACTGACTAGCATAAGCTGTTTACAAATCTGCATGTAGACTCTGTTCCTATGGTGGAAATAGATTTACACAATTTTGTATAGAACAGGTTTGATCCCTTGTTCAGTTTGAGTTTTATGCAGCTTTGATCTCAGTCTAACTTTTAAGTCTTTGCGTCACGACTTCCTGCTGTGTTCTGTGGCCACATGAGGCACTTTAAGGCAACATGGTGGTGTTGTTTGTTGAGATGTTGTCTGTGTTACAAAGGTGATATGAGCTCCCTCTCACTGAAGTACCAGCCTCACTTAACCTTAAAAACCACGTCACTGGTTTTGATATAAAACACACCCACTGTAACTACTAATTAGAAAAAATCACAAGTTACATGCATAGTGCAATTTTCACATGCGCGTATCGGAAATGGTCTTAATGTGACACATACAGGCAGGGTGGTCTAACAGAGTATGTAGGTGTTCAGGAAGTGGTGAACTCGACACAAGTTAAAGGAGCCAATGCAGCTGGTTAAGTGTCAGATAATTTGTGATGCTTCACATTGTGAACATGTTGAACCTCGTGGATAAATGGCCGTACACATGTCTGATGATATTTTGCGTGTTTGTTCCCATCTATGGACGAGGTGCAGGTAAGACTTGACACATTTTCGTCTGATGATATAATTTTCAGCTTGAGAAAACTGTCTGAATAGAATAATTAATAATCAGACAAGAGAAAAATATACATACAAAAGAAGAAGATAAAACATCAGGCAAAAAGCCATCTATGTCAGGTATTTAAGCATATGGATATATGTGCCAGTGTCAGAGCTGTATAATGATTGAAACAATGTCACTTTGTCACAATGTCTCTTTATCCTGACGAAGAAACAAATTGACACGATTAGACTCAAGTAAAGTATTGGGTGTTTTATTGGAATGTGTCCTAACTTCTATGTAAACTTCATTTTTTACTTTCAAAGAATAATTTAATATACTAGAGATGTATTTCTGTAATTTGTGTCAAAAATTTCCTTTCTCTTATATGAACTCCTGAAATTATGAACGGACTCATGTCAGAATAATAATAAAAAAAAAAAAAAAAAAAAAATGTCTTTCAGATGTGAAGTGTGAAGTTCACCTGATTGTCCGCGGAGGGCAGACATTGAAAAGTCCACCTGAAAGATTTGTGACAGTTTCTTGTCCCATCAAACAGTGTGGACAATTAGTGAACGTCACCTGGTGTAAACTCATCGATGCAAATACGTGTGAACGGATCACTATGACGGAGAATGTGGAAATAAAACAGGATGTCAGCCACACTGAAGATGAAATGATCTCATATTTATCTTTTAAACGGATTTCCACTGACGACGACGGACTGTACAGGTGTGAGACAGAGAATTATGATCTACTCAGTAACTCTATCAACATCTCAGTTTCAGGTAGGCATGATTTCTTTCTCCCTCAGTGCCAAAATATACAGATAACATCAAATTTCAAATATTAAATCTATCTGATATCTGTCATTTCCTGAAGACACATACCAGGAAGTTGAATCTAGTTACAGATCTAACATTCAGTCATACAATAATTCAGGTAAGAACCTTTATTTGTTAGATAACATACAAAAACTTGTTCAGAATATATCACGACTTGATTTATTCATCTGATTCTTCTTCTTTTGCAGATAAGGGTGAACTCGTGCCTGAATGGCTGCCTTACTTCACTATCTGTGTTTGCGTAGCTCTTCTGATTCTTGTTTTAATGGCCTTGGCCCATCTGCATTTTTACGGCTGGAGACGTGAGACCATTTACTTTTATTCACATTTTGGTTCACTGTAGCAAAAAAATGTAGATTTTATCACCTAACCAATGGTGCCTTTGTTTGTTTTTGTCTTTTTCGCAGAGATACTGACAATCAGACCTTCAAAAGGACAGGTAATGTCAAGCAGTGTTGCTAAATAAGTTAAACATCCTCTCATCAAAAACAAAAAAGCATCATTGGCATATTTCATTGGCTTATTTGATTTTTCTTTTGGTCTTTTCTTTTCCTCTTCTTGTTGTCACAGGAATTATCCACTCACGTGATACCTGACCTCCCCAAGGGAAGTGTTCCCTCCAGTCCTGTTATGCTAACTCAGTTCTCTCTAAACAGCATCTGCTCTGGGATACCTGCAGAAAATCAACACGCTGAAGCTCAAACGGCTAAAAAATCAGAATATGCCACTATTAAATTTTCCTGAACATTTTCAATTTAGCATAGACAATGTGGGTGGGAAAATGTACCCAAGTACGTGTGTGTGGTGTCGTGGAAAAAGCTGAGGGGTTAACGTTCAGTCACACTGTGGAGGAGGTGTTTTGTGGTTGTCTTAAATCGACCTGGTGACAGAAGAGCAGAAACACTTTCTCACATTTGCTCCAGCTGTTTCTGCTTTTTATTATTCATTTCATTGTATTTTATTCTTTTTCCCCATCTAGTGATTTCATTTACATGACTTGGAAAGCTTTACTTATTTAACACTGTTTGGCCAGAGCTTTGGTGATTTGTTGAGAAAAAAAAATGCTGTCTTATTTCATTATAACAAAACTGAGGTTTGGAAAGCAAATATATCGTGGAGAATAAAAAATCAGCATTTAGATATGTGGTGTCTTTAATAATTATTTCTGAATTCCTTTCCATTGGGTTATGAATATTTCACAGTAATTTGGCCTGTCAAGTTTTTTATGATAACACTTCCTTAGAGACCGAAACACTAGATGACAAACACGCAAACTTAAAGTCTTATAATTTTTCATCCTAACGCACTGACCACGGTGTTTCACTGAACTCTGTAGGTGGAAATGTGATACCTGGCTTGACGATTGCATCAGTGTGGTATAGTACAGGATGTTAGAGATCAGTGAAAGATTTCTGTCATTATGGTGCGGTAGGAAACGCCTATGACCGTCAGCATATGGGTTATATACTAAGATAAAGCAGTGAAAGAGAAACAAAAACTAAAGTGAACATTGTCTTTCTTGTGCATTTAATCTCAGTCTTCTGACCACTTTAGATTTATCTCTCTGTATCATTGAAGGTCCACATGTGCATGTTGGGATCCACAACCGTAGACGATCTAATCTGTTACTAAACCACAGTTTATTTTTACATTTTGAAGGTATGTTATGATCTCTTTTTTACCGCCGATACAAACAGTCATCATCATTTAGCACAATAATTCTTGAAATGAAACATAATTAAAGCAATTTCCAACCTAAGTGTTTTAATTGATTTTTTTTTAATTATCTCTTTATTTTGATATTGTATTTTCTCAAACCAAGGGCAGAACTGTGATATTTGTGTTTTCTTCCATGATTTACTCATGAAAATATCTTGTTGATGTGTTTTATGAAACTAAGGAGACTTCAAAATTCTGTAAACACAGCAAATTCCAGTAATCTGTCTAAATTTAATTTGAAAAATCTCAGACTGAAAGATGATAGAATCAAGTACGCATAATTAGAAATTGTTAGAATTTGCTCTCGTGTTTCCCTGCTCATCTTATTCAGCTGCTGTCACACTGACAAACAGGCTTATTATGCACTTTTCATTTTATGGTGATGTTCAATGGTGCACATGGTGTTCCCTCAGCTGTAAATATCAACACTCTAATCTGTTTACAGATGCTCACAGAGTGTCCTTTTTACCCCTAAAAATTTGCATGAGGGGAAAAAAATAAAAAAAATGAGGAAGTCAAGATTTGCTCATGAATAATGTGACCTGGCTTTTATATTTCTTACACTATACTTAAAGGAATGTATACTCAGGAGAGGAAGGTGAAAAGTTGAGCTGTGCTCCACATGCTGTTCCTGAGCCCTGAACATTATGTAAAATCAGTCATTGAACTTATTTTCTGTCTCTAAGTGGAAATATTTCACGTCAGTAGGGGCGTCTGGTTTAGCTACAGCCCACATGGGTTAGTCTTTTGCTCTCTCTCACACACTGCAGTGTCTTTTTTTTTTTTCTCTGGTGGACAAAGCTACGCTTCAGACAACAGAGATGGGGAGAGCAGGGGGCATGTGGGAAGGCAGCGTCACTGACTTGCCTGATTAAAACTAGGCCTGATGTCACGCAGCAAGTGTGTGAACCATTTTAAAAAGTTTTCCATAAAAGCTGAAATTCTTGTGGTCCGGCTCCAAAATCTTGTCTAAAAATACAAAGATATGTCAGTTGAGATTTATGTTCGGGAAAGCTATATATTTCAGGGGTTTTTTTTTTTTTTTTTTTTTTGTTAAGGTGAAGTGAAATGACATGTAGAGGACCGTAGCGGCCCCTCTGGACGTTTAACCTGTATCCTTCAAATAAATGGATTTGCATTTGTTGAAATGTTTCACTTGTTTATAAAACCACTAAACTGTCTAACCTCAACACCTACACACTTACACTTTCTGCACACACGAACTCGCCTTGCTCTAAAATATACTTGGGCTGTGCAGGGCTGCATACCTTTCAGTGGAACGGAAAAGGTTTTCAGCATTTCACACTTTGTAACCATGGAATTAAATATTAACACACACGGCCCATAACCTCTGTGACTAAAACTTGCAGCTTCTTCTGTCTAAAACAGAAGTATGTATCAGTTTAGACTTTTAATGATTTATATATCTTACATTTACATAGGCAATATATGCATTGAACTAAATTGATATCTTAACCTGTCTGATGGAGATACTGTTTGTGCTTCACCTCCTTAAAATAAACTATGTGATATTAGTTCTAGCTGCTATATGATGTGTATTTATCCTAGTGAGTTAAACATACAACTGTGCTATATGTCTGACAGAACTAATAAATAGTGCATCTCACCCCAGTGCTTACAAATACATCAGGACAGAGTTGACATGTGTTATGCTGACGTTGTGTGTGTGTGTGTGCTCAGCATATGTGTGTTTTTATTCTCTGCAGGGTGAAACATATCCCGCCTGGCTTAGGATGAAAAAGGCCTCGAAAAATGAGCATCTGGCAGGCAGGCAGGTCTGGCACAGTAGAAAGGAATTTTATGTTGTTTTTTTTTTTTTTTTTTTTTTTATGAATCTATTGTGCACAAGATGAGCTAAAAAAGCAAACGGTTGGCAAGATTTTAAACCGATAAAGATTCAGAAACGTATTTATTTTTGTACTTTTATTATTCTGTTTGTTGCATTTCTTATATGGAGTTTACACAGTTGGTCGTAATGCAGTTTCATCCTTTCTTCTTTTTTTTCTGGACTGTGGATGCCATTTAATTAAAAAATAATCTGAAACGACATGACCTACTCATGTAAGCTTTGAGCTCATAATCAGCGTCGTTTGCATAAAGTGAGACTCCACAGACTTGACAATCATATAACCAACGAGTGAGGAATGCGACTGGAATACAGAGCTCGTCTGACAATCTGCACATCATTCTGTTGGTGAAGTAAATAACTGATATGCAAGGCTATTTGAAGCTTACACTTTTATATACGCAATATACACAAACAAACACAATATATCCCAGAAGCATCATTACATTATTCTTCAGGCGTGTAGGTGCCACTGTGATCCACAGCAACAGAAACAAATACGTGAGCTGGCCTTTTTTTTTTGTTTTTTTTTTTGTTCAAGCATATTTCAAGGAGCAGAGTGGGTCTTTGGGGGTGTAATTTCTTTAAAAAAAAAAAAAAAAAAAAAACCTCATTAAATTTCACTATAGCCCAACCTGAGTTCACACACAGGAACTCATCTGAATCTGTGATGTAGACAGGGAGCAAGACACGCATTCCTTCCAGAGGCACTGAAAGGTTTCAGCGTTGTTTCCTCAGGGAAATGATTCAAGCTATCTGTCTGTGGAATTTTAGCTCAACACACACACACACACACACACACACACACTCTCTTTCACACACACACACACACACACACACCTATACGCTCACAAACACAACAAGACCAGATGTGGAAATATGTAGAAAAGGTTGCAGTAAATATTATACACACAAGACATAAGCATGCAGCCTTCCTTTTTTTCTTTTTTTTTAGTTTATCAAATTAAGCCAACCCATGACCCCGCCCAGCTTTCACAATACACTGAGGTGACAAGAGGCCATCGCCTGAGGTACAACAACAAGAAGAAGAAAAACATTATTGAGAAGCTCAAAGTGCACATTAGCTGTGTTATATTAAGGGTAACGTGGGTAACATTTTATATTTTTCTTTCAGAAAAAGAAATACTGCTTTTGGGCCCTTTGGCGAACATGAATATACAGTTTCAACATTTTCTTAGCAAATGTTACTTAAACTGCAGTAAATAGTGCATTTGTTGGAGGCTGTTTTCAGCCACTGATTAATTCACATTTGGTTTACTAGTAAGTATTCATAGAAACAGAAGATGTCAGTGGGGTCAGCTTAAATGAAACTACTTTTTCGTGGGATTTTTGTTTAATGAGAAAAATATAAAATATCACCAAGCTTATTCCTTATGAACTGTGCCAAAGAGGAAAGTATTTTAACGGCATGAAATATGTCGTAACAGCAAAATCAGTGTCCTTTAAATGTACCGTACAGTGACTCATCTTTTTGCTGTGGAATCTGTAGCTATCAACTCAATCAATTATAGAGCCAGAGAGAGAGAGAAATGGTCCAGTCAACGTTTGCCCCACATACTTCATGTGACAGCTTGGAGATTACATAAGAGTCAGATGCAGAGGCAGAGGAGCAGAGTTGAGTGTCCTACGGTTGTTGGTGCTCATGAATAGGATTGTATAGGACACAACTATAGAGGTGAGTCAGAACATCTTCGATTTGTACCATGATGATGATGATGATGATGATGATGATGCAGGGAATCAGTTCTGCAAACTTGGCTCTGAGGATCACTGCCTCTTCATTTCAGGTTCTGGTCTGCTCTGAAAAATTAATCCACTGGGAAGAAATGCATGAAGAAAACAGGAAAAGTAATGACACAAAGTGATAGAAGAACATTATACAGTTACAAAGCACTTTAATATATATTATTATAATCTGATGTGGTGCATAATGCAGCTGGTAATGAGGAGCTTCTACTGTATGTACCTGAGACACATACAAAGACATTAAAGCTGCATTTATCGGCTGGATTTATAATGGTATAGAAATATAATTATATTAATTAGAGAGAATCTTAGGCTGCACCATGACACCTCTGTTGCTGCTGCTGCTGTATAATACATGACCTGGTGTGATGAGGCTATACAGTTACAGTTAACATGTTTTAATAAGGTGCATGTGTCATAATCTGTCTTGGTTTGACAGTATGGGTGCAAAGCAAACAACATTTCAAGCTAAATCTTCTAGAGGGAGGAGAGTAGGAGCTCTGGTATGAACCTCATCACCTCCTTTCCCACCAAAGTATAAACAGAAACAGGTTAAATTTTATGGTTCATTTAACTGTAACAAATAACTGTACATGTGCACCAGTATCTCAGCTGTCCTCTCTGCTGAATGTTTTGATTTGTGGATACTCCCTCTAATCTTTCTAATAGCTCTGTTGTAATTTCCCACATTCACAGACAGGATCAAAGACTGGATGTGAGAGTAAAGTGCAGATGGAGTGCAGGTATAAAACCATGATTTTATCTTGCTTTCTAGATGAGATTAAAGTGAACTACATGGTCGGATCCTCTCAGACTTTGTTTTCACATGAAGCATTAGGTCATCTGATCCATTGTTAATATTAGCTTAGATTGAGCATGAATGTTCTGCTGGCTAGTCCAGTAGGAGGTAGCGATTGCTTAAATTCACAAGTTGTGACTAGTTGTGACACCAAAATCTAACAAGTTCCTTGAGGTTCAGGGAACCAAACGGATATTTCATGACGCCACACTGATCTCGACCTTTTACCTTATTTCCCACAAAAAAAATCATCTTTGAGTCCCAGTGAAGATCCGTACTAAACCTGAGAGGCTTCCCTCATGGTGTTCCTGAGATCGTGTTCATGATGCAAAATAAATGTGTTTTATGACGTCACAGCGACATTTGACCTTTGAGCCTTGACCCTTGACCCTTGACCACCAAATCCAATAACTTCATCCTTGAGTCCAAGTGAGCATTTCTGCCAAATTTGAAAAAAAAATCTTCAAGGCATTCTTGAGATATTGTGTTCACAAAATGAAAAAAATATTGCCTATAGCCACGACTATTTCTGGAGTAGAGACGTAAAAAGCACAATTAGTGTTAGCTCATGCTAATAATATCGCCTAACAACCAAATCACCTGATAATGTGGTAGTATTACAAAAATTAAAGTTAAGTAAAACAGCACACAAATTCTGCTTTTTATTTAATTATTTAGTTGAAGAACTGTGGACTGATGTCTCACAATTTTTCATATTTTGGAGAAAAGGGACTATTCTTTATTTTCTAAGTGGCCTAAATGGTGCAAGTTAATATCCAATCTCGTGTATAGGAGTAAGGAGAAATAGTGACATGTCAAATTTTGTGTCAAGAAGCACTGAGGGAAGTGCTTCTTGACACAAAATTTGACATGGACTAACTTGAAAAATCACACACTCACCTTCTTTGCGCAAAAAACACTTCCAAAGGCAGAAGCAGAGGGACATGACCAACAGAGCTGCTACTGTGGTGACTGAGATCAGGATGGTGAGAGCCGTCCCAACTGAGAGGAGGACAGACAGTATTATTGATCTCTATCTGCATAGATATTTCTTTAAACTATAATCATACAACAGGATGTAAATCCAAGTCTTGTAGTCGCCAGATTAAAGTTATACAAACTGAAATGTAGGTATTAGTACCATCTTGATGCTGCTTCCTTATGAGGCAACTGCTTATATTAGAATCTGAATTTATAAATAGTGTTTCTGGTTGATCTTGTTAAATCCCGAGAGAACGTTAAATGTAAAAATTTCAATTTGTTGTTTTACAGGTGGTCGCATTACAAAATACCTCCACCCTAAACAATGTGAGGCAACCAGGAAGTTACTGGTCCCATGATGATGGCGATGTAAAGAGGGCTAAATAAAAGCCTGAACAAACTGAGATACAGTGTTATTTAAGATTTCCAAACTGAGATCCACATGGACATCACAAATCACCGTTCACTGACGCCAACTCACTTTTAGTGTTCATAGATACAGCAATAGGTGACTCAAGCCCTTTGTGGTGCACCAAGCATTTGACGGACACGTCTTTCAGCAGCCCAGACTGGACAGTCAATGTGCTGATGACAAGAGTGGTTCCATCATCCTGTGGGAGCTGCGTGGTCACTGGCGGACCCATGGTGCGGTTATCAGTCTCCACGTTCCACACGATCTCCACCGGGGGACGTGACACGGTGGTGCAGTTTGCCTCGATCACACCTGCAGAGGTGGTCTTATAGCTCACCTGAGGTTTTGGCAGCACTGTGGGAAAAAAAAAGAAAAATGTTGAAACTTCTGCAATATTGACTTCTTTCTTTCTACACTTGCTCTTTTGTTCTGAGTGTTAAATACACAATCTTGAAAGATCTGGAAATGAATTCATAAATTGGGCAAAATAAGTTTGGTTTGTGCTTGAATATCTTCATCTTCCTTGGCTGAAAAGTTAAGTTGATACCTGGTAACAACCTTGAAGCTTTTGGATGAGTTGCAGTATGTGAATTCCTGCACTTAAGATCCATAAGTAAATCCGTGGCTGTTTTCAATTCTCTGTTCTCTGGGCTGAGAGAGGAATGTGATACACTGGAACCAAGAACATTTTTGTTGGCAAGAACACGTTTCGCCACAGATATTTGGCCTTCGGAGTTTCATCATCTTCTCGAGTTTGAGATGATGAACCTCACCCACCGTCGGTCTGGATAGTGTTATCTGAGGTGGGTAAAACCACAACAGGAAAAATTTTGGATAACAATCCAAACCATAATGCCCGACGAATGAGCCTGAGACTGATGTGAATTCTGAAAGAATTATGGCCGTTATTTAAAAACTACATTCCACAGTTTTCCCATACAGTAGCTCTTCTGTATCACTGAATTTATAAGGCTTTAATTATCTCATAAAATACTGAAAGAAAATCAAAAGCATATATTTACACACCTGGTGTTATAAATGCATTTTTATATTTTGCTGCTATTAAGTCCAATTTTGACTATATTATTGCTATGAATTGATAAAAACACTGTATGTCACAAAAATGAAAAGTGACTATGTTATAAGCATCTTTGCATTAGTTTATTACTTCTTTTATGTGAGTAAAGCATCTGAATATGTATCTCAACACTGACATTTCCTAAAATATTCTGAAACAATTATATCTGACATTGTCCCTTCATCACATGCTTAGTTGAGCTCACTGACTAACTACAATGGCACTCAGCAGAGCACGTGCCTCTATCGAGGTCAAACAATCCTACGCATCTGTCATATCTGGATTTTTTTATCTGGATCTGCACCAAATTGTAAAAACTCATGGATGTCAACGACATAAATATGTGATTTATTTGAATCGTTTGACTGCTTTACTCAGATCTGTGCCAATATTTAACTGATTCTTCCAAAACCAAACATTTATCAAGCTGCAAATTTTTGTTGTAAATTAAATTTTGTATCATGTTTCCTGAGAAACATAACATGTCCAGGCTTATAACAACTTTTGAAGGACTTATCCATGTATAGTCTGTGTTCGTGTAGTCACCTACCTCAGCTTTTCCTAATCAATAATACAAATAATGATTGTTTTATTCCATCTGTGCTGGCACTTGATGTTTTTGGACATCATGTGTGAGAGTGTGAGTGACGGATGGTCGTGGGTTGAGACTGTAGAAAAAAAAACATTGATGCTAATTGAGCTGCGCTGCTAGAGGCACCTACTGTACTGTACAGTTCAATTTCAAACAAAAGCACATCTGTTTGTTGAAATAACTGTGAGAGAGGGGGAACAGGGGGGAAAGTGGGAACGCAAATGAGCAAAAAGAGTGAGAGAGAGAGAGAGACAAAGCACAGAGGGAATCACTGTCCACTGTGAACACTGACACAGTCATACATCAGGACCTCACTCCCTGCCTCCATCATTCTTTCGAAAGGCCTATTCTTCACATGGACACACTGCTCTGTGTTTGTGTGTTAACAAATCACCCAACAGCTTAGCTTTGCTGCTGTATCATAAAAAAAGCTTCCAGCGGCTACGGGAAGAAAAGACCAACATTCCTACTTAAATCCCAGAGGTACCTGTCTAAGTCCGAGGTTAAGTCTTCTTCAATTCGCACTAGTCTGCCTCTGTTATTCCTCCCACAGGAGAACATCTCAGCTCTTATGTCTATATTCCTAAACAACCACCCGAAAAACTCTTTTATTATTAAATAAAAATAAAAAAAATTCAAAACAGCAAAAGACGATCAGAGAGGCAGAAAGTCTGACACTAGAGGAAAGTAAGTCAGTTTGATGAACAACCTTGAAATCTGCCATGAAATTTGACACAGACACAGACTAAAGATGGGGTTATGAACTCTCAGAGTCAATTCACAAGACGTGTGTGACCATGTTGGAAAAAGAAATATATTCTTAGTCGCATCGAGCAGCCACAGTTTAAGGCAGAGGAATGAGGATTCAGACCACTTCATCCTCATAGATGGGAATGTTTTGTAATTAAACTTTTAACAAACATCTGGATACATTTATTTAATAAATATTGTTCCTGTTCCTCACTTTTTGTGCAACATAACACTGGGTTTAGTCTTTCGATCGCAATATAAATAATATCATTTAATATTATCATATAAAATGTATGCACTTCTGATACAGTAGCATATAATGGCACATAAGAAAGAAAAACATAAACAGTCTCCTTTACCTTCAGGTGAATGTAAGGAATAATTAAACTTTTTTGGATTTTATCACCTTTTTGTAGATCCACGTTAGCTGTTTCCCTGCTTCTTTATGTTAAGCTAAGCTAACTGAGCTAACTGGCTCCTGGAAAAAGTTTGTTATTTCTCATACAGACATGTGAGTGGTACTCACAAGGTTTTCTTTTAAGGAAGAATTTTGCACAGACTGAGGACTTTGATCTGTGGTTGATTTGTGTACCACCTCTTGCATTGGAGTTGTGCTAGAATGGGAACGATTCACAACAAGTCTGAGCAGCATGAACATGTCCTCAACTTTATACAGAGTATATAGTACATAGCCTGTTCATCAATTGAGGAACTTAAAGGTTGCGGATCCACTACATTTATGAGTGTGCCGTTTAAATATACAGTATTAAATCATTACCAGTAGCGGTTGGTTAGGAAAACAGATGTTTACCATAGGTGGAGAGGCAAACTGTTGCACTCTTTGGCTTGTCAGTGTGGGTGCTGTATTGGCAGGTGTAGCAGCCCTCGTCCTGGATATGGACAGGTTGGATTGTGAGCTGGGTGTTGGACAGGGAGGAACTAAGCCAGACCCTTCCTTCATACGCTGGCTCAATCATGGGGTCGCTCCGCTTTGCAAAGGAGGCGACGTCTACAGACTCTCCTCGTGCAGAGGTGTATCTCCATGAGATCTGCTCCACCTTCTCAGGCAAACCATAGGAGCACGAGAGCGACACCTTCTTGCCACTCACTGCTGTTTTGTTGCTTTCAACAGTGACTTGTGCTGGAAGTTAAAAAAAAACAAGATTGTTCAGAGAAACAATGATGGATGTAAAGGAAAAGATAAGTGAAAGAGACAGGGGTTGAAATGGAGGACAATGGTAATATTCAGAAATATGAAGCACCCGAGTAAAAAACCAGTCACTGGAATCTGCACCAGCTGTTTCTTGTTAGTAGCATGAACCCTCCTTCTCCCTGTGCTCCACAGCTCTTTATTAACATGACTGGCTGAGCCTCAGCAGGCTCATCAACTTGTGTTCAGAAGTTAGGGACATCTGTATTTACATATTTTCTCAGTAAATCCCCAAAGCAGATTAATATTTAGGTTGCAGGGAGGAGTAACTATCCCTGGAGACTGTTGTAGAATCAGTTTTCTTTCATTTTGATGGGTGGGTGCAAACGGAGGGTATCCAAGATCAGTTAAGCCAAACACCAACAGGGCAGAAACAATGAAACCTGAAATCATCCGTTTTATGATTCTTAAGTAGGACCATGTGGTAGCGCATAAAATGCCTCACTAATCTTGCAAATCTCTGAAATGTCAACACAAGTTCAGATTAATGGGCACGATATTCAGTGTCAAACGGAGGATAGGGAATCTCATCTGATTCTGGAAAACCGAGCTGATGTTCCCACACTGCAGAGTTGAATCTGCCTGAAGGGTCTTAGGTCCCTGGGTTGAGATAAGAGATAATTAAACTTTTAAAGTAGTTGCGATCACTACAGTTATGTGACTCATGAACAACATCCAGTTTGAAACCAATAAAACAGATGTAATGTGTAATACTTATTGTATAGTTACATTTAAAGTGGGTGGAGATTGTTGACATCTGTGTGAAGGTTTCTGTCTCAGTTTCAGAATCACTTTGCCCACAAGAGTTTTTTCACATTTCACATTACTTTTGCACATACTGCATTTTGAAAAGCAGTAAATCGTTTCGTTTGTTGTTTTTGTTTCTGCAGTGAAGCATATTACCAATATTCCCCAGTGATACCTATAGATTTGTATTGGTATGATCTAAACAATAATATCTGTGCTCTTCTACACTCCAAGCAGTTAAAAACAACCGTACTCACAGGTAACAGTGAGGCAGGTCTGTCCCTGCTTTGAACCAGAAGGATGCATGTCAAAGATGCAGGTGTAGCAGCCTTCATCACGGAAGCCCACCCTACGAATGATGATAGCTGAGGTGTCCTTCGGGGCGTTGCCGAGCTCCACATGCTGCTGTCCACTCACACTATCGATGTCGCCGGGAGTGTAGGTCAGTAGAGTCTGGTTCTGGACATCCAGCCAACGAACCTGCCGTAGAGATTCACCTCGTTCCCTCGAAACAGTGCAGGTCAGAGTAAAGGGTTTCTCCACTGGAGCTTGTAGATATGCTGGGGCTGTTACCCTGCCTGATACATCCACACTAATATCAATTATATGTTGTACTTACAAGTCTTAATTTATTTTCTTAGCTCATCATACTGACCGTGTAGTTTTCCCACAAGCAGCAGTAGTAAACACACCTGCAGACCTTTCCTACAGGAGGCCTGAATCATCATCTTCTTCATTGCTCATTTAACAGGGATATGGAAGAGTGGTACTGTAGATAAAGACAAACACCAGTAATCATTACTCAGCTCGGCAGGAACTCTAACTCACCTATAAATTACACAAATGGGCCAATTCTGAAATGACTCAGAAAAAATGTTGACAGGCTGAGATAACCTCATTTTCCCCACTGCCAGAGCTGGTCCAGCTCCTGTGGTCACTAGAGTCTACCCAACATGTTTGATTGCATTACAGCTGTTCAGTGACAACTAGTGCAAATACACACACACACACGTATGTATGTATGTATGTATGTATATATATATATATATATATATATATATATATATATATATATATATGTGTGTGTGTGTGTGTGTGTGTGTGTGTGTGTGTGTGTGTGTGTGTGTATTAAAGTGGAGTAACAACGTGCAGCAAATGTGCAGAGATGTTTATTTGCCATCAGTTCTTCTTCTCTGACTACACTGACTCCAAGATGAATTTAATATTAATTCATACTAACATATAACAGCAAACTGCTCATCAAACACACACACACACACACACACACACACACATATATATATATATATATATATATATATATATATATATATATATATATATATATATATATATATATATAGTGTGTAAATCTACATTTTTATCATTAAATGAGACCACCTGTAGTTAATCCAAATAAGTTAGCAGAACTAAATTATTTTGTCAAAATATTGTCTATTCCCGGTGCCAGGCTCGTAATCTCACCTCAACTTGTGTCCTGATGCAAAAGTTAAAGCCCAGCAGTTTGAGATCTCCTGCTACTGCAACATGTTGCTCATCGTTAAGATCCACCAGTCTTCTGAAACATCACTGCGGTACAACCTCCAGTAAAAACTATTTTTACTCATCCGAGTGTTTTCTATTGTGCGCACCACAGGCACAATGAACACCAGCCGGCGGTGGCTCTGCTTTACTGAATGGATCGAACCTCAACAGGCGCAGCCACGGTTCATATGTTGAAATAACAGCGCCCTCTAGTGTCATTAAGTGCTTAACGGAGGCAGGTGGAGCTGGATTAGTTATAGCTCCTTTGTCCTTCTCTTGGTTCATTATCTTGGTTCATTATCTAATATTAATTATACCAGTTATTAAAATGTATTTCCTAAATTTTTCTAAACATTTTAAAACTGAATACAAACTCTGAGTTGCAGTTTCCTGTGGGAGAAATAGTAGCGCAAGTGGCAATAGTAATAATAGTGGCCTTTACAATTCATTACGCTGTTTTGTCGCCATCTGCAGGTAAGTATTGTAACTACAACAACCCGACAAAAATACTCAAATCAAATAAATACAATCTATATCAAAATTAGATAAAGTATTTAATTTTGTGTTTTAATTTTATTAATAAATATACATATATATTCAAAAATATCAGCAAATACATAAAAGTTTTCAGTTTCTTTTCTTTTTGTTTTGTTTTTTATTATACGTCAAAGTTTTGCGACGGAAGTAAGTCGGACGCATATTAGTGACGTAACTACATGGATTCCCGTTCTAATTTGACAGCTGAGCAACGAACGCGCCTAAAATGAGCTCATTAGCAGCAAAACAAGCGTTTAAAACTTTTAAAGCCTGAATGTATTTTTTATAGCAGCATGAAGTGAAACTGCTACCGACCCTGCGTCGCCTGTACAGTGAGTTTTCGACGGACTAAAGGCTGTTTTTTTTTTCTTTACAGACATCATGTCGTTCCTGGTGGACTCAGTCATCATGTTCACCTCTCAGGTAATTATGAGTTAAAACATAAAACATGAATTTGTTGTGTCGGAGAAGCTAGAACACATTGTAAACTTACATTTTAATTGATGCTGTGTAGCCATAATATGTGTAGTAGGACTTTTTTTTCTTTTAGTTGCTAAAGAGATTAAATTCAGTTCTATTTCCTGTATTTGGTCACTGATAATTGCACTGTTGCAGCGACACAGAGGACAGAGAAAATACACACAGCAAAAATATATAATAATAAATAAATAAATAAATAGGAGAAAAGAGATAAAAATAAAATAAGACATAAACTAGAGGAATAAAGTATAATACAATAAGACTAAAGTTATCAAGTGTAATAGCTAATTGCACATATATAATGAAACATATTTTTATTTCTTGACTCTGGCTATATGTTAGGGTTCACTATTGTTATACAGAATGAATTTAGGACCAATCAAATGTCTCTCTGGTGGTATAAAGTGATGGATGAGAATATAAAAAATATTTAGAACTTTTGCTCAATATTATCTCATAAACACATGTATGTATTTGTGCCTTGTTTGTTATAGATACATTTCTATAACATACCATCAGGTTGCATACACTAAAGGTTTCATACACACTGCATACACTGTAGAGGTGCTATCTTGGTTTATAATGGACTGTTGATGTACATGAAAATATTGAAAAAATAAAACTTCATTCAGAGACTTAAGGTTGGAGTTGAAATATGGTATTTAACCTATTTCACTCAAACCTGCCTTTTAACTTTGCAGCTTGATAAAGCGAAGATAGGATAATTTTATTGTGTTTTACTGTAAAACAAAGTGAATTTTCCTCCATCTGTTTACATTTTAATCAATGACAGGTGCTGTTCTTTGGATTTGGCTGGTTGTTCTTTATGCGGCAGCTGTTCAAAGACTATGAGGTACGCTGTAATAAAGTCAGTTATTTCTAAATATCCACAAGAATTTTCATGTGAAGATTTGTCAATCATTGGCCCATGCTTCCTATGATAATGTGTTTGTTTGTTTGTTTTCATGTGTCACATATTTGTTTACAGGTGCGACAGTACGTTGTTCAGGTGGTTTTCTCTGTCACCTTTGCTTTTTCATGTACCATGTTTGAACTCATCATCTTTGAGATCCTCGGTGCCTTAAGTAGCAGGTGAGTACATTTTCTGTTGATGTAACTCTGTTTTATTCCTGCTAATCGAAGAATATTTTTTAAAAATTCTGTCATTTCCTCATATCTTTGCCACAGTTCCCGGTATTTCCACTGGAAACTGAATCTCTATGTGATACTACTGGTTCTAATCTTTGTGGTGCCTTTCTACATTGGTTACTTTGTTGTCAGCAACATACGCCTACGTGAGTACAGCCAGCTGTAACCACTGAAATCAAAAAATGTCAACTAAAAGTATTTGATGCTATTGGAAAGATGTTATTCTGTGTAATAATCATTTTTGCTTTGTGTCTGTGCAGTGCAGAGACAGAGGCTCCTTTTTGCCTGTATGGTGTGGTTTACCTTTATGTATTTCTTCTGGAAGTTGGGAGACCCATTTCCCATCCTCAGTCCAAAACATGGTAAATGTGCATCGTTCTCCTATCTAGAAGTTTGTCTGCCATCTGTATTTGTAACATTGTGTATGTGATAGTTTATGTGAGAGTACTTTATCTATATCTATTTATCTGAGTGAAATAGTTGCGCTTTCAGTCTGTTGTTGTCTTCTGTTTAGGTATCCTGTCCATTGAGCAGCTCATCAGTCGCGTCGGTGTGATTGGAGTCACTCTCATGGCTCTGCTGTCTGGGTTTGGTGCTGTTAACTGTCCATACACATACATGTCCTATTTCCTCAGGTATGATCAGCTTTATATTTCCTCTTTCAATTTCTTTTCAGAGGCCGTTTCATCTGTTAAACTGAGGCTATTAGGCGCATCAGTAATTGTTATAATCAGTTATTTTCATGGCAGTATTCAAACACATGCTCCTGCTCGTGCTGCCACTTTTATGCTTCTCGCTTTTTCTTGCATTCACAGAAATGTAACAGACAGTGACATCCTCGCTCTAGAGAGGCGGTTGCTTCAAACCATGGACATGATTGTCAGCAAGAAGAAACGGTGAGCAAAGAAAAAAAATACACGTCTTTCTTTTAAGGAAAATGCTCAAAAAATCATTGTGCCACTATGAAGTACAAACTGTTTGTACTGTGTGTGTGTGTGTGTGTGTGTGTGTGTGTGTGTGTGTGTAGAATTGCAATGACACGGAGACAGATGTACCAACGTGGAGAAGACCAGAACAAACAAACAGGATTTTGGGGCATGATCAAGAGTGTTACCTCCACCCAAACAGGCAGTGAAAGTATCCTTTAAATTGATATTTAATATAATGACAACAAGGTCCAATATGTAATGTTTGTTATGAGACAACTATGTTCTGCTGGGCTGCTGTATGTGTAGTAGATCTTAGCCTTGACTCGTTCCCTCCAGACCTGTCTCTGATCCAGCAGGAAGTCGATGCTCTAGAGGAGCTTAGTCGACAACTCTTTCTGGAGACTGTGGACCTGCAAGCTACCAAGGTAACACGTGCACACACATGCACATACAAGCTTGCAAACTATGGAGAAACAGAGTGAAATAGAAGCAAAAGTTACGTAGGTTAATATATAAGATGCAGTGTTCATAAAATCCTCGCAAGAGAAGACTGAAACACAAACATCCCAAGCCGGTTATGTAACCTGTCTGATAAGAAAATGGTGATCAGTGATTGACAGATTTTGGACCCTGACCTGCTGATCTGTTAACTAACATGACCCTTTACCTTTCAAATATAAATAGAATATAACCATACAGATTGATGATCATCATTGTTTTTAGTCCACTTTAACTGTGTTTTATGATGCCTGCCTCAGTTGAAGTACAATCTGTACCAAGGCCTGGTTGTCCTGCCTGAAATCTCCCGTCTCATAAAACATATTCACAGTTGCTGAATCTTGTTAATTTGCAGCTTTATCATCCATTAACCTATGTTCAGGTGTTTGTGTTTCCCATACAGTTGTTTTGCATCTCTAGTTGCATTTGCAGTTTGTAGACCTCCCCCTACTTCATAGTTGATTATTACAGTGGTCAGATGTGCTACTGTACAAGACCTAAGCCAGTCACAGATATAGATAAAAGTATAATAAAATAAAGTGATGATGAACTTTTGATAACATGCTGTCAAATGCTTATTGCTGTTACAGACATGTACCTATACTGATAATATACACACCTGCTTTTATTACTGTAAATTACAAACTGATGAATTATTTCCTTAATCTTCACCACACCTTTCTTTATCTTAAGGAACGTATTGAGTACTCAAAGACATTCCAGGGGAAATACTTCAACTTCCTTGGCTACTTCTTTTCCATCTATTGTGTTTGGAAAATCTTCATGGTGAGAGCATTCACACTTGTTTTCTAGCATTGTGTCTTATGTCACATACATAATCTATAATCACTTTATGTTGTATTATATTGTCTAAAATACAGTTTAAAAATGTTTTATTTATTTTGAAAATCCCTTCTGTTTCTCTTTCTTTCATAGGCCACTATAAACATTGTGTTTGACCGAGTAGGGAAGACAGATCCAGTGACAAGAGGCATTGAAATTACAGTGAACTACTTGGGGATTCAGTTTGATGTAAGATGCACACACTTGTACACACACACACACACACACACACACACACACACACACTTGTAAAAGTGTGCCACGTGTCATACAGCATGAAGTCCTGTAAAGATAATTGCTGGCCCATTATCATCTCTGCGTCTCTCTGAGGTGAACCTCATCATGATCGTTTTAATCTTTTCTCCTGTAGACAAATTATGTGATACAATCACACTCACAGCTCACACTCACAGAGCATGGCATGATATTTATATTACGATGAATAAATGATGAATATAAAATCCAAGCTGTCACCTTCTTTATGTGCTCCAATTTCCTTCTCCATTTCTTTTCTTTTGTGCTCCTATTCCCTGTCACAGGTAAAATTTTGGTCTCAACACATTTCTTTCATCTTGGTGGGAATAATAATTGTTACCTCCATACGTGGATTACTCATCACCCTCACTAAGGTAATGGTTTTACATAATACATGTTGAAATGATTGAATATTTCAAAGAATTTACATCTGAGATACATTTTTTAAATCCTCTAAGATTTTTTCTTTTTATCATTTTTAGTTCTTCTATGCAATATCAAGCAGCAAGTCTTCCAATGTCATCGTTCTTGTCCTCGCTCAGATCATGGTGAGTGCGTTTGTTTTTAATCTGTTTTATAACACTGAGCACAGATGGCAAATAACTGATTAATCAAATTCCTCTCTGTGTCTTACTCTAACAGGGGATGTATTTTGTATCGTCTGTGCTGCTGATGCGAATGAGCATGCCGCTGGAGTATCGCTCCATCGTGACAGAGGTTCTTGGAGAACTGCAGTTCAACTTCTATCACCGCTGGTTTGACGTCATCTTCCTGGTCAGCGCCTTGTCCAGCATTCTCTTTCTTTATCTGGCTCATAAGCAGGCACCAGAGAAACACATGGCCCTCTGATCCCCCTACACTGCTTTTCTCTTCAATGTGACTCAGATATGATTTAAATATGATCTGGAGTTCAGTGATATCCAGAAATCATGGTGGGTTTTTTTTTTTTTTTTTGTACGGGACATAATTATCTAGACTGCCTGTTCCTGAATCAGGAATGGCCGATTGTTGGATGCAAGTGATGGAAAACCACAGGAACACAAGAGGAAATGTGCTCTCTTGAATTCGAAAAAAAAAAAAAAAAAAAATTCAGAACTGCTTCTACAAAGAATTTAATTTCACCTGCAAACATAAACACTTTGTTCTCTTTGCTCTTACTTGTTGATTCTTTCAGCCAAAATGTTCTTTTTGGACACACTGGAGCTGCACTGTCCACAGCACATCCCTGCTTCACTCACTGGAGTGTAAATGGATTAAATGAAGAAAAGTCGCTCATGATCTCTTTCCACAAGCGGCTGGTATTTTCAACATAATATGTAATTAATTGGGAACACAAACAGAAACTCATAAAGTCAGCTTAATTCAAATTGTTTGTGTCAATTTATTGTTGTTATTTTTTTTTAGAAACTCATGTATTCATTTTAGAAATAACAAACACAAAGTTTAATCTTTAGATCATTAAATAAAGGCAGCAGTTTCTTTCAACATACATGAAAACACATTTATCGTTCAAGCGTCAGATCTTTACGCTAAAGTTTCTAAACTCAATTTTAACACTGACAATCTGAAATAATGGAAAGATACCACTAATCATTGCACAGGCTCATCAACAAAGTGATCTACTGTTTTCAGGAACATGTTTGGCTGCTGTTTCTCTGCCCTTTCACAGTTACAGAAGATGCGTTAGTTTAATGTCCTTGTTCTGTTTGTTCCTTTTGCCTCTTGTGTTATCTTGGAAAAAAGTGAAGTAGATCGAGATGATTGAAAGAAAAAAAACAAACAAACAATAGATTGACATTAGATTGACAGCGACCAAATCAAGAAATGTGTCCTTAAAGTGGCTTCTCAGAGTTTCCAATCCATACTGTCTTCCGATGAATATGACGACACAGATGGGGACTAGATAAGTGAGAGAATAAAATCAGAATTATTTTAAGCTTTTAACATTTTTTATGTCAGTTTTTAGTTGATAGGTTAACAGTCATGTTCAACACAAAAAGATTCAGTAAACACATGGTCATATATAAACAAAGCCCAAGAGTCTACAGTCAAGCTAGTGACTTTGTGTAGCTGCACTTGCACAGAGTAAAAGATCTTCCCCCGTTCATCATCTTTTTTGCAAATATTTGGTCATGAACTAAACTAATGGACACCTTTAATAGCTGTCTATCCAGCACTTGATGACAAATTTTATTCAAAATTGCAAATAGCCACCTAGTGCTGGTACAAGAGGAAAAGAATCTAATGTATGATACATGTTGAGACATTTCACTGGAAGTGAACTTTGACGTAATGGTGGTGGTAGATTAAAGGTCAGCTACGTGATTGAGATTCATCCTATAGATGTCAAAACTAAATGTCATATCAATACATCTAACAGTTCTTGCCTGGACTAAGGTGGTGGCCTTTATCTACCCGTCTTAGCCAAGTTGCTATCGCTAATCAAAAATGTCACCTGTGGACATTTAGAAGGCATCACTCACCTTCTCTCTTGCTCCGTCAGTTACGGTTTCAGGTGTGGTCTCCTCTTGATGTGTCTCCAGCTTGTTGACCTCTGCAGTGTGAACTTGGGCATAGGACGTGTCTCCAAGCAGCAGGCGTGTGATGGTCACTCCTTTGGCTTTGAGCTTTTCATAGATTCTCCTTTCAGCCACCAGCATCTCCAGAGAGCTCCCACTGTTGCGAATAATTTGCACCACCTCATCGTGGGTGCTCTGCTCCACGTTGACTCCATTCACCTCCACCACAATGTCGTCGTCTTTCAGACCTGCTCTGTCTGCTGCTCCATCTTTTATCACCTGAAACAAAGTGTGTCTTACCCCTTTTGTTTTGAAACACTAATTATCAAGTAGTGGACATTTTTTAAAAGTCTTACATCCTTGATGTACTGTCCGCAGATGCCTTGGATGCCGTTCAGGTGAAAACCATATCCAGCTGATGTCTTCTCCATCTTACAGAGTTTGGGTTTGAGCTCCTCTTCCCCCTCCTCAACAGCTGTGGATAGTTTGACTGGAGCAGGTAAGTTAATGGCCTCTGTGTAACTCGGTGGTGAGCTGGACTCCTTCCCTTTGTCCCAGAAAAGCATAGGAGACACTTTGCCCTGTGAGGGACATACGATGGCATTATATGGATTGTATGCAGGACAGATTGAGGTTTGACAGTGGCGTCCTTACTCACCTTCTTACACATTTGATCTGTTTCTTTATCCACCACCAGGAGGCAGCAATTGTTGCCACTTTGCTTGATCTTGTTCGCCACCTGCTCATGGCTGCAGCTGTCCACCTCTTGTCCGTCCACTGCCACCAGCCTGTCCATTTCCCTCAGTCCTGCTCTGTCTGCTGGGCTGCCTCTGTCTATGTCCCTGATGAAGTGTCCTGTGCAGTGTTAATGACCACACTGTCAACACACAGCCTTGTCTGCAGATTGCACATTATTGTGAATGAAAATAACTGTTCAGTAAATGAACGTATTGATTATGGCCTTGCCTGGTTGATTGGGCTCTTCTTTCAGCACGAAGCCATATCCATCATGTCCCATGGTCATATTGATGATGCGGGGCTTGTGAGGCAGATACTTGGTTGTGGCTAACCACGCTCCCATCTTCATACGCTTGTTCTCATAATACCTGTCCGTTTCCTCATCAGTCAATAGGAACATCGTGGTGCTGCCCGACTTCTTTATCTTTTCCACCACTTGGTCATGTGTGGACTGTTCTACGTTCTCTCCATTGATTTCCAACAGACGGTTGTTGAATTTGATGCCGGCTTTGTCAGCAATGCCTCCTGGGACCACGTCTGTCATGAATAAGCCCTCATGACCTAAAGAGATGTGACAGAAACATGGAAATATCTCAGTCAAATGGTTCTCACTCAGTTTGATAAAAGATAAGACAATTTTGTGATTATAGCACCTATAATGAAGCATGTACTAATACTACATATATATATATATATACACTGTAGGTCTTATATTAACCATTTCATTTTGCTCCTGTTTTACAATGAATTTAACAAAGATCCAAAAAGTTGCAAGTGAAAGTAAATTGGTATTAAAACTACTCCAGATGCAGATGCTAGTTTCCAGTTTACTTAAAGAGGGTTTCCTGTTGAATTGATAGTTAGGGAAGCTAAGTGTCACTCTAGAAGAGGATTTAAACCAACAGAAGATGTAAAAATGTTGTAATTCTCCAATCCTGTGTCCTGATCTTACTTTTCATTGTGCGTAGAGAAAACCCGTAGCCTGAGTTGGACTTGACCAGGTAGCACAGTTTTGGTTGTGGACCCTCATTGGCCAAACCACTGGTAACTGGTGAGCTTTGAGAGTTGGACAAGTCTATTCCTTGTCCTTTTGCTCTCTTGTAGGAGGCTTCATTCAGGATGTGGAACGTCACAGATGTGCCACTGTTCCTCACCAGATCCACCACCTGTTCCAGGGGAAACAAAGAGAGGTTCTCAGGCCTGAAATCTTTATTGATCTCATTAATGCACTGCAGTGCTTCCACATCCTGCCCACCTCTGAATGCGACAATGCATCAACAAATGTTCCATTGACCCGGAGGATGCGGTCTCCATCTTTCATGCCAGCCAGTTCAGCTGGACCTCCCAGTTCCAGACAACGGATCAGGTGACCATCCTCACCGTGCTCCACCCTCAGATAGAAGCCGAACGTCTGACCCGGCCTCTTGTTCAGAGCAATAACTTTAGGTTTGTAAGCGGCCATGTCCTGACAAGGAGAAGAATTTTAATTCCTCACATTCAACAATCACACATTATATCTTCCAATGTGACAAAATTGGTTTTAATCAACTTAGAGATAAATACATATAACAGTCTAATGTGTAATATGAGTTTAGATGTCTGTGCTTTATACGGAAGAACATGATCCAGACACTGACGCTATGTTTTTCAATTTTCTTAAAGTAACCCTTCAGTGACAGAGAAGCTGCACTTAGTGGATTCATTTATAACCTTCAAAATCTGCCCCCTGCTCCTGCTCCTGTCACTTCTGTCAACCTTTAAACATATTCATGGAATTGCAGAGAATCCTGCACCTAAAGAGGTGATAGAAGTGCTGATAGCTTTAAATGAAAAGTTAATCTTCCATGTCGGCGCAACAGTGGCTGTTAATGGTTAATAGGCAGACACAGCTGACTGTGATGATGACTCTCTTATAAAACGCAGGTCAGACTGAATCTCATAAGAAAGAATGTCACTCTAATCCCTTCATAAATGATATGTGTGTTGATATGTGGACAGGCCTATGCATGCTGATGTTTTTAGGTTTGTTGATTGAAGAGACGAAGCATGTTGTATGTGTGTGTTAGTTAGAGTCAGACAGCTTCTCCAGATTTATGTTTGTGTTGGATTGTGTTAATATGTAATTTCAAGAGCATAAGACAATTCTACATTTACTGCTGATAAAGAAAAACAAGAGCAAAAATAATTGTAATCCACTGCAATACAAGAAAGATCTAAATGTCCCAAGAAGAAGATTCAAGATTCAAATAACTTGTGGTTTTGTCTTTATATGACCTGTATAAAATATAATTAGGCAACTTCTCTTACAGTACAGTTTATGGCATTTCATCAAACTTTGAACCTTAAATCCTTAATTGCTTTGTCAATACGTTTGTCAGGATTTAAAAAATAATTTTCTTACCGAATAGAAGGATAACATCTATACCACAATGTCGTATACTCCCTACAGTCAAATCCAACATGTTTTGACAGTAATGTAGATGTCCTGTATATAAATGTTATGTCACATGTATCCCAAATTAGGAAACTTTGTAATCTTCTCTAAAAAACAGAATAAACTTTTAAAGTTTGAACAGGCCTTCAAAAAGCTACTTCAGAAATGACAAACGTAACAGATCCACATACAAAATTACATAACGTGACAGAACAACACAGCTCATTATCATGTTTAAAATACTCAACATCTCCCATACGCTGTGGTAAAAAGGTAATATTTTGCCTCCTTTTCCTAACAGCTAGTTTAGGAACCATTGTTCACTGTTGAGTTCTGTAGCAGTTTGAATTTTTCCTTTAAGTAAACCTTTTCTCTAAATGTTAAAAAAGATAATAAGATTAAATAAGAGTATTTGAAGTTTAACTCACCAGTGTCTCTGCTCAGTGACCCTGTCTAAAGGAGGAGCTCACCTGTCACTGCTTGGCTGTTATCTCTCATATCAACTTGTCTTCTTCCTCCTCCTCCTACTCCTTCTTCCCCTTTTCCCTCCTTACCCCCTCCCCCTCCCTCTCTGTGGGGACTTTGACAGGCCAAAGTTGAGCCTAAAGGATGAGTTATTTAACAGTGGTTAGTGTTAGGAATGTCTTGGGAGGCGATGGCGCTGTGTAACCTGTCCTCAGAAAGACAGATGGAACCACGAAGAACATCATCTGTGAGGAGGTCAAAGGTCAATGACGCAGGTGGCAATCAGCAGTATGAGGAATCATTACTGTAAAAACCTCAGTCAGTGCTGCATCATGAGAAATTCATTGTGGGTGTATATTACTTTGCACTCACTTAAAACATGGAACAAACTATTAGTGACAGTTTGATTGAACAAACTTCAAACTTAAAAGAAAAATATCTTTACCATGGCTTGCTGATATAAAGGTATAATTGATTATATTAGATTATAGATTATACGAATTTAATGTGTTTGTGAAAAATGTAACAGCGTAATTGTAAACAAAATGTAATTTTTTATTCAGTACAATTCAAAAGTAAGAATAAAATAATCCATATAATTTATTTTTATCCACAAGGTTCATAGCGTTGAGGTGTAGTTTAGTCTTCCACTTTATGGTCGTCGTACTCTGTAACTATGGGTGAGTCCTTTAGTTATAAAAGATTTATTAAGATAGTGCTGTCCTTGGAACGGGACAAAGGTGACATAAAAACTCAACTAAAGCCAAGTAAGACACATCTACAAAGTGTAGCAGTTAATTTGTTACTACGCTAACGTTCTTAACAAGGCTCTTTTTTTTTTTTTTTTTTTTTTGCGCTGTTTAATAATTATATTGAGTTCAATTAACATGATCGGGATCACCCCACATCCTCTGAACTTCCAAAACAGTTACTGACAGTCACTGACTTTATAAATGAGATATTTGAAGTCCACAACTTCAAAACCACATATCAACCATGTAACACCTTGATCCATTTGATCAGAAGATTCTGAGCTTTATTTCTTTGAGTGTTTGAGTCTTTAGCCATTGGAGTTTAAATTCAAAGAGTATAACAAGGACCCAGTTGTTAAATGAAACTGAACCAATATTTGTTGGAGCCTTTGAACCTTCACTTTAGATGATGAACTTAAAACCGGTGCTGTGCCTGCGGCTGAGGGATTTTCAAAACACAGTAATTCTCAAAACAAACCTGTATGAGCTGACCAGATGCGCTTCAATGTCAATGAAGTTTTTGACTTGGACTTGGACATTTAGCTTAAAAAAAATGCACTGCTTCTCAACAGCTCTTTGACTCTTCAAAATTCACTAACCATCACAGCCTCAGTTGGTTAATTAAGGACTGTTGTTTAAGTATAAAAATGTACTTGAGTGGAGGATAACTTGTGTATAAAGCAATCACCACCTGGGCCAACTACATCATTCAAATGTTTGGACATGAATTAATCAATATTTTTATGCTCAAGGACAACCCTATACAGTGGGTATCCTTACTTTTATTGACTACGAGTCATATTTTGAAAGCCCTAACAAACATTTCCTTCCTCATAAAACACTTGCAAACCCTTTTAGCTGATGTTTGGAGACCTGCATTAGGTGCATCATTATTTTTTCCTTCTCTTTTTAGCACAGCTACCTCTTACATCGCATTTCAGCCACCGGCAGTAATGCATATTGATGGATATACATAACTGTTTGTGGGAACAGGTACAGATATCCATTACCATCCTTCAGCAGTCTGCAGAAATGTGTATCCTGTCACCACACCCTCAGACTCTACATATAGAATTGGTGATATAAACAAAATAGGATTTCTTTCATATTAAACATTACTCTACAGAATCACATCTTTATGCATATTCACTCGATAAAAAAGATTAAGTTGTATACATTCATTGTTCTCCTCCTCTGTTGCAGTGAATATGGATTTTTCACCAGTGACTGAAGGAGTATTGGCCACAACAGCTGAGGACCACACCAAGTTCAGAAATCTGAGACTGCCGCACAGGTTCAACAGAACTGGACAGTTGAAGATTGGACAGACTAAGTCTGGTTTGGTGAATCTGGATTTCTTCTGTGGCACACGGATAGTAAGCTCAGACTTTGGTGTCACTGACAAATCTATGAACCCAACTTGCCTTGTCTCAATAAACCCAGGCTGGTACTGGCGTGGTGAATGTTTTCTTCGCCCACTTTTTGGCTCCTTAATACCAATCGATCATGACTTGAATGCCACAGCCAATCTGTTGCTGTGTTGTTGCTGACTGTGGACAAAACAAGGCATCACTTTATGGCCTTCACTCACTGACCATAAAGGGATGCCCTTATGACCACAATTATTAGGTTTTAACACTAATGCATCACTTCATAAATATTTATTCTAATGCTGTAGCTGGTTGAAGTGGAGCTAATTTTAACCGCTGTCGGTAAGGTCTGGTCATGCTCTACAAGGTAAAAAAGATAAATCTACAATATTTCACTGCATTTCTGGATGTATTTTGAATATTTGCTTCTATCATGTTCTTTCACTTTTTTTGGAAACTAAATGAAACCATGTAAGAAGACGTGAAGGTAACTGGCTCTCTGTAACTGTTATTTTCAAGCCTTTTTTTTCCCACTTCGTTTAGGTTAAAGAAATGAGGCACTGCACTGTCTCCTACAAATCAGAAATGGAGCAGTATGTGTTCCATCCTGCTTGCTGATACAGGTGAATGTACCTTCAGACCACTCACTAACAACTGCTGATGTTTTGCTGCTCTGAGCTCCCCCATTATAACACACACAGATACAGACAAACACCTCCAACCATACAGCCACACACTCACGTCCAGCCTGGAGCCATGTTTGAACAATCAATACCACTGGTCCAGGAGCCACAACCTGAGGAGCGATGAAGTGAGTGGAAGGAGACAGGAATCTTCTTCAGCTTGACTTAGCACTGATTCACTATCCATTACCCTCTGCCATCACCTTGTTTGCAAAAAAAAAAAAAAAAGTATTCCATGACGCTGACTGGCCTGTCTGATGAATCCTCCAGTGTTGCGGTTGCTTATTTGATCTGTAGTGTAATCACAGTGGTGCTTACCATAGCAGCAGCAAAGTATGTCTTTACAGTAACACCAGAGGATATAGACATGAGCTGGAAAGTGCCACCTCAGAAATGATTATCTCCAACCTGTCTTCATCAGCAGTGGAGCATCAGTAATCAACAAGTCATGCTGGTTTGTGATTACTGCGCTCAACAGGAAGCATTAGTCTTTCTTTTCATCTTGATTGGCATCCTCACATGGCTTGTTTATTTGGGGTAAAAGGGTCTGTGCCTGGCCTACCCAAGTCGGCTAATTAGACCAGGAGCAAGATTAGAGGTGGGTTTGCTTGAAATAATGGAAGGCATTTGATGGGAGTCATTTGAGCATTCATAGTCCAAGCACGTGGCCTCTTCTCTCTACAACAATAACATGCCTCAGGAAGCAGCAACATTTAACCCTCCCAAATATGCAGGTGGCTTAGAAGACACAATTTCTCTAAAAATAAGCTCATAACCTGTCCAGGCTCAAGACACATGCTACGTCTAAGGCTCATCTTTACCTCAGTACAGCTGGACAATTTAATGTAGCAAAATCAATTTTCTCCTAAAAAATCTGCTTCTCCAACCTCTGGACAGTATTATTGGTGAAGAGCTTCACAAATGCAAATGACTCTCTTCCACCTCTAAAATGAAGAGAAGTGATAGAAAATACAAGCTCTCACCTAACAGAGAGTCCCACATCATCCATAAAATGTAATCAGAGATGAGGAGTTTTCAACTGTAGTATGAGATCAGGTTTGTATCAACTTGTGGCTTATTCGGGTTCTGCCACACGAGGGCGCCAGTGTGCATCTAAATCCTCTGAAAAAGTTGAACTGTATGAGCATCAGATCATGAAATTGGCAGATGTTTTTGACCTTCCACACACTACAAACAATATGGCCATACCAAACCGTACCAACAATATGTGGTCTTGTCTTGAACTTATATTTAATCTTATTTATTTAAAATGTCTTAGTGTCTTCTACAGTGCATTGTGTATTTACTATTTAGTTATGAAATGATAATATATTTTGACTTATATGGGAAACTATCTCTATTCCTCAGTGTTACTGTACTTGGTGTTTCCAACCCATCAATTTCCCAATTACTTTTAAACCCACGTTACCATATGTTCCTTCTTTTATTGCCTCAATTAAGAAACTGATTATTCCAATCTGCCCTCATGGCTACACAGGACGAGAGGTCTAGCTACGTGTCATTCAGAGTAAACGATCAAACGTTTTTATTTTCCATTTTCTATTCGTTTTAATGACAAAAAGAAAAAAAAACCCATAAAATTTCTTCTTGAGCGTCTATTATTCTACTCTAAATTATTCTCTGCGACCTGTAGTATAACTTAAAACATTCTTAATCAACATTTATAGTATTCAATTCTCCATCACTGATGGTAAGTGCCCACCGTCCTTTTCTTTTACTGCCCACCCATCACAATCACACACACACATACACACACCCCCCACCCTATATGACTTTAGTCCTTCCACTCCACTCTGCACTCACTCACTCGCTCCATGCGGTTCACTTGGCCAAGGCGCAGCAGTGCGCCGCGCTCCTCCTCTCTCCTGGTGCGCGCCGATCCTTGATTAACGCACTGTGATACCAAGTGAGAGACGCATCAACGGGAAAGACGGGAAAAAAGTAAAATACCGGTTTTCTTTTGTTTTTTTCTTCTCTCTTTTTAGTTTTGGACGTTAAGACGCGTTAATTTACCTCATTGCAGGCCAGGTGAGATGGACTATGGATGCAGAGTTTGGTTATTTTACCACTTTAGAGGCTGAGACGTATTTTACTCACAGAAGGTCTGATTCGAACTTTTTGTAACTCAACATTACACATTTCTGCAAAGGAAAAAAAAATGGATCTCTATGAGCAGAACAAGACAGAGTGCGTCGGAGCGCAGACTGATGCGCTTCATAACGGGAGCTTGGAGACATCAAACATCACCTGCGGCAACAGCTTCACACTCATCCCTCGGCGTGCGAGGCAGAGAGGTGAGCACACACACGCACATGCATACAGAAAAACTCAGTGTTTATTATCTAGAGTTTATTTAATGGTTCAGTCACGTTCACATTTTATTCTGTGTTCTGTTTGTTGATTTTGTCTGTTTTCTGGAAAGGTGCCATGTAAATTGACTCAACTTATATTCATTCAACTGTGGCTTTTCTTTACATTACACAAAATTAACTTAACGATTGGCTGTTACTGGATATAATCAGGAATTCAAAGGAGGGGACATTTGTCATTAATGGTTTTTGTTTCTACAGATAAATGAGAAATTTATGGAACTTTGTATTAAGTCATTGAACTGTAAGTTTTTAGTCAGTATAAAGAACTACAAGCCTTCAGTGAATAACTCTGTATGAGGGTCATTAATGAACTGGTCACACATGGAGGTTATTCACCAAACAGTCTAATGACCCCATATGTGGACTGCGCTTCATGCTGGTTGTGTTGTTCTCCAAGCACTTTAAAATATGAAGCAAGTCTCCAATTGTTAAACTCAATGAGGCAGGGAGCCTATTAATAAAACTGACTTGACTTGAGCTTGTGAACAAAAGCTACCATTCAAGTGCGTCATCACTCACGCAATCTTCTCTCTGTCCTTCTCTCCACCTGCAACATTATCAATCAACACTTGCTATTTTCATCCCTAGCAATTGCGTTTCAGTGTTACCACACGTTGATGAAGCACACACACAAGTATGTGTGTGTGTGAGTATCACACACGATAGATATGAGTTTTTCCAACTGTTGATACAAACTGTATTGTATTCTCAGTTATTTCATTCAAGTTCCATCGCTCAAACCTTCACCTGAAATCTTTTACACGTGTCAGTGACGGATAATTTCGAGCACACAGCCATGAGTGTGACTCATTATACTGAGCTAAATCAGTACATTGCAAATAAATAACCCACCAAGGACACATCTGACAAGTACAGATGTCTGGCGAGAATTGCAGCAGCACAGTTGAAATGGAAGATTAATCCATTTTTAAGATGCAATATTAATTTACTTTGTTCAGACTGTGTCACTCAAAGAAAGGCTTTCTCTGCCCTATTTCTCTCCTCATTTTGCATTTCAACTGCATCGTCCATAACGCCGCCTCGCACCCGCTTGAGATCATCACCGTCTAAAGAAGAAAAAAAAAAAAGAAGATGTGTGACTTCTAGCTGCTGTCACCATCATTACTCACTTCGTCACTCTAGAAATTGATTATTTATCCACCACGTTCACTTATTTTTCCCATCCTTATTTTTCTGTCCATCACACCAAGATTGACTTGTGTCACTGACAGATTACCTCTCCATTGCACTTATTTTTCACCATACCATGAGTGTCAAAGTATATGACACTATGTCACATTTCACTCATTTTTTTCTGTCCGGGAAAATAACACTGTCAAACTTGACAAAATATCTCCTGTAATGGTAGTGGTAGTAGTAATAGCATGCTGTTTGTGCGAGCTGCCACTATGGCAGAAATTGTGTCTTTGTTGAGCTGTAAAAAGTGATTTTAATGTCTATGGCCTCTTCTGAAGGAATTAATTATTAAAATTATCTTCACCAGGGCAGGACTCTGTAGCTACAGTTCATTAAAGAAAAGAGAGGAAAGTTCCAGACAGGGCGAGTCAAACACAATGTTTTTTTTTAAGATTTAAATCACTGGAATATTATTTTAATGTTAGAAAAATGCAACCAGTGATATTGTTATATGTAAAACATTTAAGTGTTTAAATGTGTCACTGCTGTCTGAGGTTTTCTCCATCAACTCCTGACAAAGCCACCAAACAGAAGTGAGGAAAAAGCTTGAAACAAACGTCAACCAGATAAAAGCACAATGTTTTCACAATGAATTAAGCTCAGTCAGATGTTAGGAACAAAAACCAACAGACTCTCAACATCTCCTGCTGTAGACTTGACATTACAGTGTCTTTAATGGAGGCCTGTCACACCCTGTTTACGGCCCACCCAAGTGAATGACAGTATATTTATAGAATCAATACAAATGTTTATTAGTTATTTATGGTGCCGGCTGATTGCAGTGCAATTCATCACACACCAGTGGGAGATCATTACTTTGGAGACGATAATGACAGAAAACAAAAGAGGGGTTATCAGTCACTCTCCCACCACTTCTCATAATACTCAACCTCTTCTGTTTGTGCGTATTTCACTCTTTCAATCTCCATCGCTCAAGCTCTGTCATCTGATTCTTACATGTTTGTGGACTGAGGTGTTTTATACATGCCTGTACTGTATGCTAAGTGATCAAACACAGTGTTTTGTATTCTGTCCACTATAGCCGGAGGCAGCGCAGATCACCTGTTGTAGCGTGTCAGTCAGCAGAAAGTGGTTTCGTTCAGTGCCTACATCAACCATTCTCAGATGCACTTGGCTTAGTGACAAGGCTTTAGATGACATTTACCATGCTGGATTAGCCACTAGCTCTGACATTTACCAATACCTCGGTCTTACAGGAGCGAAGCTGGCTTTTCTCAGATAGGTGCAGTGACACGTGGGCCAGCTGGGATAGAAAAGTGACACATGCTGCATATGTATTAGACAAAGCGGGGGAGTGTAATTCATAGTCAATATAATGTCTGATATACTGAATGAGGGAAACAGATGAAACTTTAAATATTCATTGGTAGAGTACGAACCTCATTATTAATTCATTCACTATTTCGCTGCATTTCTAATAATAGTGTCAACCACTCCAGTTAAATTTTCACTTAAATTGTTTAAATGTTATTGTTGGTGTATCTATCTATCTATCTATCTATCTATCTATCTATCTATCTATCTATCTATCTATCTATCTATCTATCTATCTATCTATCTATCTATCTATCTATCTATCTATCTATCTATCTATCTATCTAGTTGTTTTTATTTCCCATAACTACAGAAAACCTGTGGAAGTTTCAACAAAGTAATTTTTTCCACAACATGCTCAGCTGCTCTCAGTGCCTCTAGTCTGTAAACAGAAAGCAGACTGTGTTTCAGAGCCAGTGATCAGACATGGCTGATGTGCACTACACACACAAGCACACACTCATGCCCATTCCTCCAGTGCCACAGGCTTCTCTTCTGTCATTGGGCTCTGTAAACTGAAAAAAAAAACAGCAATTAGCAGTCAGCATTGATTTCTTTAATGACTTAATTTCTATGAGATTGTAGTAGTAGGCGGGAGCTTCTTCAGGAATTTAACAGAAAACTCTGTGATGCTTTTTAAACTTACATTGAGCCTCACTGTGCTTCAGAGATGTGGGCTGGCAGAAGAAGTGAAATGGAAGATATGATTGAAAATTAACTACACCGCTTACTCAGTGAATGATGATTTCACAAATAAAAAAAAAACAAAAAACTGATGAATATTTCTGGAAATATTTCTTTTTCTTTCCAAGAAAAGATTGATACCACTTTGTCTGCGCATGAATGAAATATGAGGTAATATCCAGCAGTACATTAGCATAGCTTAGCATAAAGATGCATAAAATCCGTAGTGTAAAAACTGCAATTTGTGGTTTTACGGAGAGTTGGGTGCTGGCCATGCATAAACAGTCCAAAGGCTTGTCATCACAGAGAAAAGAGCCAAAACTGCATACAGATATGAGAACAGTTTTCATTTACATGAGCTCACAAGTATGTACACCAAAACAATTAAGTTTTCCTTCGAGATCTATAAAATATCAGTTGATCACTAAAACGATTGACAAATTATATTTTCAAATAAAGACATGTCCGCAAATTTGTATTTTGCTTTTACATTTCTTTTGCTTAGATCCAGTATATTTCTGTGTCATGAAAGTATAACATCCCTACGAGAACATGTTCACAAGTGGCCCCAAAAATGGCAGGTGAACCACTATGTTACAGCTGGAGACACAACAAAAGCCTGTAGAAAAACTGCAGAATCTGTGTGTGTTCTGTTCAAGCCCAGGCTGTGAGCCAATGACATTAATTTTCAGGATTTAAACCATCTTGTTGAATATTTTAGTTTTCATGCATTGGTTTGAATCAATCACATATGGCTGTTTAACATAAGACTGCAGATTGTGAAAATATGAAATGCCCACTGAGTGATAATGAAGCATTTGTGTGGCGCTGTGATTAATACAAATGTTTCTGCCCTGGATGGAGTAAATGTGCTGAGAAACTCACCAACGTTTCCAGAGCAGCCAGTGAGCACACAGGAAGGCTTAATTATCTTTGATTAGACAGAAGCCAGTGTAACATATTTCATTTGGCACGATAGAAAGAGAGAGAGAGACAGTAAAAAAAAGAGAAAGTGCTGGTTCTCCTCTCTTACCAATCATTTGTCTGCACATTTTCATTACTCTCATGCAGATGTAAGTGCACCCTTAATACACACACAAGCACAAAATTAAACACTTTTAGTTGCTGCCATTTGCGAGCTCGTTCTCGCAACGAAGCCCTGATGTTCTATCAGCAGAACAGTACCGACCAAATTAGACGTTACTGCTTTTTATTTGCATAGAAGAGTGTGAGGCAGATGGTGAGGCCACATGTCATTAGATGTGCACGAGTGTCTGTATATCTGAGCGAGACTGATGTTTGTTAATAAAACTGAACCTGAATTCATCATGAAGTCTGCAAGTAATTCGAAACCATTTGAGAACGGAAAGGCCATTAAATCAATTAAGTGATGAACCACATCAGTCCATATGGTTTTGGAGAAGCAAAATCTTTGATAATTATTATTTGTAATTAATTAGTATTTGATAATCTTAATTCAAGATTACTTTGAAACAGATGTGAAAGGAAATGTGGCTAAATATGTTGAGAGACAATGATGTGTGACTCTCTGGCTTATGTTTCATACACATCATATCATTTGTGATGTAGGTGTTTGCCTGTAACAAATGTATATGCCAACATCACTTGTGCACCACTTTTCGTGCCCGCAAAGCTGTGTTAAAATATGACATTTGGTTGTATTTACCCATGCAAAACAACATTAACTCACATCACCTCAGCCACTTTTTTTATTGACCCAAAGCAAATTGCACAAAACTTGTAAAATGAAAAAGGTTAAAGGCAAAGATGAGATACACAAAACAGTGCAAAAAAAAACAGTGAAAAAAACAGTCAAAGAAATATGTAGATAGCGATTATTTTGGCATAAAACAGACCCTCTCTAGATCTAGGTAATTTATCTTGGTGTTTGAGGAATGGTATATTTTCAGGGGATTAAGGCTTGAGTGTGTTTGGTCGCACATGCCTCAGTGTTTCAGTGAAGTTTGTGCATATGGGTGTGAAGTGATTTGTGTCATGTGGATGTGGCGCACATGGATGCCTCTAATCCTCAGGATACAGGCACAGCAGGTAACTCAGTAAAACGTGTTGTGTCTTAGCAGGGGGTTAAGTGAAGATAACGGAGAAAGCAGATAACATGGACTTTATGGGACATGATCCACTGAAGCTGTTAATGGCTGAAGACACAGACATGCTTTATAGCATTCTGTATTGAAGACAGAGGGCTTTACTATGAGGGTGGAAAATATCAATGTTTTTATTCACATCAGATGAACTGGCAACAGCATTAAAAAATGAAAAAATAAGGCTGATTAATACTAATTAGTTATGGCGGACATCTTTGCATCATTTAAAAGCTATTGGTTTCTTATTGTATCACTGGTGGATGTGATGTTTTCCAGGGAATATTTCTGTGACTTTGCATTCTCAAGACAGATCAAATAACAAAACACTAAATGTGCATATATACATGTCTCCTGTCTTTTAAGGAATTTAATGTTGGTCTGCCTTTTCTGAGATTCTCCAAGTGAAGATGAAAAGATGCGTTGATCATTTGGATTCAGAGAAAAATGAATTAGTGAAAAATGTGTAACAAAAACACACTAAGAGTTAAAACCTAAAGCTGAGACCTTTTATCAAAGTACTCAAGAATGTAGTCTTTTTACATGTTGCTAACATGTTGCAAGCAAACCCATCACACTGACAAGTTCAGTTCACACTGGTTAGTATCTCTTCAAGCACTTTTCAGTCTTCCCTTGTTAGTAGTCTTTAAAATTCAATCAGCTAACTTATTTTGACTCTAGAGCAGTCGTCTTACTCCCTCTGCTATTTGAACCATATAAAATGACTAATATTTCTCAGAGATGTTGACTCATTCCTTTTGACACTAGACTTTAAAATTAAATGCACAGAACTGCAGTCCTAAAGCTACGAACCGGTCTCTTACTCCCTGAACTATCTTACCAGCCACACCTACTCTGTTTCTCACAGCCTTTGAGTCTTTCCACCGTGACTTCAAAGCACAACAAGTTGCCTGAAGATAAAAACCCACAACCTCAAAACTTATGAACAATCCTTTTACTCCAATTCTTTTCCCACCATGACCATGACCACTTTCCCTACTTCTCTTTTTGGAAGAATAGCCAAAGGCTCTGGAAAATCAGGTGCAGCTCAGCATGTTAGAGAACTGTTTGGTTTGCAATTTGCTGTCCAGCAACCAAAGTGAAGACCCTGAGATGAAGCACAGCTCATTAGTGACCAACCAAATGGCTCAGGTTGTAATACCAGCGCTTTGAAGTTTTTAAATCATGGTTTTTAAATCTAGGGCAATTTTTGATGTCCAATTTTTTTTAAAAGAGGAAAGATTTAAACATTCTTAGAAATGGAGCTCTAGTGTCTCTGACCAAATAAATCAGTCTGTTTGAAGATTTTGTGCAAATTTTGAGGTTGTAGGTTTGGTCCAACCCTGGGATGTGAGGTCCGATCTCAAAGTGGAGGCTGAAAAAAAATCCTGTCCTTTGACAGCTAGTCTTACAGGTAAAAATGTAATGACAAAAATGTTGGTTTATGAACTGATATGTACATACAGAGTCTGAATAAACTGCTTGGGAATTAATATTTCCATATCTTGGACTAGTGCAGATGCTCTAATGTCTCTATTGTCATTGTGATGTGCCATCTTCCATTAGCAGTATGATCTAACTGACATTTTATTACAGCAATATCACAGTTTAATGAGTCTGGTATTGCATGATATTCAGGAAAAGCACCAAGTTATTGTAGCACAGCAACATGTTATTGTTTTACTTGATCTAGGTATAAACTCCTCCCTTCAGAGACAAATCTCACAGAATAGGGAATGATTTTTGAAATGATTTTTAAGATTGCTCGTAAGTTAATACAAGTGAGTGTATTTTGTGTTATAAATCAACCACACACAGTTAAAGAGAAAGGCATGAGATCATAAATTAAAACAAAACTGATAAACTTCTTCAGCACAAACTCTAATAACATCCTCTTTCCTCCTGTCTTTTTATCGTACCAGATGAGGACCACACACTGCGGATCCTGCTCTACTCGCTCATCTTCTTCTTGAGTGTATTCGGCAACCTACTGATCATTGTGGTGCTGACGGTCAATAAGCGCATGCGCACCGTGACCAACACCTTCCTGCTGTCGCTTGCTGTCAGTGACCTGATGATGGCTGTCTTCTGCATGCCCTTCACGCTCATCCCCAGCGTCCTCAAGGACTTCATCTTTGGAGCTGCCATGTGCAAGATAGTGTCCTACCTTATGGGTAAGAGATGGAGGAGCGGTGAGGGGTTTGATGAATGATGAGAAGACAGGAAAAGATGATAAAATAAGGGGTGAATCACAAAGTCTAGACTGGAGATTAAGGGATTTCTCTTCATTTATTTACCAACAGACATCTGTATTGCCTCTATACAGTAAAGATACTTTAGTTTACTCAGTAGCCATTTATAATCATGTTTACGTGTGATTCTTCTGAACTTACAGTTACTTTTGTTGTGTGAATCAGTACATATTAAATCCCTACCACTGTTAAACTTAACTTTTTTAGTCGTACAGCTGTATGACTAATGTTCAATAAGGGAAAAAAAAGAAATAGAAGACATGCATAATATCTTGAAAAAATAATACAGAGAAAGACATTACGTTAATTATTTAAGATGTACATAACACAGGATGTCAAGGTTTTCATTCTAATGTTGAAAAATATATATGAATATATAAGGTATTAAATATTGTATACATGTCATCATGAGAAAATGGGAGATAAATGGAGATATAGGTAGTTGATAGGGAATGACAATGGACTCACTTTCTTTGTGCTTTCCATGCAGCAGTTCATATTCATCATTCAGATAAATTCAGTCACTAACAATGACCAAAATAAACCTCTTACTGTCTAAAAATCAGAAATGAATCCAATCCCACCAAAGTAAAGTGTCTTTTAGAGAAACCAGTGATACCCATCTATGGGTCAGACATGTTATAGGGGTGAAGCAGCAAATTTTTGAGGTTGGTGTCCCTTTGGATATCGTTCAACAAAGCTATTTGAAGAAAACAAACACACCAATTTTACTATAATCTTTAGATTTCAGGATTGAGGTACATATGTGGAAAGGGCCTAATATTAAAAACCACAGCTATGCTTTATGTATCTCCTGTACAAAGTGGGCAATTATCTTTTTCCTGAGACATTTGCTTCACAGCAAAAACTTTTTTTGGTGGTGAAATGCCATTCATATCTGATCTCAGTGAGTTTTAGGCAGCTCAGCCATATTTCAGTCCTTTGGGTTAGTGTTTGAAGATTGGAGGTCACTGATGGGGGTTAGCAGTACATCTACCATTGAGGATTTCATTCAATGATAAAAAAAAAGGTTGAAGATTATGGTGAGGATACAATAAAGATTAAACCCTGCTTCACTGACTTGGAACTTTATGGAATGTGATTTTATTACCACAAAATCTACGCAAGATGCCAGAGGTAGAAATGAAGTATAAGCTACATTTATAACACTGTAACTGAATATCTTTTTTTAAATTTTTAATTAAAAATAATTTGGATCTATCGAAGTAGGTGTGGCATGGAACTAGGTACCACATTTATTGCTATTTAACAGGGCAGCCTCACTAATAAGAATATTTACACTTGTTACATCCCTACGTGATAATGTTGGTTTTTGTAGCACTGTATAAATAAGCAGCCCACTCATTTCTCTAATAATATCTATAAACAGCTCTTTATTTTGGTTTGTTTTTTTTTTAATTATAGTTGCAAAAGAGGAATCCTACCAACTGTCATACAATTTTCCCAGAGCTGATAAAAATAAAATGTAGCTGATCATTAAAATGTAAGTTTTAAAATACAAATCAGCCCATTGCAGACTGATGTTATATCATCTACTATTCCTTTCTGGTCTCCCTTTAAATCTTCGATTCACTGCTTACAACTGTTTTTTCCCTGTTAAATAGAAACAAAATGAAAATTCATCCTGATCATCAGACTAATCCATTATTACCTTGAGAAGTGACTTGCTGCCAATAGAAAATGAAAAGGAGGCTTCACCATAGCCACTGGGACTCTGCAGCCCATTATTGTTGCTAAAATAAAACTCCATTCAGCTCATGCATTGATTTATTTCACTTGTTAACCTGAGCTGCAACAACCATGGAAACAAGCAGCAATCAGGAAGTTAACAAGTTCCCCTATCTCTTGTCCACCACTTTACAAAAAAGGTATAGATTACCATTAATCAGCTTTACATCCACAGACCATTATCATTACTCTTCCCGTTTGTGAGAGGTTTATTGATGCGGATTCTCAGTGGAATGTTTTTTTTAACTCTAATATTCACTTAAAATGACTACATGGCAACTCTTCATGTTCACAGGGGGATAGTCATGCTTCTATGTCCATTCTCTTGCTTAGTGCTATATTTGAATGAAGAAGTGACTCATCTTCTATATCTGCAGTATCTCTCAGCCAGGGACTTACTGGTTTCAATTTGCTTTTTAATGTAAAATGACTTTGGTTAAACCATTGTGTTAAATCTACAATAGTGCATCCGGTTTTATGTTTATTTTATTTTTAAAATGTACGTACAAAGTAACTTGTATCTACAGCTGTCACAAAAATGTAAGGGGTAAAAGTTCAAATTTCCTTCTTGATTTAACATACTTCGGTATTCCCTATCACTTTGCAGTCTTTACTTATCTATGAAGAGGAATAAACATAAAAAAAGCAATGTACAAAAGTATACAGATAGAAATGTAAATACAAAAGAGAATCACTAAAATGGGGAACTACAACATGATTTATTTTGAATAAACTAAATAAACTATTCAATAAAAAATTGAGATTAAAGAGATGAGCAATAACAAGATCAAGAACATTTTTTTGCCTCTGAAAAAAAAAAAAAAAAAAAAAAACAATGAGATTTGAATAGATTAATGAGGAGGAGTCATCAGCAGGATTCACAGAGTCAAAGAAGAATCACTCCAGGGGAAACTGTTGGTCTTCGCCTCGAAAGGGGGTCCGCTCTTAAGCAGACAACAAAGTGCACCATTGGGTCCTGACTCACAGATGCACAGTTTATATTCTCGCTGAAGACATGGATAAGGGAGGTAAAGAGTAATTTCCCATCTTGCCTTTTCAGGAGGGAGATGGCAGATCACATCAGTGGCGTAAGCTAACATGATTTCCTCTTCCCCAATACTGAGATAACCATCCCACCTCTCTGTCTCGCATAATATTCATGTGGTAAATACATCTCCACAGATCACTACATTTTGTTCTGAGTTATGATTATAGATACTAAATGCACAATCAACAAACATGTTTTTGTAGCTTTTTTATTATTATTATTATTAATCTAAAAAAACACCAAACTCTGAGCGTAATAACTTTTTATTCATCACATTTGCAAGATATCTTTGAACAGTTTGTATGTATGGTTACTTACTTTCTAAATAATATGCTTTTTTGTTCTGTTTTTTTTTTTCAGGCATATCAGTAAGCATCTCCACATTTAGCCTGGTTGCCATAGCGATTGAGCGGTACAGTGCCATCTGTAACCCCCTGAAGTCACGGGTGTGGCAGACCCGCTCCCATGCCTATCGAGTGATTGCAGCTACGTGGGTACTGGCCTTCATCATCATGATCCCTTATCCCATCATCAGTCACTTGGACACTTTTCAGCGGCAGGACAACACCACGGCGCACCAGTGTCGCCACAAGTGGCCCCTTGAACAGGCAGAGCAAGCCTGGTGAGTGTTTAAGTTAAATATGGGGCGTCTGTTTCTCTTCTGTATCCTTAAACACAGTTTATCTGCCATGATAAGGATGGCTGTGTTTATGGGGAAAAGCAAATCTACCCAGTTTGTCATCAGAATGAGTAAATATTAGAACAACTGCAGGAAAACAGCACTGAACTTACCAATTAATGTCACCTACACAGCGTATATTTAAGCTTTATCAGCTTAAACAGCCAACAAAAGTTATAGTTATACCAAACCTATTTCTCTTTTGTTATATAACAAATCATTTTATTAATGTGATTACCCTAAACATTTTTAAATATAGTAGCGACATAGTAGCGAAATAAGTAGTGACCGCATTCAATGTATTACTTAAGTAAAAGTAACTATAAATATCAAATAAAGAAAAAGTATTCATTAAGCCAACTCCTTTCAGAGTGTAATATTCCTCATAATACATTGTATTATCTGATTTCATTACTCAGTATTGTTATTTGTTAATATGTGGTACTGGTGATGTTGCTTCATGCATCTGAAAAGTGAGCTATAAGTTTAGCTTTCAAACAATTTTATTGGAAGACAAAATATATTCCTCCAGAGAACACAAAGCGATATGTAGGAAATAAAGATTATTTAAACAATTGGATCTGGTTTTATATTTGTGCTTTGACTCGGACATGGTGCGATTACTGTAGCAGACAATATACATTGTATTCAAAGTATATAAGTACACACACAGAATATTAAACAGGTTATGGAGCTTTATAGGAAAAAAAAACGGTCGAAGAGATGGCATCATTTTTCAATGATCCTCTGCAAGGACACAGAAAAAGACTATTTACATAACCGTCCTACTACTGGATTAAGTTACGCTGAAGGTTATTTTCACTCTTAGTGGGTTTTAAAACTTTAGTTTTAACTGAGAACATTTTTTTCTAAAGTCAAGGTCACAGCATGGCATCTATTAGTTAGTTAGAAATAGCTTTATGTAAGTAAAAAATATTTAATACCACAAAGTGATGGACTATTTTTGTTAACATCCAACATTGTGCTGTAACGTTCCTGCTTCCAAGAGCCTATAAAACCACACACCGTTCAGTTCATCTCATTAACGAATTAAAGAGCACAAAATCAATAAAGCAAATACAAATCAGTGAGAAAATCCAAACCACAAACGTGTCCATACACCATAATATCTTCTGTTAAGCCTTTAACTGGATATTAAAGGCACATAAGCTTTACCCTCTGTGCTGAGAAATGGAAACGGTTCCTGCGATAACAAACGTAATTTAGCTCCAAAAAATGTTTAGAAGTTGGGTTAGTTTATGAATTACTTAATGGAGAAGATAATAAAAGTGTTTAGTCATGTTGTAGGTGTTTTTCTTTTCATCACTGTGTGTATGTGCTGTGTGTGTGTGTGTACTGAAAGAGGGGAGCAACACTAAGACATCTGATTTGCTGCCATGTTTGGACCTGGTTTTAGCAGCTCTTGCTCTCTGTGTATTGGGTGTTTTCATGAAAATGTAAAATGTAACAGCAGATGAAGAGAACGGATATTTCAGGGTGATGAAACAGCCTTTGGGATATTTTCAGTCAAACCTGTGTATTTGAGTAAATTATGATTTTGTGTGTGTGTGTATGCATTTGTGCGTGTTTGTATTCTAGCACCTTGTGTTTGATTCTATTTCTATGTCTGACTATTGGCTCAATTATGAAGCTGCAAATGGCCACTAGTCCCAGTTTGTGTCTAATGTATTACCACTGAATTTGCTTCATAACACAAAGGGTTGTTTATCAACAATTACAGCTGCTGTGAAGAAAACAAATCTCTGATGAATATTACATTTTAATTTTGTATGAAAATATCAAATACTAGTTCGATACGTAATGAATAGATGTTATATCTACCATTTGGTTTTGAACCAGCACGAAAGTAGAACGTCACTCATGTGAGATCCTAAAACTTTATGCAACTTTTTTCATGAACTTTGGCCAATTAAATCAGAAAACAGCACAAGTATATTATTGGTGGAGTGACCAGTGGAGGGAAAACCACCATTGGCAGACTGATAAAGAACCTGCTGTGCACTGTAGTGTGGTACATCAGGATTAACTTCTTAATGCCCTTAATTCTTACTAAAGTCTGTGATGGTGGCTTTAAGCAGTACAGTGGCATTGCTGCTTTTGGACATGAACACCATGATAAGCACAGTCTACACATGGTTCGAGAACCCGGTGAAGTTTGAGTTGCGTGGAGTTCACAACACCCTGGACAGCAAGATTGTTCCAAAGTCTGACCATAAGGAGGAGACTCACAAGCTGAACCAATGTTCCCATAAGAAGAATCCAAAAAGAAGTTGTGCTCCAGTAACTACAGGGTGCCCAACCCTCCCCAGTCTGTTCAATGGCCTGTGTGTGGCCCATGTATATGGAACACAAAAGCACTTGAATCCATGTGATTTTTTTCAATTAGATAGTTAAGAAAAGTCTGGAAATGCCTTTAGACCAGTAAAAAGTTGTGGTATAGATATTCTATTCATTTTAGGTTTGCAAAGATCTCTGGTTAGTTACTTTCTTCCGACTTAGACAATAACTTGTGCTATTATTCAAATGTGCATGTAATAGTATTGGAAATAATTCATACATCATATACAGTATATACAGCATATATACAACATGGTTCCTGAAGTGCACAGTTTTTCTTGTGTATCAGCACTGAAATTTCTTTTCTCTTTTGTCTTCAAGGTACATTCTGCTTCTTCTTGTGCTGTTTGCGATCCCAGGGGTGGTGATGATTGTGGCCTATGGGCTGATCTCCAGGGAACTTTACAGAGGCATCCAGTTTGAGATGGGACACAAGAAAGTCTCCGCTGGTGAGGGCAAAGAGTAAAAACAACTTTATAAATAGGCGTAGCACAAAGTTTAACACTGACATCACAGCCATTTGTCACTTGCAACTATCTAGAGAGAGCAGAAATAATATGATAGGATCACTCATGCACATCTAGAAACAAATAAATGAGATTTTTGTTTCTGCTAAATTATGCCTCATTTATCCCTTGGTGCCACCTCTGTGGTAGTAAAATGGAAGATATTATTGTATGTTTTCAACCTGGCTATGTAAAGTACTTTGACCTGTTCACCTTCCAACAGGACTCTAATATTTGTATTTACATTATTTTATTTTAATGATGAGGTATTTCATTTTGAATCACAGGAATTTCATTAACACCACAATCACTGTAATGTGTTGTGGAGGTTAAGTAAAAGTAAAGTGCAACATGACCTTTTTGTGGCCATGTTGTGTGTTTGCTGGTGCTCCATTAGAGGGTGGAGTGAGCTGGCAGCTGTCAACCTAGACATCACCATCTGTTGTACAAGAGATTGTCCAAAAAAAAAAGAACTAGAAATTAGACAAAAAATGATACAGAACATCCCAAAAGACTTGAAAATAACCTCTGTTTTACATAATAACCCAGGAATGGTTCAGTAAATTGAACATATTCTCACTACATTACCAAGTCCTAGTCCTACCAAGTCCAAGTTTGTATTTGCTTGTTTGTCCTTTGAAGAGGGAGAGCGGGCATATTAAATAATACAAGTAAACTCTAATACTTCCAAACAGACAATTTCTGTGAGTCAGCAAGAACTTCTTGTCAATTGTCTGTCCATTAAGCTGTGCAGCTGCTCTTTAAAGGACTATCCAAAATCCAAAATGGTTGCATGTAGCTCCACAGAGCCGCAGTGCAACGCAACTCGATGGGATTTGTTTTTATAGAGACATGGAGATTGCTGAGTACTGACATGTTCTACTCACATTACCATTCACTCATATATGTCAGTGTCACATCTGTAACACCAGGCAATTTGTATAAACATTGAGCACTTGCTTTAAAAACCTATGCTCTGTTTCCTCGCTGCTTTAATACTTCTGCCTCTCCAGCTTCCCCTTTTTTATTAGCATTCAGTTTTATGTGAACCCTTACATCTTTTATTTCAGTCGCAGGGATTGTCTGTGTAACCTTTGGTCGCTACTAAATAAGACGCCCGGGATCTAGGTACACAGTTAGTGTTGGTTTGATGTTTTTTGGTTTGAAGCTCTCCATTGCACGGCAGGTGTTTACGCAAAACCTCGCTGTTGTTCCTAATGGGTAGGGTGCAGTAGAAAACATGTTTTCCACTGTTAAGTGCATGGCCATGGAAAGCTTTTACTGTGCAAAAACTATATCAGTAATGTAATAATATAACATATAGGCTGCTAACGTCATTTTCTCTAAACTTCATATCTATATTTTCTTATGTTGTGTCCAATTTTATTCTGCTCAACTATTCTGTTCAACATAAGTGTAAATTATACTTCCTGTGTCCACACTGGTTCTCCACATGCAGCGCAAAATTTATTACTGTGCAGGACAAAGGTGCTGATAATGTGTGAACACATCTGTGTTTGCAAGCTCACAATCTAGTAAAGAGCATGAGAGCTGTGTTTACTGGATAATGAGTGTCACCACAATCACTGATACCGACAGCAATACCAATTCAAGCCTTTTTATTACCAGCTGCAGCAATTTGGCTTGTATTGTTAACACCTTTAAAGACAATACGTCAGTATTTTGGTAAATTTAATTCACACAGACAACCTCCTTTTTCTCTACAGATGTGACAAATGGCCTGACCTCTACTGCATCTAGTGGCAGTGATGATGGAGACGGTTGCTATGTTAATGTTGTCCAGAGGCCGCATTCAATGGAGATGTCCAACATGGCTGCAGCAGCCAAGGCAATGAAGACAGAGCGTCCACGCAGCAACACATCTGAGGCCAAACTGGAGGCTAAGAAGCGAGTCATCCGCATGTTGGTGGTCATTGTTTTCCTGTTCTTTCTCTGCTGGATGCCACTGTACTGTGCCAACACCTGGCGGGCTTTTGATGATCTCGCTGCTAAACATACCCTCTCAGGGGCGCCCATTGCTTTCATCCATTTATTGTGCTATACATCTGCGTGCGTCAACCCAATCATTTACTGCTTCATGAACACGCGTTTCCGCAAAGCTTTGGTCACCACGTTCTCGTGCTTCGCAGCACCTTGCCACCGGCGTCGACGTGGTGGGTTACGGGACAACGAAGAGGATGTTATGGCGATGGGAGGGTCCATGTGCAAGTTCAGTTACACTACAGTCAGCACCATGGGAACCTGCTGAGGCAGATAAATACAGGCACCATCCAGGAGAGGCAGTTACTACGGCAACACAGCACCCCACATCGTTTGTCTTTAGGCCAAGTCTGTGTTCATATGGACTGTAATGTAAATGAAAAAACATGTCATATAATGTACCAGTGCAGATGCTTCATTGTGTGACTGTAAATACAGTTATACAAGAATTATGTGATGAAACTCATTCTTACAATGTAAATACCTCCATAGTTAAAGCATTGAAAACAAACAAAAACAGATTAGTTATCGCTTGTCTCAGTGGAACAAGATAAAGTTTTTGCCTAGATATTTAAAGAAGTGTGTGTGTGTGTGTGTGTGTGTGTGTGTGTGTGTGTACATACATACATACAGTACAGTATTGTGTGTACTGACAGAAGATATGAGTAGTGATGAGCTGTATGATACGGGAGGAAGATGGTCTTGATAACGTGGAAGTTATTATGTAGCTATAAAACTAATATTTTATATTTTGCTGTCAGTTCTTAATGTTTATCTGTGTTACTGATGGTAATGCAATTGCCTTGTGGACTAAGTGCCTGCTGCTAAATACTATGTTATATCTTTCTGCTTTTGATGCCTCATACTTTACAGGGTACCATAATCACAGGCAAGTAACTACAGAAAATTTTCTCCAGATGATAACTGTTGCTTGTCTGTTCTACATGGCTGCACAGTTCCCAGTAAAAACATCAGTGGTATAAACTGTTTACAGAACATAAACGGTTTTTATAACTTGAGTTTTCTTTGTAAACTTAAATGCCACCCACCTTTGTGTTTTTTAGTTTTTAGAGACGTTTTTTTTTTTTTCTCTTTGTTCACTGTTTGTTTGTATTGTGCAGCACTACAGCAGCAAATGTGACTTTGAGAAGACTTCCTCTTCTTGTTTGAGGGCAGTAAATTAGCACAGTTAGCTGATAAGGACCCAGCACTTTGATAGGAGCATTATTTGTAGAAACTATCTAATGATTGGGCCATACGTTATATATTCTTTACAAGATGTTCGAAGAACAACTCCTCTGAATACAACAGAAAGAACAAAAAAAGGACAAGCATGTTTGCTTAATACTCTAAATTTAGAGTATATTAAGCTGTATATATATATATATATATATATATATATATATATATATATATATATATATATATGTAGGTATACATAGATAGAATAGATAGTTTGTGGTACAGTATCAGTGGGTTGTAGGTTAGAGATACACTGTGCACTGATAACTCACCGTAGCTCTAATGTCCTGTAAAAGCAGCTTCAAATGTCAAATGTTTGAATCATTTGTGAACTCAACAATTTAAAACAAGAGACCGACAGATTGAAAACTCATTAATGACACTACATTCAAAGCAACTTAAACCATGTTTAGAATATGAGATGAACAATATTTCCCCCCTAAAATGCAGCATTTAACCAAATAATTTATTTATTAAACAATTAGTCTTATCCATGTTATTGTTATTAATTGTTAATCTGTTGCATTTCACTGGCTTGATTTGCCTTTATGTTAAGTATGTAGTTGTTAGTGAAGACAAAGCCAAATTATGATTATTATTATAATATACCAAGCAACTTATTTACTCATGACGACGTAATTTATGAGGATCATGTCACAGCTAAAACAAGACGCCCCATGCATGTGTTGATTTTGGTTGTATAGTAACTTAAACGTGTTAAACGTTAAGCATGGGACCGTATACGTACATTTTTAATGAACAATTAGTTCACCAGTGAAACACATTGGTGGGCTGCAGTAAACGCTTAACATAAGGATCAAGTACCTACAGCATTTACAAATAAGTTCAGCTCCTTGCCATCCCTGTTGGGCTCCCCTGCAGGCTACAGAGTGGCAGCAAGGTCTCTGTTTGTCAGGCCCTGTCTGGCATGCCTGACTCCGTCTCCCCCCGCCACTCACCTCACAGTAATTGTGTTACGACCTCAACCCTGCCAGGCTGAGAGGATGAGCATATTTTGCTGAGTGCTCCAAAGCAAAATGCTGTCAGCCTCGCAACTAATAGATGCACGGGCTGTGCTTATGAGCATTTTTTTTTTTTGGGAAAATCCTACATCAGCTTGAATTTTTTGTGGTTCCCTAAGATATAAATCATACTGATACATTACTGGAGGAGACGGCAGACATTTGGCTCAAACAAAACAACAATAGTCCTAATGACATACAATACCTTCACTAGGACAATAAAACACTCACGGGCAAATTAGGTAACATCTGCTACCATTGATCCTATATGTCTAATACATTGACACCATTTTACTTCAAACAAACAAAAAAAAAAGACAAAACACCATCATCTTATTAAAAAACAGGGGGCATGCAGATCTAGCTGCTGGCTTTGTATATCTTAAATATACACATACAGTAAAACCAAAGTCGGTTCATAGTAGATAGACGTGTTTTTCAAACTGAAATGTCAGTACTACTAAGTAATAAGTAAACATTACTTATGTATGGATGAAGTTCTCCTGCTGTAAATGGCAGAAAGGTAGGGATTTGTGTTTCTGCTGGTGGTGTTTCTCAGATAGACGAATAGTACAAAGCAGTCGTCTGTGAGTGACACAGTGAAAGTGTTTTTTTTTTTTTCTTCCTGGAAGGCTGTGAGAGGCTGATTTCCCTGTGGTGTCACAGAGGCTGTTTGACGTTATGACTTGCTCCCCACCCGACCTCATCCAGACACTGCAAACACACACACACACACACACACAGAGCACTCCAGCTTAAGCTGGTTATTATGCACTTGTTCACTACCAAGAGAGAGACCCATAATTAGTTCTTTTCCTTCTTCACACAATGAATACTGGCCATGAAAATGAAAATACCTATGACAAATTCTCTGCAGACAGTGGATGAATCTAATTAGCATATTCCACTTATGCTGTAAATAGATAAATGTCAGAGTGAACAGAAGTACTAAAGGTTATTACAAATGTCAACTTCAGTCTTCTGTTTAAATGATGCATCGGTGATTACATTCACAGGCTTCATATTAAATGTAATGTGAAGTCTTTATTTAGAAATAGCGATATAGCAGGAAATGTTCTCCTCCACTCTGAAATCTCACTCAGGAAAATCGTGAATGTGGAGATGATTTGGTTTAGGACATGTATTCAAATGCACATGTAAATTAATTTGTGAATTACATTTGCATTTGCAAATAGTGTTGGTGAGGGCTACCTGAGTTTAAAGCTGTACTAATCAATATATTTAATATTCCCAATGGATTAAATTATACATGTAATGTGAAAGGGGTCAGTCACAATGAACCCACAGAATATTATCACCACAACTGTGCGCTCATTATCCATTTACCTTGTTCCACAAATCATATTTCCCGATGTCGTTGATAGAGGCCAAAACAGAACTACAAGAAGACATATTGGACTTTGTTTCACTAGGAAATAGAATAATTGCTAGTTTGCTCCAGCTAGATGAGTAAATTTGTTACATTTTTCTAATTAGCTAATTAAAAAAAAATCTGTTACTGCAGCTTTAAGTTGCTCTGATGATATTTAAGTAAGTTTGAATGGTTTGAGCTTGACAAGAGAAAAACAAAAGACTGATGACTATCAGTATTTACCCTCAAATAATCTCTTTCACACAAGTAATCAATCATGTTCATGCAAGACAATGAGGTGGTGTTGATAAAATAACTAGTCCCCATTCATTGTTTTGATTATTACACCCTTGCTGCTGGATAAACTATAGCCTCTGCTCTTCACAGAGACTATACAAAGCTGGTGCCGGCTGCTGCGCTGATTAATTTCACCGCTTCCACCCTCTCCCCCCATGAGAGTGCCCCCAGAGCATCCTCATGAGCAGAACCCATTCCTCCACATAAAAGTGCAACCATTTGTTACAATATGCAAGTGTTGCAGACAAATAGTGCAGCTAAGGGGCTGCCGGGGAACGATAAGGGCACCACGCACGGGAAGGCTCTGGGATCTAGGGGTTGGCCGCTTGAGTGGGGTCATAGTTGTTTCATGTGCACAAAGCTGATATTTGAGAAGCAAATTTGGCAGCACCAGCAGGTACATTCAACACAAATTCGCTCAGCGTTGGTAAATTCATTTTTTTTCTCCCAGATTGGTTATTCAAGTGGCAAATGAAATTCTGCTCTGGCAGTGTGTGATAGTACAGATTCCCTACTGACTTGTACCTGTTTGCATTGCAATTGATGAATGTCGCTTTCAGCTTCCCATCATATGACCACGTAACGGAATTAAAGAAGTTAATTTTAATCTGACATTGTTCCATTTGTGTGAAAAAATTAACTATGTGTCTTAAGCCTCCAGTTAAGTACAGTACAACCTGTTGCCTTATGAATAGATTTTTAAATGGTGTTTTATTGTGGTAATTTGATTAAAAGCATCTGTATTAGGAATATGCATTATATGAGCCAAACTACTCTTCTAGACATTAAATTGAATTAAATTGTTTTCCTAACCACACTGTAAAGGCATAACTCTTACCTGAATTATATTTAGAGTGAATAAAGTGCTAGATTTATGTTTTGCACCAGACTAGGAAGGAAGGAAGACTAACAAAGCACAGGTTTATGACACCAGAGACTGGATCTCTTTCTGGGGTTAGGTTTGGGTAATAAAACCACTGTTTTCATTGTTTTTCCACTCCATATTAAACATAACAGTGATTTATCCTTAACGTTAAGCGCTGCCAGTCTCCAAATGTAACCATGTTAAAGTTTAATTGTGCTGTAATTACTAAACTTGTAGATATTGTCCTGCAAGATTGAATATTTTAGTGTGAAACAAATTAAATACATTGATGCAATTAAAATGAACATTTCTACAACTTGCCAGATTTGGTAATTAACAACTTTGCTTTGTTATTTAAACAGAAGATACAATGCAATTGCATGTTTCATTCACATATTTAGTGTTTCAGTTTCATTGCACAGAAATGTAATTTCCAGAAGACAATGTTAAATTATGATTAGAAAGCACTAAAATTAACTCTGTTTCTACAAGCCAAAGTACCAGCTAATAATGCAGGTCCTCCCCTTGTTGATTGTATTCAAATTCATAACAAACTTTATCAAATCTGCAATTAATCAAATTACAAATATTACACAGGGAATTTGGGGCTGTGGGTGTCCCTGAGGTGTGGAGCCTTGGGATTGTTACCAGCTTTTGCCCTTTTGTTTACTTGCTTATAAAATGAGGAAGTCATTTCTGATGCAACAAGGGTTTCATTGTTAGTAAAAAAAAAAAAAAAAACCCACAATGCCGCCTTTTCCCCTTCTGTTTTTTTTTTTTTTATAGCTGTCATATCTTTGATGTTGAGTTGTCAAGAAATGTGCAGCTACTTGCAGAATGAGTTACTCTTTGCTGTAATATCTTCATCTTCAAGACTGTGTTTTAATGAAGATGTACATCACATCAGTATGATCCATGTGGACTGTAGAAATCATATTGTGGAACATAATGATGAGGATTAGAGACTGTGTCGTTTCAAAGTCAAGCATCTGGGTATTGTCTCATAAGTGTTGTTGTTTACCGTCTCTGGGGTGGATTAGTGCAACTATCTTGCTGTGAATGTCAGTGACAATTATATAGTGACACAGAAGTCTTCTTTAGCAAGAGGCAAATATAAAATATATCTGCCCAGCATCAGTTCACATCATTGTAAATATACATATATTATTCTGAACTGTGCTGAAAATCAGGTGTTAATAATATAAATATAAATATTCTCTTGTATATTTGCTTAGTGATGTTTTTTTAAAGGAAAGATCTGATCTTGCGTTTTCAGTGACATATAGTTGTGTGCCATGTTTCTAAGCAGCTTGTTCAGGCCGAAGGCTCATAAGGGATGAACGGGGATAAGGGGTTAGAGAAGCATACAAGGGTGTATTTAGATTTACTCGAATGGTCACAGTTGACAGGCCACCATTGCCTTAAGTGTGTTTTGAGCGTACAGTATCTGTATGTCTGTATCTGTGTGTGTGTGTGTGTGTACCGCACATTCACTGTGTATATATATGAGTCATTTTTGTTTGAGGCAAAGCAGGAGATGAAAGCATTTGGCAGTGATGTTTCTCCATCCATGGAAAAGAGTATGGGTAATGGCGAGCACTCTTCATATTGACATATTCAAGGTTGGTTTGACATTGTCAGATGTCTATGGGTAAAAAAAAAAAAAAAAGTTAATGGAACAGAGCTTACTGTGACTCCTGAAACAGTGAAAACTTTTGAGAAAATAATCTTTGAAAAAAAATATTCATTGTGATCTTCTTGGCTGCTTTCCATGTGTCTTGAGAAGTTTCGTGCTGCTATGACGCTGTAAAGCCTTAGGTGTTTATTCGTGGTTTGGAATGTGCAGTTTTCCGGTCTGGTTTTGTGCTCTAGATAGAGGAGGTTCAACAGGTCTACCTCTCTTGTGACAGCACAGATTCATTGCTATTATGATTGTTGTCTCAGCCACTATTAATTGCTTCTGACTTGGCAGATGGGAGAGATGTGCTGTCTCTTAGCAAAATATGATCTGGTTAGCATTTGTATATTCTACATATGGAAAATGTCTGTGACTCTGTGTCAGAGAAGGAGCTGGAAACATAAAGCACAGGCAGATTTTGTGACATTTTTGTTGCATGTGATCTTTGAGATTTTATCCTGGCTGTTGTGGTTCATTGGATTATCAATCCCCACCCCCCACCCCCCCTCATCCCCATGTTTGACAGATGCACATTCTGTGTTTTCCTGTCACTATGTCTCGGTCTTTCTCTCTTTCACACAGATAAACACAGACACAGCTTTAAATGTGTATGTACAACTGGTGATTATCCAGTTGCTAGTGATTTGCTTTTGCTTTTTGTGTAATGTTCTTTAATTCTAATAAAGTCTCTATGTCAAATTGTACCAAACCGCCCATTTAGTCTTCATATTGCTCTATAATTTATATCACCACATGAGATTTTTCTTCTTTGCTTTGGATGCTTTTCATGACCTTGGCTCCTTTGAGCATGTTCAGATTTCAGCTTTAAGTACAATGATGAAATTGAAGAAGATTGCCACTCACCATTTTTGTGTTTACTTGGTAGTTCTGCTTAGAGTGGTCTTAATGGGATAATATCAGGAAACTCAATTTTGACTTATAGCTGCTCTTTACATAGCACCTGTATAGTGTCTCGAAACACCAGCGGCACATATTTATATCAAGTACTTCAAAGGTGCAACGTAAAATACATGTAGGTTTTTGTTATTGCTACATAACCAACGTTATCATTAATAGCTTTTCTGGCACCAAGCTTTCTAAGAGTGAGTAAGAGCAGTGCTGTTGTAGGGTGTATTCTCAACTCTTATAAACGCAAGGGAACATTTAATGCTTCAGCACCACACAGATGATTTAGCAACGTTAATTTGACCTTCAAAACACTACTCCCTTTCACTTATGGACTGACATCTCTTGACAGCATTTTATTTGTAATAGATGAGTTTGAGCAAGAAGCGCAAGCTAAATAGAATTTAGACGGCAATGCTGTGTGTAATGGATGACTATTGATTAAGGTAGTACTGGTTATCAATACAATGGCTCTGATGAGGATTAGCACTGCCTGGCTAATTCATGATTTCACAAGCACTTAACCCGAAAAAAATCAATGTGGAGTACAAGGATTTCATCATTTCTACCTGCGAATAATGACAGAAATTCTTTTAGGTCCAAATAAATAAGAATAGAAGTGGAGTTATAGTTGTCTTGTATATCACTAATACAGTTTGTCCATCATAAAAACAAAACACTCGAGATGCTGAAAAAAAAAATACCTAGGGAGCAATTACCAGCAATAGCCAGTACTTCTTACTGCACATCCTCTAATCATCATTCAGTGCAGTACAAGCAAGGAAGGTCGGGGAGGTCACAGAGGCTGTCAAAACATTCTCCTCCAAAAGTCGGCACAGGAGTCTTATACTTACAGACAAAACCAGATTTTACAAAAAGCTTTATGAACAGAATTGGAAATCTATCAACTGATATATATGTATATACATACTCTGCATATATTCTCTGCATAGACACTCTGCATATATACACTCTATGTCTATTTTTCAGAATTTTACACACACAATCACAGTGACTGTGTGTGGCACTTGCAACTTAATACTGAGCTTGAACACACATCAGAGCTGGAACCATGGAGCTGCAGCTTCGCTATCGTGCTGTTCACGCTATGCTCTCTGTGTAGGCACGGTGTTAAAACACACCTGGCAAGAGAACAGTCACCAGTTTCCTGCCAAAGGATGTCAGCACACAAGCAAGTTAGCGAGGTGAGAATATTTCAGAGGTATAATCTGGAGTTTCTGGTAATGAGCAAATATGTATTATTCATTTTGTAACATTTGGCTACTGCATTCTGTTTAGTGTGTTAAAATGTAATGCCTGTATTGTCACACACAATGCCTTTCCTATCTGTATAAACTCCCTTAATTAGTTGCATCATGCAGCCATAAACATTACCGTCAAAAATATCTCTATGACGTTATTGTGTATGGAGATTGTTGTGTGGAGAGATGCGTTTATCAGAATTTGTATTGCTTTGTCATGTCACCGGATATTGAATGTCTGGCGCCTGACCTGTTGTAGCAACAATAGACCCAAATGAAAGGTTAAAATAATGCAGTGATCTGGCTTTTCCTGGCACAGAAATGGTTTTCACATCAGTGAGTCATGTTTCATGCATAAATGAGCTTCCCCTTAATTTTAACCTAAAACAATGTAATGATAAGATCCTAAATGTACTGCTTTTCTAAAGATATGAGTTTACGCCTCAGAGTTATTTTATTCAAACGTTTATTTGGTTGATGAAGTCATGACACATGGACACCTTTCAAGTTGTAGTCAAGGTCATTCTTACTGCAAGAAAAAAGAAATGACATTTCAAAGACAGTCTCTTTCATATTCAAGGCTCTTTCTTGGTTCAACACAACAGTGGCCACTGTACATCTGGAGCTTGAGGATATTGGCTGAAAGCACTGAATAAAAATGTAGATCCCCTTATTCATTTTAATGAAACCACTGTATTAGCTCGATGCTAAAGCTGCCATATATTCTTTCTTAAACAAGCAGGGTTGTCTGTAGGGACTCCTGCAAAAATCATGTGTATAAAAGTACAATCTTGTCTCTAAGGATGATCAGACTCATTGTGTTTTTTAAGCCTTTGACTGTCTGGTTTAGATCTATTTGGCATCATATGGTATCATATGGTATCAATACAGACACTTGCGGTGACTTTATTAAGATGCTAATGATGATCTGAATAAAAAAAGCTAAATTGTCTATTACTGGTTATTAGAGGTGTTAAAAGAGCAGTCATGACCCTGTGTGTCACATGGGGCATATAATGGGATGAAAATAACCACTCCCTCTGACCTCCATGGTCATCTTGGGATCTGAGCAGGGATTCTGCTTTTCTGTCAACACATGTCAGTCAGTCCATCACCTTTCTGTCCCAAAGGATGAAGTCTTTGAGAATGGCTCAAAATATAACTTGGATTTTTGTCTAGATTTACTTGCTGTCATCAAACTTGTCCCAAGAAATGGCTCAAAAACTTTAGATTTACTGAAACCTTATCAATTCAATTCAATTTGATCACCTTTTTCTGGTTGACTTAGATCTTACTACCATTCCACCCATTGGTATGAAAGGATGATCATAGGACAAATGTCAATTCTGAGAATTAATCAGTGTAAACTGTATCATAAAATGTTATAGACATATGGTCGCCCATTAAATAGACATTAAATCTCTTTAAATAAAAGGGCTGCCCCCTGTATTGCTGTGAAAGAGTATACAGAATGAGGTTAGGAGTTCTGTTCTCAGAAAAATGTCAGCACTCTTGTGTCCAAGAGACATTAAAACAGTCGAGCAGTGGAAGAAAAAGCTTTAGCCTCTGTTATTACTGCTGTGAAGTGACATTTTAGCTTGAGAACCACTTGAGATCTTTAGAGAAAGTTCTGATTAATGACTCACTCGTTTTAAGCGTGATCTCAACCTTCAGTTCTTTTTATTATTAGAAATAGCAACAACATCAGATAGATGTTCCTGCTGTAATACTGATATTGCCTAGCAATGTAACTCAGCTCATATAAGGCGTTGATGGAAAACTTCCCTACACAAGCGGAGAAACAGCTGCATGATCTGATGGACTGACAGATAGACAAAAATGTAGGCAGGTGGTCATGCTGATGGAAAGACACTAACAGGCAGGTGCGTGGAAAGACAGGAGTACAAAGCAAGATAATGACTCACATTGGTTTTACACAGCAGCCTGCAGTTTGTTGAGATAGGCACAAGACCCCCCAGAGAACAAATAAGAAAAACAGAAAACACAAAGCATTTGGGGGGGAGTCTTTCTTTCAATACACTTGTTTTTGAATGGAACGTTTCATTAGTCGATTCCAGTAGCTTAGCAACTACAGACCAACTCTGTGATAAAAAAGGGAAATGACATCTCTTGTTTGTGTCAGTGTGGTGGGATGCAATCTTCTCATCAGACACAGAACATTATTTGGCAGCCCTTACAAACACTTTAGACTAGAACTGTATGAACCTGGTGTTTGCTTTTAAGTTAAATTGTAAAATCACCTGTTAATTGTTGATTTGCATGATACTGTAGAAGAATAATGAGCCAGTTTTACCTCCACATGAACCAGCATACAATGTTAATCTGCTCATTGACTGAAGCCCATTGACTTTTTTTGGAGGTATAATCAGATATTTTTTGTTTCATGTGTGCACAGTTATTTTACAAATGGATCAACACATACAGAAAAGAGGACCATGGGGGGAGGGAGACGGCCATGTAAAACTAACAATAAAGGGAAAGCAGAGCTGTGAAAGGAAAAAGGGGCATATGGGGGTGATTGGTCACTGACTCTTTCATCTGCTCTTATTTAATTGCCACATTAAAAGACAGGATGGAAAAATGAACGGAGTGCCCTGTAGGTCATAGAAATAGAGACACAAGTCAATTTAATGCATAGTATAGCAATTTCACAGACATGATGGAGCTCCATATAGATATTATTACCAAATGGCTAAAAGCCTACATCAGCCATGCTTGATTTTAATATACATTAATGAGCCCTTTCATTTCTTAACCTGAATATAGTTGAAATCAACTGACTAGTTTGTGAAGTTAATTTGCAAAATGAAACTTTAACAACTAGTCTTCAAAAATGAATCCTGGAGCAAGTCCAAAGTTTCTGTGTAATGCAAAGTTATTTGAATCAAACTTCCTCAAACTCTTGATAAACGGATAAATTAATCTATCAGAAGGTTTGTTTGATAGAAAATTCAAGTCAAGCTTGTTAAAAACATGCCAAAGTCAAAACTGGGAAGCCAAATTAGTAGAGAAAGACAAACTTATCCAAAAGGGAATTGGATAGAAAAGGCAGTCAGGAGGTCATAACGAGTTTCAGACACACACAAAAAATGACTAGAAAGCTATGACTGAAGCACAATAGGTAATCGAACAGGAATGAATCAGACCGGTTCGGTATATACAGTACATGAGGCTACTGTGCTGAAGGGAAAATGGTGGGTGGAGAAGGTCAGGTGATGGAGAATGGTGGAGCAAGACAAAAACAAGAAACTGACTAACATCATGACATGACATATAGTGGCAGTCATTGCTTCATATACTTGACAATATAAAAACTGTTTGAGAGCCACATGTGTCACAGGGAAAGTCAGAAGAGACACTTTGGATGGTGTGTGGCGGGCATTGCTGAGGAAGTTGCCCAAGAAGTTTATATCAACTTGATAAGCGCTGAGTATTTAGGGAAGGAGCTGATCAGTATTAATGTCCTGAGTCCAGGATCACTGGGTTGCGCTTTTTAAATCAAATGAAAATAATAAATGAAATGTTGGGAAATATTTAACACATTACAATCATAATTTCCAGAGTGGGTATCAGCTCTGTTTTATTGGGGACATTGTGCTGATTATTTATTTATTTAATAATTGTAAAGCGTTTTACGTTTGTATTTAAAGTAATAAACATTTCAGTCAGTGGATGGCGCTCTGGTGCGTTGTGGGCCCGCGGGAGTGGGAATATGCGCGAGAGGGATTATGGCGACAGACTTTACGCAGGCGCACCTTACATATTAACGAATTTGTGAAACATGCAAACTTCGGTACTCTATCTTCGTCAATCCTTATGTACAGTTTTTGTTTAAATTGACCGTATTATATTGATTTTATTTGTCCTTATATTTCTACAATTATTTGTCTAATTTATGGATGAAATCGTCCTCAGAAATAAACCAGCTCTGGCCCGGTTAAGGCGCTAACTTCGGTCCTCTTCCTATTGATTCACAGTTTGTTCTTGATATTAGCGGTGCACTGCTCCCCAGCCTGTGTCACCTGCTGCAGGTCCAGATTTCCCCCAGGTCTGGTGCCGGTAACAGCAACAACACTACCCTGTCGAAAATTCACACGCCACAACAATGAGGTCTGATTTGCAACACAGGCGCTTGTGTTCCCATGCGAGACGATGGATTCTGGTACCTGAGACTGATGGAAATTTATGTTGAGGTGAGTGCTTCGTATTTTACAAGCAAGCTGTTGATGTTAAATGGACTGCATTTATATAGCACTTCCTAGTCTTTGTGACCACTCAGAGCACTTTACACTACTAGTAACATTCACCCATTCACACACACATTCATGCAGCTCTTGTATACACAGCTTTCCTCAACATACTAGACTTACTAATGGAGCAGCTATCAGGCCAACTTGGGGTTTAGTGTCTCACCGAGGAATCCTTCGCCATGCAGACCAGGGGAGCCAGGAATCAAACCAGCAACCCTCCAATAAATGGATGACCTGCTCTGCCCATTCAGTCTGTCTCCCCAGTCAGTAAGTTTCTCCAACACTATATTCCTAAATATGGTAATTCCAGCAGAGCTTCATGCCTGTCAGAGTTTTTCTTTCTCTTTCTCTCCTCTCTCAATGACAGTTTTCTGTCAGTATTCTGGTAAATGAGCAAAGAACCTCAAGTTTTACATTTTTATAGGACAAATGTCTGATGCTCAAGATGGTATTTTTCCATACGTAAAATATATTCATTTTAATTTATAAGCTAATTTAAATGTATGAATGGTTACTGAAAAGAAGCAGTGTGGCTTGTATGACACAGCAGTGGCAGCTGTCTCGTGAGTTGTAACAAGTTTTGGGAAAAGGAGGACTTTCTACCGAACCTGCAAATGATACAGACAGGTGACCTTTACGTCATTTCATCATGCTAACAGGATATCTCCATGGGGAGAAGGGTAAAGTTCATTAGAGTCATGGCTGCCATCATCAGGGGACATGATGTGACAGAAAGGCTGATTACTGTGACAATCAATAGTTGGAAGCCACTTGGAGCACAGAAGCTCAGCCCTCACTTAGGTGTTACCAAGGTTTCCAGACAGTCAAGTCAGTGTAAAGTAAAGACCAACACTAGAATACTACTTCTAGAATACCTTTGAAAAACTATTTTAATTTTGCATTAAGTAGTCATACAGCAGTCGTTGTCAATGTATTTTATTGTAATTTCTTACATTGTTTATGTTCTCGTCATCAAGCTATCATGTGTTGCAGTATCATACATGACTGATTTCTGTGTGAAAAGATATGTTTTGTAGATTCATGAGTATGATTACATAGATCTAGTGTGGTATTATAAGTGATTGTCTTTCAGCTTTACTAAATACTCAGATACGTTACAGGTCCCCATATCTTATTTTTAATCTATGTGCGATTCAAATGTCATGTTAAATGATGTGTTAAATGTTGAACTATCAAAATCAATACACAGAGAAATGCACTTAGAAAAATGTATTGGCAGGAAATGTTTAGGCATGGATAGTGTTATTTTCATTCTGCATTTGAATTCAGATTTGGCCGTCTGCTTGGCTTGTTTCAGCACTTGATTTGTACTGAGGTACAGTAATTGGGCTACAATCCACTAACCTGTGAATGTCCTGGTCATGAGTCACTCAGCCAATCACACGAGAGACTCAAGACAGTAACAAATCACCCTGCTCTATGCTACAGCTCCACAGAGAGGAGATGTAAAGCTGTACTGAGATGTTTCTGGTATTTAAAGCCACAAATATATCTTCTGATTGATGGAAACGTCAGATAAAACACTGAAAAAGTCAATTTGTCCATTCCCATATGATTTATCCCATAAGTTGAACTTTATGGTTAAAACCTGGAAGATATTCAGTGGAACTCAGACTTTTCATCTAGATTATTCGATAATATGAAGCAAATCAGTTAGTGTCCAGAGAGACATACACTCACACTCACATTTTAATTTTAGAAAGAAATGCATCCAATCAAAACACTTAACAGTAATTAATGATGTCACCTGCCCCTCACTCCCTAATGATGACTGATGGAGTAAGGGGAAGGAAAGGAAGGAGGAGGACTGAGCAAGTGCAACATTAATGCGTGTGTTCAGCATGTTCTGCCTGTGGGATGTCAGTAAACTGTAAACAACGGGACTGAATTCTAACATGCTAATCAAAGACACAGACTGTTTCTACCAAAGGAAAATCAGAAGTTAAGTTGATACTGAGAAAAACATGCACAGACACCAGAAACTTGGGTAATGTATTAAGCACATCCAGGTAAGAGACAGCTGATCCAAAATCTGCTTCACTATAAAAATCTTGCATGTGCAAATTTGATTCATTACGTCATCACAGTGTCCAAAAGCCTATGTTTCAAAGTGGCTCATAATGACACATGGAATATCAGTGGCCAGGTAAATTAACTTGGTCTGTAGTTACAGCAGAGATCAACCTTGAATGCCATCGGCTCCATGACTGAGCCAAGGTGTCGGTTTTTATTAAACATTAATATGTGCTTTCTGCCTCAGGCATGAAAGATCCTATCAACCTTCAATTAACCTTGCAGCTCTTCATATCCTCTGCCCCTCTCCTCTGGTGCTCACAGTTGTGGACCGAAGGTTGTTTTTATAGTCACACTGCAGGTCCACAACTCTGGTAATCATATCTAACAGCACTAATTGCTGCCTTCCCCTCCACTGCCTCACACTGGAGGGTGGAACGGTGCGTCACTAAAACAGAACATTTATGAAAAAACAGCAAAGATGATGCCACAAATGAATGTGAGGGAGGTGTCTTTTTTTTTTTTTTTTTTTTTCACCCTCCTTCTGCTTCACCTATATCCGCATTTATTTTTCTTTCCTCCTTCTAACCCATCCAACCTCACTTCCTGCTTCTGGATTAATCTGACTGCCATCTGGTTGTACTCTGACATTCATCTTTTGTCCTACTTACATTCATGGTCCTTTGCAGTATCATAGCCTCTTGCAAATTCAGCAATGGCAGAAGCTCTTGGCCAGAAACCACCACCACTACCCACTCCTGGCAAGAAATCACATTTGGCATCAGAGAAAACTTGCGTCTATAGCACCTTTCAAAACAAATCTGTTTGTTCTATTCTTTCCCATCACTTGTTTTTAATTGTGATGGGGCTGTAATGATCCCAGTTTACATTTAGCACTGCTATTAGTTTGACAGTTTTGATTCAGTGTGAAATGTCTTGACAGCTGTTATACCATATTGAATTAAGACATTGAGGGTCGTGCGAGGGTTAATTGTATTCATTATCATGAGCTTTTTCACTGATTACTTTCTTGTATTATGAGTAGACAAGTCTGCGAGGCAACAAAAAATAGCCCACTGAAGCCTTCAACCGACGTGACCTTTGGCGTACACATCACAGTGGTCTGCCATTTTAGGTGCTCATCCTTGTTACCTTGATACAAGCACAGGCAGCTGGCCAGGCCATGGATGATGATAGGCCTGGAAGCATTCAGTTGCTTATTTTGGCTGGTATTGTGCACAGAGCAGTCTCTCTCTCTCTCTCTCTCTCTCTCTCTCTCTCTATATATATATATATATATATATATATATATATATATATATATATATATATATATCTTAATAGAGGCAAATGCAGTGGGTTTAGATATATTTTTATCTGCTTTGATGTGTCACATAATAGAATGCAATGTGTGACTAATCCTAAAAGATCATGTGGGTAAAAAGTTTTTAAAATGGGGTGAAATAACTAAATATCTCTGTTTGTGTTTTTGGTGATGGAAGTTTTGACAGTTGTAACTTTTGAGCACATTGAGAACTGCAGGATGTCTTGGGTGATCCAGGTACCTGCCATGGAGACTCGTGGCAACACAGACTTATGTACTTCATGTAACAATAGCCTGACCTTGGAACTGGTTATGGCCTTTGATGGAAAACACTGATGCCAACATTGCAGGCCTTGATAAGGATTGGATAAGTGATAAAGTTTCCACTTCTGGATAGAAATGTGCGTGACACAGACAATGCTCAGCCTTGACGTGTAGGCGTCCACCCACAGCAGCTTAACTGACTAGAATCCCTTGCTGACACACTGATCTTGCAGGGCTTATCCAGTGACTCAATAAGGCAAGCAAAAGAAAGAGAAACATGTCCTGAAGGCTTTACCCTGTGTGTCCTTTGCACTACACTCACAATCGTTCACACCGACTATTTGTAAATAAAAAAAAGAACAGAAGATGGCAGAGAGTCAGTCTTAAATAGCTACAGAAAAAGTGAGATTCTCTAAACCTGGAAATATTTAGACCTACCTACTCTTTTTGGTCTAAATAATTGAATTAATTTTATATTTGCCTTTTAAATTGGTCCTCAAATAAACATGCAATTTTAGCAGCAGGGATCCTGCAATGTAAGTGATTTACACATCAAATAAAACCCAAAAATATAGCCTCTGTGTGATGAACTGAATGTTTTGAACTGAATGTTTTTTATTCTTATGAAGCTCTTAGGTTGGCAATGAAAACAGTGATGTGAGAGCCAAACTGTGATGCCAGCACTGATATTTAGAAGGTCCAGGTCGGAAAGTGCTGCACAGCGGGAGTGAGAGCAAACACACTCGTCACTATTTTTACTCACCAAGCCACTTAGAAGCGTTTTATAACATCAGTTTATATTTTTACACCACTGATGTTTTTTGAATCACTTGGTTGTGAGGATGAGCAGTTTTTGGAAACAGTCACATCTGTCTGTGTTTATTGAAAATTAAAAAAAACATTAACACAGTTTCTTTAACTAATAATAATGATGGAATGCAGCTGTAGTATTTGGCAAAAAAACAAAAAAAAAAAAAAAAAAAAACAGCATAATATGTGAATAAATCCTTTTTATTCCCTTCATGTAGAAGACACTCTTTCAGTCAGAAACAACCAGTCAGTCAGGTTTTATTCGAATATCACTTTTCATACAAACACAATAAAACACATAGAGTTTTTAGATGGTTAGAAACCAAACATCCGCTCAAGAATCGCCAGAGGCAGGATAGAAATTAAAAACTCAGAATAGCAGAAAAAAAATGTAATAAAACATTTTGAAATGAAACCAGTCCAGTAAGAAATGAATAAATTAGGAATGTGTAAATGAAAATGGGATGAGCAGATATGCAAAGTACTAAAATTGATTAAAACATATCGATAAACAGATAAATGCATGAATAAATTCAAGTAAAAAAAAAATCTTAGAAAAATCTTAGAATTCCTCAAATTCTAAGATTTTTCTTAGAATTTAAAAATAAGATAAATGTTATTCACAAACCATTTTAGGCCTTAAGAGAGCTCCTGGGGTGAAAAAGGACGGAGGACTAAGAAGCCGACAGTGACAGTGATTTATTAAGACGTTACTGGCTTTCTCCTTTTTTTTTTTATCCATTTCATTCATTGTTTTGGTCATTCTGCCAAGTCAAACCGCTTTTTACAGAGAGGCCAGCAGTCACAGTAAGTGACAGCTGAGTCTGCGTCCACCATTAATATCAAATAGATCAAGTAGTAAAATTACCAGCATGGCGAGTAAACATAACAATAAGCAAATCAAGATAATCATCGGCATGTGAATGAGGTACATTCAAACACTGTGAAGATGTGTAACAATGAATTTGATTTTTTTGTGTTTTATCATCATGACATAAAATTATTTTCACAATTACACATTTCTTAATACAGTCTAAGTTCTATGATCGGTTGATTTCTCAGTCTATTCATTACTAGGAGTGCATTTGTTTCTGTTTTATTTATTTATTTCCTTTTTGTAACAACTGATCACAGCTTTTAGGAGACTGTGTCATACCTAGCAACGGGGTCAACAACTGCTCCTCACTAAGATGAAAGTTTCTGTCCTCTCCTTGCTCAGAGTTGCTGAGTTGAGTCACTCTTAAGTTAAGATTCCTTGCTAGGACTTTTTAGGCTAAGTTAGGAGCTCTCTGAGAGGACTCTGTGAATTAATATGGGCCCAGACCATTAAAGAAGGTTTTGAGTTTGCTTTTAAAAAAAAAATAAAAAAATCAACGTTTACTTATTTATTTTACTTTAACTTAGAGAAAATAGACAATGTGTAGTAACAACGCTTACTTATTCAATTCACTCACATATTAACGTTTAATGTAGGTATATTGTATATTGTTTTTTGTACAAGCAGACTGCAGAGTAAAAATCTTTGAAAAAATGAGTCTAATGGAGAAGAGTTATAGGTTGACAGTGAGCATGTTATCTCCCACCCTGCTCCTATGGGTAAACTACAACTTGCTTTAATCTAGCCGGTATTTTTTATTCTGTGTGTCTGTAGTTGTTGTATTTGCGGGGCCATGGTTGTTTAGCTTGATCTTTTACCTCTGTTTGTGTTTAGTGTGCATTACGTTGTGATAAAAATCTAACTAGCCACTGGGGTATGATAATGTGATTTGGAGTCTTGGTGGCTAAATAAAAAAACAGCTTATGCTCTCTGGCAGTCTGAGTCGTACTAAGCGCCAGTCTATACTGCTGTGTTGATGAAAACACCAAATTAATCCCCACTCTGCCATTCTGGTCTTTCAGCCAGAAAGCCTAAAAAAAATCCTCTTTTACATTCGTGTCAACTCTTCCAGCTGACCAGACCACAGGTTAAGCGACCAGAGGTTTGTAAAGTATCCAATATGAGCCTTAATATTTGCTGTATGCAGAGGGTTTTGTCAGTGATCTGTTAGATTTAGAGTAGTGATGCCATAGTTAATCAAGCACCATTTCCAGTGTGTATTAAATCACATTGCTTAAGCTTGTCTTTTACGCACATAACATATGTTTATCACATAACATATTCATATATCTAATACATAAAGGCTTAAATTCAGATTTCAGATTCAATTTCAGATTTCCGTCTTCTCTGTTAATTGTCTCATTTAGAAGGTGAAATAAACGCGGTGGTTGGCTGTGCTATTCTACATCATGTATGTGAACATACACAAGATGCTATAAACAGTTCAGTCAGGGTCACTGTAAACGGCTGCATATGCTCTGACATGTTTCAATCCAGAACAGCCCATAAATGTCCAAGAGGAAAAAGGACAGGAGACTGGAAGTTGTTTCTTTTTAGTTGTCGATATGATTATTACTCTGTATAAAAAGCCTTTGAGTGACTCCATGAGGACTTATATGGGCTTAGTTACAGTGGATATAGTGTCCTCTCCATCTTGGAGCAGTTGTGAAAGTTTCCATCCCTAAAATTCTAGTAAATGCTAAAAAACAAAAAAACTAAAGAATACTCAAATTAACATGACTTTCTGTATCAACACCAAGCAGCTTGAGAGTGATGGCAGTTTCTAATCTAATGCTTTCATTTTATTACTGAGCCTACCATCTTGTAATAAAAATGCGTGGACTGTTCCCTCGAGCTCTGTTATTACATCTCCTGTGTTGCAACAGACTAGGCTAAGGCTTATTGGAATCTAATTCAGCAGTCATATTTGTCTGTCTTTTATTATTTAAAATTACAGGTTGGAATTGTTTCTATGTATTGGAAATCTAAAAATTGTGATTAAAGATGGAGATAACAGTCTGTAAAACTGTAAAAACTCACAGTGAAAGCGGTACACAGTAATTATGTTGTGTGTGGAAGAAAAGAGGCTGCGATATCTTCTTAAATGTATTTTGATCACCTCATTACTGGTGCCTCTAATGAGCAGCAAATATGCATGTGTTTACACATTGATTCAGTCATTGGTATACAGCTGTGACAAAAGCTGGATGAAAGATAATGTATTCTTCTGCATGTTTACAGAGTGCATTACCTTTCATTGGTTTTACTTCGAACTGTGATACACAAAATCGTCACACATCATTGCACATAATACTCCTGCCTTTGTAGGGAGCATCTGTGGTTTCACACACAATAAGATGGAACAGAGGAACTGTGATCACACTGTGTAGCATATTTTGAAACCACTTACATGAAGAACCTCCAAGGCAAACCCAAACTTGGCTTTATTGATCGTTTCCAAATATATAAATGGTAGTGCAGACTAACCTTGAAGGCACCATACCCAGTGCAATCAGATAATATCACTCTACTGATTGCCAATCTAATTGCCATTAGGTAATGGCAGAAAAATAACAAAATCAAAAACATTATAGAATGAGGGAAAAATACCAAAGCTTGCTGGCTGCCAAGGTGATGTATTGGAAGAAAAAGCACAAAACCCAATCAAGCCGATTGAAGCAAACTCAGGAGTTTTGTTTACGCCACCGATTTCAGGAGATCCTCTGCTTTCTCTATATTAGATTCTATTTCATTAAGAAAACATTAATGCGATGCTCCCATTCCTCTTGACCTCAGGAACACAAATGAAACAGAATAACTAGGTTTGTGGCATCTATTTCTCTGTGATGTCATTTGTATTTCTTTGTCTTTTGCAATTCTGCCACTGATGGTTGATTTAACTTAAACTTTTTTATTAGTAGCAATTGCATGCAACGATTTATAAACTGACATTGTTAAAGTCTCGTTTACGTCAGATCTATGACCAAAAACCTTTCGACAAGCGTCTTTTATCAATCCTCTAAACGCTTCTAACATATTTAAAACATTTTTATGCCAAAAAAAAAAAAAAAAAAAACGTTAAGGTTTTTGTACATTCTTGGTCGTGGTTTAAAGAATCACTTTCAAATTTATTAATATTGACCAAAATCTCCTTTGGTGAAACACTTGGTGCTGTTGACAACAATGTATTTAAACTTTTCTGTTTTTTTACATCAGTGGCCTTGTTGTACTTCTGATGTTGACTTAATGTTGACTTTTCTCTCTTGGTACTAAAGAATAGTGTAAGTTGATTGCTTAGTTTTGTGAATCATGTTTTCTAGTTGCTGTACTTATTCATTTTGACCATGTTAAGAGGACAGCTCTATGGGTGGCAGTGGTTGGTTAGCTTACTTGGTTGGTCTGTCTCTGTGGTTCAGACTGAAATATCAATAATAATATAATTACTTCCTGTAACAACATATGCCCTTAGCTTCAATTTGATGGATGAGCTTGAAAATCAGTTGAGGTGATCTACATTGCTGTCGGTTGGCATGCATTGCACAGTCCTTCACACTCTGTTAATTATTCTGGCATGTAGGAAAAATTGATGGTTCATCACAATTTATGACCCCTAATATCTACTGAGGGTACGTCCTATTGATTGGTTGAGTCGTTGTGGTTATGGAAAACATATGGACAATCGAGGGTTAAATTTATGGAAAAATATTTGCATAATACAGCTTTTTAAACCATAGCATGTGACAGTGGATGTAAATTTCATAGTACACATTGCATCATATTCCTTGTCATGCTCGCTCTGTCCTGAACACCGTTCATGACTCAGTTTGAGGTGAAAGTTGAATCTTTGCTAATCAGTTAATCAGGATCAGTCATAGCACCCTATGATTATCTTAATATCCTGTTATCAACTGTATGAAGTCTACAAGTCAGTGAATAAATTTGTTGCGTGCCTAGGGGGGTTTTCTAGGAAGGCATGGTTACGCTGAAAAGAAACCCCATGACAGGTGAAAGACAAACACCTTCATCATAAACATTCATAACAGACCGGCTATTAGATTCATGACCAATTGTTTCATTTTCTATTATGATGGCGCGGTATGTTATTTACAGTGTGTGATTCATTGTCGGAAGCAGTTCCCTTGAGGCCACAGATGCTGATGACTTCTGAGGAAAGCTGTCCCTCAGGTGTGTTCCTGGGACAGTGTATAACCGACAGGGTTTGAGAACTCATCATCAGCATCTTAAAACACGTCACTATCTATGCTGATAAACGTCAGATACTAAGCCTTAGTCCCTCAGATCTGAGGGAGTCACAATGTTGCCATTACAGGAGAAAGAAACTAGTTGGGAACAGCCGTTGTGGGACTTGGAGTGGAGGCTCATTTATTAGACCAATGCGCACTGACTGTTCATCAAGTTCAGACGTAGTCTATGCTACATATTTGCTCTGTATGTTGTGTAGTTGCACATTACACAAGAGTGACTGTGAATGCTCTTTTATTTATTGTAGACAGTCAGCCAGTGGTTGGAGTCTGTGGCAGATGGCTTTAGAAACAGATGTTATCAGTTGGGGTCCATCTCTGTTTGGGTCTAATCTCTAATGCTCTATGTGACCTGTGTACATGTGTGCATGTGTTGATGAATGTGTATGTGTGTGTGTATCAGTGAATTTAATCCCTGTACTTCAATTAAGACAAAAATGCTGCCTATTACTCTGGTGCGGTGATGTGTGTGTGTGTGTGTGTGTGTCCAGGATTAGTGAAAGTGAAAGTAGCCACCCAAAAGCAGAAAGCTGAACAGATAACAATATTTTGCCCTATTACATACTAATCTTCATCCCATCTGTTTGGCCTGTGACCTCAGCAGTGAGCATGAAGTATGCAGATTAACATGTGTGGTTTGACTGCAGTGTAACAGCAATAACAAAGAACTGCATCTGATTAACATCATTTTGAAAATATTGTTAATAGTCAAGTGACTTTTGAAAGAGCAGAAGGGAATGTCATTCTATCTATGGTCTTTCTCTATGAGCCGGTGACAGACTGTGACCTGTCAGCTAGGATTGGCCCTCCCCTTCCCCCACGACCTTCAGAGGATAAGGATTATTTTTACACCTACTGAGGGTTTTGTTCATCTGATGATGGTTGCCTTGCCTTGCCTTTTTTTTGTCAAGTTAATCCTACTCCGTGGGGTTGAAATCTGGTGACTGTGGAGGTCAGATCATAATTTGTACCTGTCCATCAAGTACAATTTTAGATCTAAAATGATACAAATCTACTTTGTTTTCACAATGTATTAAGTGTTTGTGTGACCCGTCTTCTAGACAAGTCTTATAAAAAGCTATTATTACATGTTAGAGCTTCAGACCAGCCCTTTGAAGTGCTACCATGGTGATGAGATGACGGAAATGAGGAATGACACCAAGTGCTCTGTGTGTGTGTTACCTAATTTGTTTTTTGTTTTTGTAATTTCATTCATCGCCAGGGTTATTTTTGTGCTTTTATCTTGTAAAGTCCTGATGTAGCTATTTGTAGAAGTAATATGTGATGAGAATGGACACATGCCAAAAGGATGCGCAAGTTTCCAATTTCTAAATACTTCAGTGATCTCATTTCCCCTATACTCATCAGTCATCATCTATGATGTATGATACATTTACTAGTCATTTATCAGTGGGTTCCACAAATAATATGTTGACTTATTAATAAAGACAGCGATTCCATCAATGTCATCTTCAGATAATCCCATCAGATCCAGAACTATCCAGTATTTAAATGATGGTATGGAAGGTAGGCTCTTCAACATTTTTTTTTAAACGAACCTCCACACATACTAAATGAAAAACTTTCTACAAAAGCATCCCACGAGTGCCTAGTATATTTATTGTTCAGTAGCCTGGTAGTTTTTGTTACAGGTGTTTCTGTGTCCTCTCTCAGGCTGCACAATGGAAAAGGGACAATGGGAGAAGCCCCTATTGTGTTGATTATGTTGGAAGCTCTGTGGATGCTGCGTTGATATTGTCCAGCTGGCATGGTAGCAAGACACCAATGATCTTTTCAGTGACCTGATAAGCTGCTGTTTTTCTTCATCTGTGCTGTTACCAAACCAGGAGGAGAGCAACTTTTCAATTGTGCCTCTGTACAAGATAGTTAAAGCCACAGCAGGCCTGGATGTTCCTTCCTGCTTCAAATATTTTTCTAAGCTTTGTTTGCATTTTCTCCATGACTTATGCTCAGACATTCAACCCATCACAAAGCTGATTAAGAGAGAAATAAGCAAATTGCAAACCAGAACAAACAAGAATGGGGGAAAAATCTATTCATCTGCTTGCCTGTAAATATCTACATTATCTTCAGTTTTATTAGTATTAGGACAATGCATAAAAAAACATGTCATGCATTAACTTAATGCTGCTCTGGTGCTTTGAGTTATATTTTCTTTTACCACATGATTTATTTCTCATATCTTAACTAAAACAAGCAAAAGCTGCATGGAAATTCTTCTAATACAGATAACCCAAAGCCTTTAACCCAACACACATGTACTGTAGTTTCTGTTTCTAACCAGTTTGACAGACTTCAAAGAAAATGTTTGTTGGATTTTGTTTGACCATCAATTTATTGAATAGAAGGCACAACACAGATAAAAAAACACTCAAAACTCCTCCTATATGCAACATAATATAGTAGCTGGGGAATGATCCCAGCAGCCTGACAGGTCTAGTAGCGTATACATGAAGCTGATTTGAGATACTGTCCGTTCCCACCAACCAAGTAGTTATTGTAATTCATTTAATAGTTTGAACTAGTTCAAAAAGCTAAAACGCTCCCTGGTCAAATTACTGATTTCCTTTTTTTCTTTATTATTAGTATTGCCTGTTTTGTACCAAGTAAAAATATATTGTGTTCAGGCTTTGTTACCAAAGAGAGGATGCCATAAGCTGTTTGTTTTGATTATACATGAGCCAAGTAAATGTATGTAGACAAATGAATAGAACAGACAGACTGAAAACTGGAATAATAGTCAAAACAGAGAAGAGAGGAAGAATTAAAACCTTTAAATCCTCCTCATTTCTTCCCATATGCCACAGGATGTACCTGATGAGTGGGGGGTGTGAATACAGCAGGCACATGTGAGGTGTGAGGAATCTACGCAGTTGACAGAGAAAGGTTTATGTGGGAGAGAGTACCTCTGCCGTGGCAACCATATGTGTGTGTGTGATTCATGTCCTGTAATCTTCCTACTGACAACTCAATAAAAGCAGCGCCTCAATTACTCCTTTCTCATTATTAATCCACTCTGGATTTGAACAGGTTGAACTGTAGTTTCTGAAGTATTTTTATTCCAAGTGCATTTAAACCCCATCTCCTCTGTTGTTCACTGTCCTGAGACCCAGCTGCTCCTGATTTCTGTCGTCTGACGGTTCACAACAGCTCCACTGAGGAATTAAGATGTTTACATCTCACATTATTGAGCAATGTTTCTGTTATATCAGGGAGAAGAAGTACATGACATTCAAATTTCTCCAGCGTTTTATTGCCTCTTGAAAGTCCTTATTTCATGTAATTATCCTATTGATTGAATCAATGGACTGGTGAAGTTAAAGTCAATAATTCTCAAGGTAACTCTTTGGACTGAACTTATTAAGGTTGTTAAATTTAGCAGCCAGTGGTCGTTTCTGTCTGTGTCCTTGGTAAAAATCCACAGAGACCAACATTGGATTGGATGCACCTCATCAAGAGCTGGGAGACAATAAGAAACAATTAGTGTGTAATTAGGCTTCTCTGTCTGCGACTTGCGCTCGCCACAAAGCTACTCATGCTGTCGTAAGCAACATTTACAACCCATTGCCTAACTCTGCTCATCTAATCAACAGTGATGAAGCATCTGTTTAATTATGCTGCATCCATTAAGCCCTTAAGAATGACCATGCTGATGTTTGTGGATTGGAAACTGCAGCACAATAATAATAATATTTTTTTTTTCTATGTCCGCAATGATTTGAATGGCACTGGTCTACCGGATGTGTTTGTATTTCCAGAGGCAGATCATCTCCTTAAATCCCTGTAGTCCTAATTTTGTTTTCCTCCTCTTCCTTGTTATAAAACATGAGCACACACTCTGCTGCTGTGTAAGAACTTCAGAGGCTTTAACTTTGTAAATTATTAAAACAGGCCGACAATTTTCAACTTCTGTCACCATAGAAGACTATATAAGAGAGGAAAAAATGCCTATTTATTAATTGATACTTAATAAAAACTGAATTGAAGCTGTGTTGGTTGTCATCTGTGCTGCTTCTGTCACACCTGCAGAGCTGATGAAGTGACAGATGTCTGTTTGTTTGGGGATTAACCAGTTCTGTCTGGCTCAGCTCAGTTCTGCTCAGTGGTTTGGAGGTTCAGCGGTCCATTTTTTGCCCTTTACCAGTGACCAACTGATAAGGTGGAATTAGGGACTTGAGCCTTCATTGGCTGGCCAACCAATCGCAGGGCCCATGAGGCCCCATCTTTTAAACATCCCACTTCCTAATTCAGTTTTTCAACCTTCTAATAGTTAGTCATCCCCAAATCTTTCATATCTATTACCTCTGTAATCTCATCAATATTGATAGCACATATTGACTCTCTACATCACTCTCATGGTTACCTTCTACAGTCACCAACTTTTACATCAGTCTGCATTGTTATGTAAAGAAATGTCTTATTCAGATGTTTAAAACGTGCATGGTTTGAAATAAAACAAATATACCTGCTTTGCAAAAGTTAAAATGAAGCAATGCCTCATGGGAATATCAACACAGAGCAGACCGTGTCGGCGTCTGTGTGGTTGTTGAAGTTAGAGATTGATGTGGCGGTTGGAAGTTGGAGGCTATATGAGATTAAGCTAAGAAAAAAATGAATCGAGGGATCAAGCGACACAAGGGGGGAGTGGAGAAAAAGAGAGATAAATCTAAGGGAGCGCTGCTGGCTGACACTAAAAAATGCGGTAAATTGACTTATTTATTTTTTAAATTAAGCGCAACTTCGGCTAGCACTAACACTGCTAGCACTAATGTTAGCGACACATCAGGATTGTCACAGGATAATTTGGAGGCTCTAATGGTGATGGCGACAGAAAAAGAGGTCCTAATGAACTTAGATTCAGATGACATCATGGACACGGTTATGGAGAAAAGCAAACTCCTTTGTATGCTGTTAACTGCATGAAGGTAAGACATGTTTTATTATGGAGTGCTGGTTTATTAATATTTTTATGCATTGGGGTTGTACATTGATATGTCCATGTTATATGTTATATGTCATGTTTTAGTGCAGTTGTTTAGGCCTATTTTTTCTGTGCGTCAAAGTCCCCCCCACACCCCGCACACTGGTAGGCCGCTAGTGCCCACATATGTAGGGCTTCTATTGGTCATAAAAAGAAATTTGCTGTATTTTTCTTCTTTTTTAATTTTCAAGATCCATTACATGCATTACATTTCTGATTTTTAATGCCACTGCAATAAAAGCATGTGTAGGATTGTTGTTGGTTAAAGATTTCAAAATCAGCCTCAAGGAACCTACTGCTCAATCAGAAGTGCTTCATGCCACTGTAACAAATTACACCTATAAAAACATGGGCTTTTTATAGCCAACATAAATATACGTTCAGTCTGTTTTCTGAATGACGTGAAGTGAAATTTTGGACGCTGACTATTGGCGGGCTATCTGAGGATTAGTCAACAGAGCACTTCATCCCCCCAACAATCTGGAATGGGAAATGAGAGCTTAATCCGAGGTGGAAGAGCCACTGGCACAGAGCGGGAGATGAAAAAGAATATACAATTTGATATTGTCCATCAGTTTTATAATCTATCATTACCATAACATTGCGGTTTGAGCTCAATATAGAGCACTGCTAGTGAAACTATGGCCTGGGTAGGATATCTCTTTGAGCCACAGTAGTTAAATCTACACAAGGTCATATCCAGTATGTAACAGTAAATATTAAAGTGTGTGTGTGTCTGTGTAATTGACCCAGCTGATCTCAGCAGATCTTGGTCAGCACTTTTATAATGTATGACTGGAAGATGTTGTATTTGCAGCTGCCTGACTTAACCGTCACCTCAGATTGACTGTCTACATTTAAACGCTGCGATTTACAGTATATTCAACAACACCGTGTGCCGTAATTCCTCTGTTGATGTTGACTTCAGCTAAAAATTGAATCACTAAAGTCATGTAGCATTCATTCATTATTCTTGCAGATATACTACTGACTGCATGTTTTTCATGGGCTATTTTTACCCTGATATTAATACCAGCACTTCCTCCATCTAATATAATACTTCCATCTTGTGGTTTTTTAGTGGAACAACATGTCAATTCATTGTCCCGAGCTGATCGTAATCAACTGAAGCGTAGAAATGATGTGTTTAATAGATTAATATGGTATGTTTTTATCAATAACTATGGCTCTACAAACTGACTTCTGTTAAGAAACCATCTGCTGTTGTATGCAAGGCGTTTTGTTTTTGTTCAGTTGAGTTGATCAGTCGCTTGAGTTCAGTTCTTGTGGAAGAAGTTTTCTGGTATTTGTGAAAATAACCTTGTAGATGTCACCTGGTTTATCTCAGCTTGGGTTTGGGGACTTTGGAAGGAGACTGCAGTGCAAGTTGGGGTCATAAATACTGAAGCACATGGGCAATTAATGAGCAGCAAAGAGATGTTGGGAGCATCACAGGAAGTGATAAACATTCGGTATTCAGACTGTCTTTTCTGTCATTGTCAAGGTTTGGAAAGTGGAAAAATTCAGTTTGTTTTCTTTTGTTTTTCTAGGGATATTGTGGTTTTCAATGCTGCTTTGACAAACATGTCGCATCATACAAGACCACAACAGAGGAACAGATTATATGTCTGTATTTATTTTCATCAGAACACAATTTTTAATCATTGTAGCAGTAGTTTTCATACTTTTCGAAAAGATCATGACTTGTGAGACTGTTTTATAAATCATTTCATCAAAGTTTGTTTGTAAAAAAATTAAAGAAGTTACTTGAACTAAAGCATCTATAATATTACAATATACTGGTAGTATAATAGTAATCATAATAATCATAATCACAATGATACTTCTATATGCCTTTGAACCTTTTTCATTTCTATAATCATAAATCTTTCGCTTTCACACACACAGAACCACAACCTTTCACAATAAGGTTGTGAAGCTGAGGACAAGTCTATTGGTTAATTCTCACCACATTCTCTTTTAACATCAATGATTTCAGACGCTCAAAATACAAAAAGAATTAGAGAAGAAGAAGAAAGTAACAGCATGACAACAACTCAAAATACACAAGAAAACCTGGACGAAAAAGACGTACATTGTTCAGCATACTAGGGAACGTATTTACAACCAAAAAAAGGAATGGGCTTCTGCATAGATCCACAGGATAGAGAACAGAACTATTGTGAAAATCGAGAGAGGCTGAGAAGGAGTGAAAGAGGGAAATATTTGTGTACATACAATTTGGTGGTGGGTGCACAGGGAGTCGGGGCAAGAGGCATACAAAGTCTATATGTGCCGGGGTAAAACACAAAGAGCTTTTGTAGCTTGGTGTGTTATGGAATGTGACAGACCATACCCTATGATTGCTGCAGACCATTGTCAGGGATCTAGACTGAATCTACGGTTTAGGACCCTACACAATTTCTTCTCAGTATAATGCAGTAAAAAAATAAACTAAAACACACACACACAAATAAAATAAAATAAAGTAATCACAGCAGAGTAATTGTTGCGTGCATGCCTGCATTACCAACAAAAAGTCAAATTAGAGATTTACAGAAGTCAAATCTAATTCTATTATTGTTTGGAAGAAATTTTGCACACAAAAATGTCCATCCTGGGTGCAAATGTGTCTGAAAGTGTGTGATGGACGACGCATATGCACAGCATCTGCACCCATGCAACCACAGTAAGGATGCACTACTGCATGTAAAGCAGACGTGGCCTCTGCATTACTTCTGAATGCAGGTTCACTGTATGAATACATGTCGGACGGTCGTCTCGTGATGGTTGTGTACATCACATCATGACCGCTGGCATGAGAGGCAGAATGAAATCACATGTCTTCAAGAGATCCCTTACATGCGCTTGTGGTGAGGGTTGCATGGCACATTTCTATGACACTGACGGACCCTGTCTTCTTCCCATTGCCCACTGAAAATCAGCGTGTCATATCCGATTTGATTTAGGTTCACTTTACTCAATACAAGGTATGCTTTGGCACCAGTTTTACATCATTGTCCGCTTCATTTACCTCGTTTCAGACAAGGGTTATGGGAAATATTCTATTAGACAGTTTAGGGAAAACAGATTTACTCTAGTCTCTTATGGTTGTTGGAGTTGGTGACACAGTTATTACACATCGTACGGTACAGTGGTTTTTATACTACAGTCCAGCTTTAGGGCTGCACTGAATAATGGGACAACTAGTGTAGCAGATCCCTGTGGGTCTAATGACAGTGGAAGTTTGCCACACCTGTCCTGCAGGCACCAAGGTCATGGCAACACTAATGAGCTCTCCAAAAACACACACTCACTACTGACAGATGCACAAACACACACACAACTCTGATTCTGCATATACACAGGCATACAGACACACACACACACACACACACACACACACACACACACACACACACACGTGTGCAGACAATACAACAGTACACATTTATCCACAGGTCTATCACTTTCTCTCCCAGAGCTCAGCCTTCCTGATTCTTATTTATCTGGCAGTCCTTGTGTGGTAGGTCCTCAGCAGCAGTTGCAATATAAAAGAATAAAAATATCTCCATCTACTGGCAGCCAATGATATAGCAGCATTTTTTTTGTCACTGAATGCGGTCATCTGTGATGGGCATGGGTGTGCTGTGCTGAATGACAATGAGTGGTTATGTATTTCATGCAAGCAGGGTTTGTAAAGTATAAGAGCAGGGCAGGGTCAAAATAAGCCAATATACGAATATATGAATAACAATGAATTTTAAATCCTCATATAAGCTGTATACTAAAATTCTTGACATCAGATATTAGATTGGACATCTCATTTAGGTAATCAATATACTCAAAGAGTGGGAAAAAAAAGAAAAAAAAATGCATTCAGTAACATCTGTTTGTCTTCGAATACCTGATCTCACAGCCTTGTTCATCAAATAGACACACAAAAAAAAACCAAAAAACTAGAAACTAAAGAAGATGTCAGCCCTTAAGGTCACACCATTCCTTTCTGTTCACACACTGGTCAACATTTAAAAGCTCAACATAAGTGTCAGCTGACTTAGATGATTATCAGGTTTTGCCATTAGTGCTTTACACAAACGATGACATGCTCCTCTCCCTGGATTTGTTTCTGATCATGCTCTCTGTCGTCAGCCAGTGGACAAAAACCTCTGAACTGCAGGAGTATGAGCAATATAAGACAGAATATGAGCCATGTTTTTAACCCTTTGTCTGCTGACGATTTGGGTGCTCGAGTGTTTCTGACTGTGTTGATGACGATGTACTGTATTTCTTTAAAAAGCCCTTTTACTTAATGAGACATTAGTTTGATGTTTGGAGGAGAAAAGTACAAGACAGTGGGCGTGCTACAGGAGCTGATTTGGGATCAGATGTGGTGCTTATTGAGGGAGTGAGGGAGAGGACAATCAAAAAAAAGAGGCTGACTGTAACCTTGCAGAGAGCCTCCACATGCAGTCAATGACCATAGATTACACATATTGATTCAACAAAAGTGAAGTGAAGAAGTGAACACTTTGAACAAATTGTCTCTTTGTTGTGTTGAGATTTTGAACCTGTTATATGGCCAAGAATTGGGATTAAATGTAATAATTATTAGTGGATCTGATTATTTTTCCCTAATGCTACTACATGTAGCATGCTACCATTATGTGTGATGGTATTTTATGATCATTGTAACTGCATCAATTGCAGTTTACCGATTTTATGAAAAAAAAAAAAAATGAAATAAATAAACTGAAAGGTAAAATCCAGTCAGCTTGTTCCCTGGGAATAAAAAGATCTGAGGTTAAAATTACACCTTCACTGATGTACAGTTTTGGTTCAAGGGCAAGTAGTAAATTAAGTTTCTGTTTTCAAGTAGAGGAGATATGCTCATTTATTACTCATACTGCTGTTATATTAGATTATCAACCCACAGCAGGAAAAGAACCAAAGCTCTTGAGGAAGAGGGGTCTTTCAGTAACCTTCATTATGACTGGATAGTACCTTTTTACAATCCAAAACAACAAAAGCTTCTACATCTGAAGCAACAGTGATAAATCTGTTGATCCAGAGCTAAACTTCCAATGTCATTTAACTTTGCTGATCCATGCGGCTGAAAATTGACCAGAGTCTGAATGGGACTTTGGTGAAATGCCTGAAATACCATCTTTGGTTAAAACAAGCTTAAGACAGTTACGTGTTTTGTTCTGTGAGATAAAATCTTCCCATCTGTGCTTTTTTAAAAATCTCCATGTGGATGAAGAGCAAAGTGGCTAACTCTTAAAAAACTAACTATAGAGCATCTACTGCAGTAATGTTATGGTATCATCCTGCCTTTAATAGTTGAGTGTTGTTTCAGGTATAATATTATATCAAATAAAATCAATCAAAAATAAAGATTCTCAGAGCCTTTTAGCTCATGTTCCATGTTTACTAAAAAATTTTGGCCCCTCTTCAGTGTCAAGTCACATGTTTTTCTCTTGTCTATGTTGTTCATCATCATTAAAATGCACAGTAGTGAATACAGTGCATGCTGCAATCTGCAAAAAATCCATATGCCAGTTAAAATTATTTTACTTTTTAAACTTGTCAGCGGTTTTCTCTCAACAAAGTAATTGTTGTGATCTGTGAACATATCACCACTGGCTGCAATTAAGAATAAGTGGGCAAGAAATACTCTTTTTCATAGTTTAATTGTTTAATTTAATTGTTCAAATAGGTTTGTTTAAATTGTCTGCTTGTGTATCTTCGTACGTCAGACTTTGTTTCATTTCAATTCATCATTAAATTCCAAGTAAGCAACAAACCTGGTGACTACAGAGCTGTGATAGGAATTATTGGTCCAAACTAAAAGTAGTAATAAAATCCTTTGAGACTCTGAATGCTGGTGCCATTATAGGAATGTGCCCTGTTTGTTTGTTGTCTTATGTTTTTTTTTCTTTTTTCCTTTTTTTTTTTTTTACAGCTTAGCTAGGAGCTAGCTTTTTGCTGATGCTAATTAAAAAAATAGTTTGATCTTGTGTGTTAATAGGTGAATATTATCTCACAAAACAAACTGAGGGAAAACCGTAAATCCGTGTAAAACACAGAGATTATTGTGAACACCAGAACCACATTCAAAACCCAGTTATGTTTGTGGCCAAAAAAACCAGCATGGCAGAGCTAAGTGACACCTGGGGAGGGTGGTATGTAGGTGTTTGTAGGGGTGTTGGTGGTGGTGCTCCATAAAATCATCATTGCTGCACCGGTCTGTTAGGCTGACTTTTAGGGTGCTTTCCCACAGGCACACACACACACACACACACACACGCACACACACACGCACACACATCCATACATACATGTGTAAAGACATGCACACACACACTCGCGAACCCTCGCTCTCAAGACACAAACCAGCACGCGCACGAACTTGCAGCTAATTTTTTTTTTTTTTTTGTTGTTTTTTTTTCTTTTTACATGTTTTATCTGTCTTATTTGGAGAACACATTTTTCTTCCTGTATGAGAGACCCAGAAACAAACACAAAGGATGAACATTAGAAAGAGAACATGATTGTGTTATTCCATAGTCAGCCAGTGCAACAGAAACCAATAATTGGAACACAGTGTAAAAAAGCGTAGTGAGAGAAACTCAGCCATGAGGAAGCCGACCTTCCCACTCAACAAAGGCTGTGGCATTGTCCCCTTTTCCCGGCTAAGGGACTGATTGAGACCCTTAGTATGTCTGTTTGTTTACTTATTTATTTGTTTTTGATTGATTTGTGTGTCTTTCATCTCAAAGCTTCCCACATTTTCCATTTGCCAGAAAGCGTTGCAGAGTGTCCACAGGCACAAAGCTCCTGCGGCTGTATTTTTCCACATCGGTTGCCATGGTGAGGGAATCCCCCACCCCGACAACCTCGCCTCCTCCTGGCAGCTCTATCACTCCTCATTGGCAGGGCTCTCCTCCAGAGGCGTGATGGCGGGGAGGCCCACTCCAGTTGTATTGTGGGATGCAGTGAGGCTGGCAACAGTGTGTAGGAGGACGAGGACCAGCAGGCAGAGTTTGAGCCGGCTGTTACACAGTCTGCAGGCTGCCGAGGAGCTGAGGGAGGTACGATGCTGGCATGGCGGGTGAGTTCTTTTCAGGGTCCCCCGGGATCGGTTGTCCACTTTTAAGTCCCACCGTACGTCACAGCACTCTGCATCTGGATCCACACCTGATGGATGGTCCTCCAGCAGCCCTGCAGGTTGTTTTTAGGGAGGAGGTGGGGGTGATGGAGAAAGAAACAGTTAACTCACAATTTGTAGAATATAACATTTCTCTTATAATTTCTATATTTGCTTCCTGACATTAAAAAAAATAAGATATAAAAGACCTGACCACTCTCAGGTTGAAGTTAGTTAAAAACCATGATGGCTAAGCAGGTCCAATGCACTGCAAATGAAAAAAAAATCAAGAAAATAACACATTCACAGATTTGACAAGATGTGCATCAGACACTTCATGTCACAGGGGATTAATAGAAATTAATTATTAACACAAAAGAAGGTTTTAGAGGATAATAAAATGATTGAGAAACCAGAACTACTTTACTTGTATAGCTAATAATTTCAATAACTGAATATAAATACCAACAAATGTTATGGGCTAATTTTCAAAAGGCATAAAAAAAATTGCTTATCCACAATCAGTTTTAAATGTCCCATGACGGCTATTAACGGATTCATTTTCTTTTTTATTTATTTGCAGCCAGACCTGACATAATCAATTAATTAATTGTGTAGTCAACTGTCAAATTGTCTTAATCATTCAATTACTTACATCATCTTTTAACAGGTGGTAGCCTGTCACGTATTAATATGTACTGTGTTTTTTTTTTTATTTATTTATTTATTTATTTTTTTATGTTTTTGTGCTGTTATTCAGACAAAACAAGTCGTTTAAAAAATTTTGAGAGTTAATTTGTTTGTGCTTTGTCCCGTTGCTTTTGTTTTCAAATGCCACAGTTAAACTTTGCTACTGTGGTAATAAATGTGTTTGTTTAATTACAATGAAAGTCTGCATGCTGCACCCTTACACCTCCATTCTATTCTGCTGAGCATCCAAGTTGAATTAAAACAATAGACGTGTGAAGACAAAATCTTTATGTGCCGAAATCTACTGACTTTAGTCACAAACAGCACACACACAAGACGAACCACAAGATTATTCTTATCAATTTTTAGACAAACGGTTAATTCCCAGTCACCATGTTTGCAGAATAAGCACATATAAATACACAGCGTCAAGAAACGGCCGACCTGTTCTAAAGATTTCAAACTAGCAGCTGTCGTCTCATTAACCAACTGTGTATTAAACCTAATGCTTGATCAGTCTTGCAGACTGGACTGGGGACTATTACGACGTGTGTCAGCATGGTCACCTTTAAATTTCGAATTGACAGCTTCATTGTAAACTTTCCTGCTGCATTAAAAACTTTGATGTTGTTATAGCTTTACCGGACACCTGAGCTGTGACCTTGAATGACAATATTTGTTATATTCTATTTTTCTTGCCCCCGAAAAGACATGAACACAGACTGTAACAAAACTGTACAGATCACTGAGCTGCACCGTTGCACTGAAAAATGAACACGAGCATTGTTGTTTATTTTGAGTTGACACCACACACACACACACACACACACACACACACACACACACACACACACACACACCCTGTCCTCTTGCTGTAAATACTTGTTAGTGAATCAAATGTTGATTTAAAAAAAAAAAAAACTGTCCTCAACAAAACAGTTATTTGCTCCTGTTTGAGTAACATTTGTGACAAGTGTTACTCAAACTACAGAGTCTAGTTGTTTTAGATTTAGATATTATTTTTGTTAATTACTTCTTTAAAAAAATGTAAGTTCATATCCGTGACCCATTTTTAAAGATTCCTTACGATTAAATAAATCATCTTGGGGCTGAGAGCCACAGAGAGGCTGTGGAGATGAGACACTACAGAGCAGAGCACATTGTTGGATTAAGTCTTTTCATGTCACTCAGTGATTAATAATGAAAATTTAGAATATCACCTCTCCACCATCTCCATTCTGTTTAATGAATAAGAACAGTAACTAAGAACAAATAAGCAACTTAAACCTTGTATTTTACATTTCTGGTGTCATCAACTGTATACCACTGTAAGCTGATGCTTTATATAACCACCAGAGGGCAGCATCAACATATGATATGAACTGAGTGTGTTTGCGTTAATCTTACTGACGAGGATAAAAACCAGCTCATGCTGTAATATTGTGGGAGATTCATCTCCCATATATGTACTAACAATTCATGTGGCGTCCTTGGTATTAAGTATCAACACTGCAGCAGTAAATTCACTGACAATGGATATTTACTGATAAGTACAGACATCATCCTGACTCTCTGTCACTGTGTTATATGGTGGAGCTGATTCTTGTTGCTGTGATGTAATGGGCAAGAATTAGTGGTTGTAGTGTATCCCTCTGTTCGACTGCTGATCAGACAGAACATCCTGTAACTGTAAAGTGACAAGTGTTCGCTCTGTGTCCATCAGCACTTTTGTGTCCCGCTAAAGAGACGCTACTCTCTCTACATGCTAATTAGGCACTAAATGTACAATAAGTTACTGAGGCCAGGAGCATGGTGTGCAGTTCACTGAGTAGCAAGAGGAAGTAGAAGTTAAAAAAACGTGTTGTTTTGTAGCTTTTGATCACAGGATTTGGGGGGAGTCATGATCTTTTATCCCTCAAGTCGTCAACAAAACACTTCAGCCCAACTCCACAGTGGCTTGTGGTTAAAAGCATTAACATTGCAGCAGGCACCGCCATGCACTGATGTTACTCTGTAAAATAGACATAAAACAAATACACACAAAAAAACTATACGGTGGTTCTTTTGTACCTGTGCATATAAAACTGGGGCTGCCTCCGTGAATGAGATCATCATTGTCGGGCAGGACGAAGGGGCACCGCTGCTGCACCTCCAGGCAGTACTGACCACAGGGGATTCGCTTGCTGCAGTGCATCTGGGTGGTCTGGAAGTACTGAGAACACAGCCAGGGCTTATAAACCATCTAGATGGGAGACAAGAGAGGTGAGGACAGGAGAAAGAGACAGAAAGAGAGAGAGAGAGAGAGAAAGGATATTGATGCGTTAGGAAGGGTTGCTTCGGATATTCATGCACACTCTCACATGTACGTGCATCATCCATGACCTCTGCAGCTATTGATTCACACAGGACTGAGCATATATCTCAGTGATCCTGATATACTGTTAAATGAATGTAGCTGTTGCTGGGCAGTCATCCCATTGTCAGTCAGTTTACAGTATTACCCAACCTCCTCTTCAGAGCTCGAGACTATTACTGTTCACTGTGCTTTGATTTTCAAATATTAAGAGTGAGTAACAAGTCATTTCACCACAAATACTGTCAGGAAAATCTTTTTTATGAGGGATAAAGACACAGAACATCACAAAACTCTTATCCAGCCAACAGTTCAACAGCCACATAAGAGAGGTCGCCACATTCACATAAACTTGACACAGCTAGTGTTCTCACCATCTTAAATATCAAAAATACTTTTTTCACCAGATGTTTCCAACATAGAACACATACCAGACAATGATCTCAACTCATGAAATGTCAACGAATCATGATTCCTGCAGTCAAAAGCAAAACATAAAATACATATGGCGTGATAAGATAACATATCAAACGTAAAAAAAAAAAACATTTCCTAAAGTTATCTAAACCTACCAGATGTCCTATGAACTACATCTCACTTTAATACAACAGCAGCTGAGCCCATAAATCAAAACCCTGAGGTAGTATAGATAGAGGCCACAAACGACACTGTGGGCTCACACAAAGAGTGAAAACAACCCAGAACTAACAAAGTAATGTAGGGAATACAAAATGTTTTATGTTAGGAAATAGAAATAAAAGACTTTACTTCTACGTTCATGTATTGAAATTCAATTCATGGTGCATCTTCAAGTCACATCAAAGGTGACAGAAGACACCCAGGAGGCCAACTCTTCTTCTTCGTGCCCAGAGCTCTTCAACACCAGACTTCCCTCTTTCAGACTCCAGAGACTGCTTCTGTGAGGTCGAGTATGTGATGGCTACTTTACTGCAATGTGCTCCTTAGCTTGTCTCAGTGGTCTTCTTTTTCTCCAGCTCTTTTTCTCGATGGTGCGGGGGTTTGCGGCTAAACCAGTCAGCAGCTGACCTCCATTCCAGAAAAGGACTGGGGCTAACACTTACTTGACTATGTAGCTTAACTCTCCTCTACATACTTCTCCTGATGCTCTCATCTTTCCAGAACCACCGTCATACTTACGGACAGAGCTGATATAAAGACTGAAGAAATAACAAGCTTGACACACAAGATGTAAGAGCACAGTAAGAAACCAATACTCCAAACACAATCAATAATCCTGCAAAATCAAATTCCCTAAGGAACACATCTTCCTCCTACCAATCAAAGGCAGAGGACGACTCCTCCCTGATGAGTTTTCTTATTTTTCCTGCATTTTTGCTATCAAACCACTCACCATCTTATTAAAATCAGGCTGCTGCCTGATCCTGTAACTTTATCAGTCCTACACCAGAGAGCGGCTTATTTAAATAATCTAGTACATTATCTCTTGAATTCACATGGACATACAGATTAGTACAATTGCAATTTCCAGCGAAAATGTAACTTAACTGTTGAGAACTCAGCTCTTCACATACATTTCTGAGGCAAAACATTAAATCACTAATTTTCAGCTAATATTATCAAATGCTTTCAGTAAATTAACATGTATGTCGGCATCTTACAGTAGAGGATGAACATGAGAACATCCTTTTGTGACATGATCTCTCCTTTTATTATTGTGATTTTTCCTTTTTTCTGTCTCATTTTGTCATTCGAGATAAATGACGTGCCCAAGTTCGGATGGTTTTGCAATGAAGCTTAGTCCTCGATTAAAATGGCCTTTTTGTCCTCACATCACATAACAATATGAGTGAGTGAGGACATGTAACATGTTTCACAAGCCTTGAAACCAACAAAAAATTCAGTCAGAGGATTAAAAAAAAAAAAAAAACTTACAACGATATGGGGACCTCCTTTAGAAAACAATAAAATTGAAGTTTTACTAGTTTTCTGGAGCTGTTTAGAGTTTGCTTACATCAGTAATGCTTTTCTAGAATTTTTTTTTTCCAAAAATAAAAGTTTGTGGTTGAAATGAACAAAAATATAGTATAAATGCGCCGGGTGGTAATGACAACCAAAGAAGATGCATGTTAACATTGAAATAAATGAACATGCACATGTTTTATCTATTGTAGCCTCTCATCTACAAGACATTTACTGATGTATGCATTGATTAACAACTCTAAATTACTGATGTTGTCTTTAGCTATGAAAACACTGACATATGGTCAGAAAAGGCCTTTATTACGTAACTTAGGTGTTGATGTGCATTAATTTGTTTATTTCTTTCTCACCCATTTTCCCAGCTCCACAAGTGCACAAGTGGGTACAAATGATTTACTTAGCACCTTATTTTTCTTTTCCTGTGGGATAAGGTGGTTGCCTCATTGTGCGGTATTATCACCTGCAACAATTAGCTGGTATTTCCTGTGAACCACTCCAGTGACTGCGTTGCAAGCTAGCACCTGCTGTGAGCTAATCACCGCGCCTGGAAAAACAGTGCAGCAGATCATATCGCTCCTCCATGCAGACATATGGATAAATGTATGGAGGTTGTGCATGTGTGTTTTATGTAATGTAAGATCATCAATTACTGTATTAAATATTCAGGAGGATGCAGAACAAGGAAAGACAGTACACGTATACAAAACAAAAGTTTAAAGCTAGCATACTAAACTGAACTGTGTTAGCTGCACAATAGATGTTAAATCCTGGATGTTTATGTAATCCAACACATTGGAAAGGACACAAAATATATTCAGGGTATAAATTGAACAAAATCATCCAAAAGGAACAATAGACTTTGCATGTTGTTTGCATGTTTACTGACATTTTCCTCTTGCAGAATTTTATAATGCAACACTCTTGTCCTCATAAACCCAGAAAGATACTTGGCTTTTTTCCTACGATTCTGTGCTGTGACATATATATTTTCTTATTTTATTATTATTACCCGGCACACAAACAGGCAAAGCAGAGTGCAACATGTGACAAGGAAAAAAAAAAAACACAAAGGGAAACTCTTCTTTCTTTCATGCACGTGCACAAATTATTCAGAATGTGAGTGAGGGCGAATTAGCCACAGTTGAAATATTTAATAATAATTGCCTTTATTTTGATAAGTACCTATTGTGTGGCACTCAAATGTCCTTTTTGCTCACAGCAACCTCCGTGACATGGTGTACTGCAGCGCCTGAAATGTACTATATCATTTCAATATAAACATTGATTCAAAATAACTCAGTAATTTGTGGGTTGTATTCTCTGTTGCTGAGAGGAAAATACTACATGCATGACTGAACATTTGCACATACACAGGATGCACACATATTCATAGATACCGTACATTAAATTGCTGTGTGCTAGTAATTAGATTTTAAGCCGTAGATAAGGTCCCCCTCTTTTCCCACACACACACACACACACCAACTGCCCTTCTCTCCAATTTGCTATCACTATGTAAATGTCACGGATGAAAATGTGGTCACATGACTCTCTGTCACATCTTGTACGCATTAGAGCTAATATTTCTAAATTACCAACGCGCTGTGTTTACATTTATGTGTTTGAGTGTGTGAATATGACTTGTCCAAGTGTGTGCGAGCACACTGTTGAGTACAACGTTTTCCATTTTCATGTTCCCAGTGTTTAGACAACTGCTCATCCTGTAGCTGTCACCAGGGGAGATAAAGACAAACTGGGCAAAAGTCTGGGCTTTTCTCTCATTCGACAACACATCACATGACAGTAACAAGTGTCACTGGCAGTGAGTGTCATGTCGTGTTTGTCTTGGTATTTATCAGACATTACCTCTACACAGTAGATTCTCAGAGAACAAAGTTCAAGTCGAGGTCTGTCCATTCTTTTGCACCAAGGCTCAGACAAACAATAAATCAAAAGCTTTATAATCAATATCTTTGAACACCACCTCCAGCGATGACTTTTCTCTTTGACTTGAGCTTAGAATAGAAAGTCTCATACAAGTAGCAACCTCTTTTCCCTTCTGTTTCCTCGCATTGAGTTGGTATATAGTAATTCTTATTCACAAGGACAAAGAACTACAGTGAGTTAGATCGAAGTGACACCTAAACTGTGCAACTAGAACAAAAAAGGGCACGCTTGCCCTCTGAGCGCAGCAGTCGACGTAACATCTGTCTGAAGTGCAACAGATGCAGTGTGAAAACCCACAGCTCTTCTTGGCCCTCTGCCATGCAAAAGTTGTGTCCTTTTGCACTCGGCAGCAGTTAGTGAAGCCCGCTGCTGCTGCTGCATACAGGATCTCTACTCCCGCAACCATCAGTCTACTGTAGACCCCTGACTGGTCATTTATCATCCTGCTGTCAAATCTCGGAGAGGGTGAACAAGGCAGCAAGTGAAAGAGATAGGGAGAGGAGTGTCATGACTGAGATAGTGAATGCTAGGATGGACTCTTTCTCTCATTTATATAACTTTTTTCTATCTGATGTGTTCTTTCAACCCCTTTGGGAGAGAGCAGAATAGTGCCTTCTCCTCAATCAACAACTCAGTGAGTTAGAGGTCAGCCAGCTGGCTCTCAAATTTCTGTTCTCCTTTCTCAGTCACCTTTCACTTCCTTTTAAGTCTCTGACTTGCTTTTGCTGTTTTCCTGTGGTCGCCAGTCATTGTGTTACTGCTCACGTTTAGGTTGTGACATTGAAGGAAAAATATGGTCAAATATACATCCTCTTATACTAAGTCTATTGTGTTAGTTTTTCCATAAATTTCTATTAGTCACAGGGTTTAGTACATTCCTGACTTTGTCTGTTCACTGAAGTTGCTGAAGTTGTCCTTGAAAAAGACAATGAATCTCAAATTGCTTCCTGTGTCCGTATGTGGGGGGGAATCATTTTGCTTTGAATAAAATAATGAATTTAATATATGTAAATGTAAAAAAACTGATATAATTATCATAAAACATAGTTTCCCAAGTGCATTAGATGGCCACAAAGTCCCATCTTCCAAAGCAAATGTTCATGGGAGTTTGGATGAAAACACGTCTGCTGAAACAGAACATTACAACAGCAATAACAGTTTGCAGTCTTCTGAGCTGAATGACTACAGTATGCAGACACTATGAACTTTTTAAAGAGAAATATCAGCTGATGAGAGAGAGAGGGAGCTCCTAATTAACCTGAAAGTCTGTCTCTCTGCTCAGTCTGCTCTCAGGTGTCACACACAACAACTTCATCGTTAATTGGTTGTTGCTGGAATCAAAAACATGGGTCAAAACTTTAGTCTGATCTGAAAATGAGCAAATCTAAAATACTCCGCGGGCGTCATTGCCACTGTTTCAGCTCTAAAACGAATAGTTTTTTATGTAATGAAATGAAGCTCCACAATAAAACAATATTTTGTTGAACCCAGTGGGATCCCTGGTCTCTATTGGTTTACTTTCCTTCCTGTGATCTACAGAGTTGAGACTCAGCTGTCTTCTAGATTGGATTATTTCATTACAATTAGGCTATTAAGACTGTAATTGATGGAAGGCCTGACTCTGCCCTGTAGTATTGGTTTTAAGTGGCCCCGGATGGCCCTGCCTTGTCAGTGCCTTGTCTTTAATGCTTTATCTGGACTTGTGTTTGGGGCTAAACTGCTGACAGAGACACACCAGATTACTGGAGACTGCATTCGACTTCGACATGCGGCACAGTAAACGACACAGCAGCGTGACACAGAGACCCCAGACTCACGAACACATGCCGAGTCTCATGAGCCACCTTGTCAATTAAATAACACAGCCACTCACTGCTACACTGCATTAAGGGTATCCTCTTTTCTTTTATCCTCTTTTCTGCTCTGTTTATTTAAATGATCCTCAGCTTAAATTGTGGTCCACGACAAGTGTACAGCACAATAGCCTCGTATTAGCATACTAAAAAAACACAATGAATTTCTTTTAAGTCTTTGACTTCAAGTCAACAACCAACAAAACAGAGAAGGTTTACCAGTTCCCTCTGAATTGCTATTATCTTAGATTTATTCATCTGTTTATGCAGCTCGTGTTTTTTAATTTGAATGAAATAATTTGACCCTATGTACCATATATTATCTGCTGGAAGAAAATAAAAGGAATTTCCAGCACACCATTCACGGAAGCACAAATTATCATTCTGCGTGCTCTCCACAGTGTTGGATGAAATGAGCAGTCCACTCAAGTAGTGTCACAAAGATGTAAGGGGTCAAATAGAGGGTGTTCTTTAGTGGAAGCCAGCATGTAAACTTCCCCAGATGGGAGTTCCACTACAAGAGGTTAAAACAAAGCAAAGGTTACACTAAATATAATATGCAAACAAACACGGTGCGCACGGCTAAACATGTCGGTAAGTCAATGGATGTGATCAAGCGTGAACTCAAACACAAAGAAAAAACAAACCACTGGATGTATAATCAATTCATATCATTGCAGAACTATAACACTAACCTAAGCAGATAATGTTTAATTGACGACAATGCACCTATGTGCATTTATTTGTGAGCACTGGTACAGTAAATGTGTGTGTGTGTGTGTGTGTGTGTGTGTGTGTGTGTAATCACCAGCCTGAGGGCAGCACCTGGCAAACATGCAAACGGTGTCAAAAGCAGTTATACAGCGAAAATGTAACGTAACTAATGATCTGAACAACAAGACAGACATGAAATAAACAGGCGTGTTTAGCCAAGATGGTTGGAGGAGCCAATGAGCACGTAATGGTGAAACAAAAGGACGAGCACGGCTGCCTGCACGCTGACACCACAACACAATGCATTGATTGAAACTGAATTGAAGCAGAAATCATTCACGCAACTCCCCGAGAGGCGCCTATTCAATTACATTCATGTTACATTTGAATGACTGTGTGGACACATAAGGCCTGTTTCCTCAATAGTGACGCACCTGCTGTTTGTGGCGAATGCACGACCAAAACATTCACACACACACACACACACACACACACTTCATCACCGACATCTAAAACCACCTCATATCTTTTAATATGGGCTGCTCATTTGGCAAACAAAAGCCATGCTAATGTACTTATCACACACCAAGGACAAACAGTATTATATTGAGTGAGGTTATTAAATGGAAAATATAAACACCCAAACAAATAGAGATGAAGAGAGAGACGGTGAAAGAGAGTTAGGTCATGTGTGTACAATTCAACAACCACAGACCGGCATCTGTGGTCAAAGTTCACCAGACTGTTGTGCCGGGACATTTGACAAGTCGTGTTTCAGCGTAGTGCGGTTCAATGTGGAAAAAGAAAAATACAACAAGTATTATGAGCACTGAATCGCAAAATAGCAGCAGTACAGGGTTACATAAAAAATGTATGAATGAAAGATACGGTCATGGCAGTGTGTGAATTAATAATGAAAGAATGAATTTCCTCCATGCTTAGGGGGTGTTCGCTGTCGGGGGGTGCTCTGCGCTGCCCCGAGAGCCCGAAAAAGACCAACAGTTTCCAGTTGTCCTGTCAGGATGTCCTGTCAGGATGTCACCTGTCACTCCACACAGCTGGGTGAATTTATCACCATGCTTTACATACACGTTTATGAACATGAACTGGGGGAGATTTTGACGAAAGTGTCTTGTACTGTAAATCTACTGAGGTGATTGTGCTGTTGACAGGACTTGTAATGCAAATACTTCAGCTGTCATTCCTAATTTGACTTGATTGTGAGATATCTGTAGATATTTCAGTCTAGAGCCATGCTGCTAACATGGTTAAAACATGAGTAGAAACACATACGCTACACAATAGTCTCGCCCACAGCTCACAGCTGTTCTACATGCAAATTTTACCTACTGTACTCTGGGCAAACAGCTTTGCTTTCAGACTGAGAAGATAAACTGAGGGGGGAAAAAAACTTCCTTTACGAGAATACAAAGAGCAAACAGTGGCGGAGAGAGGTACGACAGTGAGGAATTACTGACGGGAGGATGGAGATGAATGAAGAAGGGAAAGGACATTTTCTACAGGGAGCACATCCATGCGCACAAAACATTTGCCCTAAAACTCATTTTGTTGATTAATCAAGGTTATCTGGATGTAATTCATCCGCACTGTCACGCTGACACTTACACTGATAATTAATTTGGCAAAGATAATTATGAGCAAGATGAGCCTACTGTGAGTGAGAGTGATGAATCAACACCCACTGCAGTCACACTGCTGTTAGTTATACCAGGCCATGCTTGTATGCATGTGTGTGTGTACCTGCAGCTCAGTTATCAACTCTCTGTGTCTCTGTGGGGTCCCGTTCCTCCATCCCCAGCCATGCAAACCTGTTAAATAATGTAAGTAGTCCCAGCAGCCGACAACCGTTCACCAGAACCGCACAGTATCAAAGCAAAAATCCTTTTCTCTTCGCAGCATTTCCATCTCTCCTGCTGCTATACATGCCAACCCCCACCCTATCCCTATCCCGTCCCACCTCACCTTATCCCCACTGCAACTCCTCCAACCCCCCATCCAGCCCTTGTCTCCCTCTGCAGTATGTACTGCAGCAGTTGGATGAAAAATGGCCTGGAAGTGGGGGCTGGCGCAAGGTTGCCAGCAGAGACATAACAGATACACACACTCACCTTCAGACTCTCACTGTGCTTGCTCTCTGTTCAGCTTCCCTGTGCTATTTCTCTCGTGTGCTCTCTTTCTGTCTCTTTTACAGGTAAAAACAAGCACACACACACACACACACACACACACACACAGAGGCACGTAGAAGGAGAGTGAATGAGAGAAAGAGTTAGAGACAGACGAGACAAGGGAGACGTGGTGTCAGTAGGGCTCTACAGTATTAATAACCTACGGCTGACAGTAGCTTGTTATCAGAGGGTTTTCCTCCCATGGGTGCCACTGACCCATGCGGGGCCAGCTATGTCAGACCTCAAGGAGCCTCTTGCTAAAAGCTGAGCCTCTGTCCTAAATTGGCCTTTTAGTTTTCCAGTTCAGTATTGTTTTGTTTCATAGGCACATAAATGAAATGGGAATGGTGTGTTTCTGGTACTGTCATGAATACATGTTCAAGTTTAGTAACTTTCCTATTTATTTAATCCATGTTGACACTTTTTCCACTGCAGCAGGCTAGGGACATAAATCCAGGTAAATGTCCATGAGAGTTGGAGGAAATTCTAGTTATTTCTCTACAGTGCTGTAAATGATATGTACAGCAAGTCTAAATAGAGTTAGAAAAAATAAAAGGACTCACCTTATCTAAAAATGAACATACCCAGCACCTGCTTTTAAATATGCCCATTACAGCTCACAGCTCCCATTGGACCTTCAGAGCCACACAGACCGAGATAGAGATGAACGTGCCACCTGCTCTGCCGACCTCGTCACCTAGAAATTAAGTTTATGTACTAATCTAATCTTCTGCAGAAAATATGATCAAAGGAAAGGTAACGGCAACGTTTTCTATTAACGTATCTGACAAGTTGCACATTTGTTGATACTGAACGGATCAGTAAGATGTTTTTCCTTCAAAATATCTGATCTTCCAGTGAAATATCAGTGACTACAGCATCATTAAAATTTTTTGATGGTTGTGTTTGGGCGTTTAGAGTACCAGAGAAAGGTCGTGATCCAGTTTAATCCAGAAAAAGTTCACAGTGACTTCAAACACAACATGTTTATTCAATTACATTCAAATGGAACTGTCATTTTACTCCATGAACCAGAGACAGTTTCTGGTGCAATTTATCATAAATATGGTGCTTTACACATTTATAAAAACACTGCCTCTACCGCAGCGTAATTGGGAAAACACTTATGTGAACATAATTCATAGGCACCAGGGTCGGCACTGCACATATGTGAGTGCAGGAAAAAGCTCTTGCCCTTTAAGAAAATGATGCAGGAAACACCATTAAAATGTGGATGTAACATTGACATATCATCATCTTTTCCAACAGCATCCAACAGTTACAGAGCAATGCTATCATTAAGTTGGAGTCATTTCCGGCCACTTGATGAATTGATGTCTCGTATTCACTTTTCTTTTACACTTTTTTTTTTTTTTTTTTTGGTTTCGGCCAACACCGGAAGAAATACTGGCTCTTTATCAGCTAAATGCTCCACTATGTTCACCAGTTAATAGCCAACTGCGCCTGTGGGTTGCTGCCTGTCTGTCTTTTGGTACAGAGCTGATGGTGTTCAGTAGGTTTTCAGAGCTTTTTTGGCTGGAAATTACAGTGGCCCTGAGAGCTCATTGTGCTACAACTTAACAAATCGGATGCAATTAGAAAAAAACAGGATCCTAACTAAGAAAATACAGGCCCAGCATTTAGAAAAATGATGCAAAGTGAGAAAACAAAAAAACAGACAAACAGTGATGAGAGTGAACTAAGGAAGTGAAGTTGTTGGTTGGAGATTTAAACAATGAACTGAAAGTGAGGATGTGATCATTCTGAAAAGTTTGCTTTCTTTCATTCTGAATGTTTTTAGTACATAATTCTGGGTTCAACCATGATCTTATTGTCATTGTTATGACTGGATGTGTGAATGACTCCTTCCTGGTATCACAAATATGCGAGGCAGCGGTGCCAGATTTTATCTTCTTCTCCTTCAAACTTACCAGAATAGCTCACATGCCTAGTTGTTTCTAGGGTCCTTGACATGCTGATTGCTTTTGTTCTCCACAAGTCTGCAGGGATGAGCTGCATTTTTCCGTTCATCTTCTTTCCCTCCGTACATTTTATCTGCAGAGGTATAATTTTTATGTATATATATATTTTTTTACTTTGTAAGCTTATGTGTATTATACCTTGTTGGTTGAATTTGTTTGTTTGTTAAGTTGGCCTGAAGCCAATGCTTTGCTCTATCTATTTTAAAACACACAGTAAGTAAACACCTCATTGTAAAATCTCAGCAGTCTTTCCCTGTGGCTGCTTGGGATTTGAAAAAGACGATTCTTTTTCATTTTGTGTTTCATGCACCTATTGATCAGGTATACCAATAATGTTTGTGTGTGCAGCTATAAAGACATTTTAAGTGCATACTAATACATAGTATTTGTTGTGCATAAATTTAGAAATTAAGCCACTGCCTGGTCTCAACAACAGACTCAAATATTATTAACCTCTTCTACCATGACTTGTGTCAAACAGCAGTCTGCGGATGAGAGCCATAAAATTGCAGTCGAGTGCACAAACCCCGAACTCAGCCAGTACAAGAGGCTGTTGAAAAGATGGAAGGATGTAACAGCTGCTGTTTCGAATTACATCTGCAAAGACATGACCCCAAATTACGCGGTCAAAAGAAGTTATCAGTAATAAATAACAATGTTATTTTTTATCCAGAATTGAAACAACCAATATACGATATGAGATTTTGATCATATTACACAGCTTCACGAGCAACAACCGCACCTGTACTCCTCATCAACCTCTACTGACACTTTGATAGGAACAAAGCCAGAAGCCAGTAGTTCTCAAATTTTTCAAATGTTCAATGTTTTTTTTAATTTAATTTTATTTTATATGACACAAAAGTAAAAACAGTAAAAACTACCAGTGCTATTGATTCTGTATGTCGATAATTATCAATATCAATCAAACAAAATAGTTTCAGCACTTTAGGGCTTAGTTAACATCAAGTTAAACATTTATATACTGTTTAAAAATGCAAAAAAGAAAAAAAAAATGGAATGGGAGCATTTCTCACTTATATAATGGCTCTAAATTTTTTAAAGGATATTCATCAACATGGTTACATATTCAGGGCTGCACATTATAAACACCCATAATATTTTTTATGATGTTGTGCACCGAGGTGAAGATTTAGTTTGACATGAATAAAAATGAGGTTTGATCAACACACACACACAACCAGACACACACATGCACTTGCCCAGTCTCTTGGTACACAATAGAAAATCAGCACTACCCACTGTTTAATTATCAGATGAGCAGCCACCAGAGCTGAGGAGGTATTGATAATGGAGGTCTTGTCTGGGCTGGTCCAGCTATGGTCCAGGTGTGAACCCAAGACCAGCTGCTAAAGTACAATACATCTAAACACAGACACTTTGACTCTGATCCAATTCGTTAGGTCAAACAGATTTATACACAACAATTATGTGATCATTTCTGTTTATGTGGAACTTGTATATAATAATAATCCAATTCAGTTTTTGTTATGTATTGTTTTGTTTTAAGGAAAAAAAAAAAACATGCGCAGATAATATGAGAGTTTATCCTACTGAATACGTCTGAATGTTATAATCAACACATGCAGTAGTTCGAGTCAAACTGCACTAAAATTTGGAGAGAAATGTAGCTGCTTGTATCCTCAGACTTGATTGTAGGTCACAAAATCGCCAAATTAAACTGACTCAATTAAAAACCTATCAAATTAAATGGTGAATTGAATAAACATTGATTCAGAATAAATGCAATTAAATTACTCAAGTGTTAGAATGAATTACCCAAATTACATGATTTCACGGTGTTAAAATGAAAGTGTCAGCAAATGACTTTATAATTATATTAGATCAGCCTGACATTTATTTATCAACATGAAATTTAAAGAAGCCTGTTTACGGGGCAAGTTAACTTGGCACCGATTCAGTCTGTGAAAGTCTTAATGAAACCATCATCATCTTTGTTGCTGGCTGCTTGGCAAACAACCGCGGGTTGTGAGTTTCGTTAAGCATTAACACACTGACACATGATCTTATCTGATCTAATATGTTCATTTCCTTCATAGTTGCCAGGAAAGATGTTTGATTGACATTGGATGGAGGTGCTGCTGTGTGGAGTTAATAATGTGACCCGAAAGCAGCTTCTAATTAAAGGTGGTTGTGACTGTAAAAATTAAATTAACCGTGAATGTACCATATCATTTGATAGCGATCAATTCCAGCCCTAATACGAGATTCTGTGGTAATCTCAAATACATTTACAGTGTTTGTGTTTGCGAGTCTGAGAGAAATTTAATTGAAATTTTATTATGTCATATGAAGTCAGAACCACTGTAAAGATGGTAAAAGAAGTCACATTCATTAATTGGTGAATCTGTTTCTTGTAACTGTGGAAAACTGAAGCACAAGCAGAGTTTGGAGAACTGTGTTTTCTAGTTGTGAAAGAAATTTGGCTGACCAATCCTCCATTAACACATACTTGTTTTGAGAGTTTGTTAGATGGTGTTGCTTTCTTGACAGAGGCTAAGAAAATGGAAAATGTGCGTATGACAGTTCAGAGGAAACATTTCCTGATCAAAGGTAAAGTGTGACACTGCTGTGACACGGCTCATGTCTGAAAAGCTGCTTTTCTAACCAAGATTTCACTTTTATTCTGAAAATACTTCCAGCAAACAAATATTCTCAGTGTGTTAGAGAGCTTGATTTAGATGGGCTAGACAGAAAAAGTCAAGGCAGGACAATTTCAACCCAACTTTCTCTCGCTTCTTTCCATCTTTTTATATTCTCTTCTTTGTTATCTCCTTATGGTACATATGGATGGGGGGAAAGTGGGCCAGGATTGGCCGAATGTGTGAAATGCAGGACAAAATTAGAAAGGAATGGCAGAATCTGGTGGGGTCACATTGTCTGGGCCAAACCTGAGACATAGTTGCTTTGCTGCTCCCAATTAGACTCAAAACTACAGGCAGAAAGTCTGAGTCTGATATATTCAACCAGGCCACATTCCGTCCCTGTGCTTCTATCTGTCAGAAAGAAAAGGAGGTGGGAGAGCGAGAGAAAAATGGGGAGATGCAAACATTAGAAGAAGAGGAAGGAGATACTGAAGATAAATTGGTCAGCCCCCCCTCCCTCCCCCTGCCTCTCTCTCAGGACTGCTGTGCGAGACCGCAGATAGATTCTGATGTTCTCATTTATGTCTTAATGATTGGGTTAGTATGCTGCTTGTGCTCTGCAATGCCGTGCTTGGACAGAACGCAAGATCACAGAGGCACGCAAGCATACTTGGGCGCTCGTACACACATACGCTGTCAGATTAACGCAGGGATCTAATGCAAACAGTGGCACATATGAAGACGTATGTCTCAGTGAAACCACACAGACCATGCTGTATTTAGATGAGAATGAAATCATGAATCAGTTGATATGTTACAGTGTATTTATTTAAAATGTACTATAAATGCGGGGAAAGTACATGCATGTTATGCAGACAGACTCAGAGTGAACTGAGGTGGGGGATGAGGTAAGAGAGACGGAGGCAGGGAGCGAGATGGTACTTGCAATGACATGTCATATCATGACGGGTGGTTAATGCTCAAAATTTGAGGACGAATATCCTTTTAGTAAACAGCCGTATCGCTTGAATATTTCATTGAGGCCAATTACTAGCTTGTTTATTTATTAATCTGATTGTCACTGTCAGAGTAAGCTACAGCCATGTTCATGGAGAGAATGAGTTTGTGAAAGCAGAGGAATAGGAACAGAATTGAGCAGCCCCCACACTGCTACTGGTAGGCCTACTGCAGAGAAAACCACCAAGTTTACACTGAATTATAATGATAGCTTGGGGAATATTATCATGATTGAACCGACAAGGTCCAGGAAAGATATGCACCTAAATGCGTACTACCTATACATGCCAATGCCAATACACATAAACGTGTGGTAAACAGCTGTGCTCAGCAGCTGTGAATTAAACACTAGCATTTTAGAATTACACAAATGAATTGATTGGTAACTAAAGCTCACATCCAGATAGCTGCCCAACCATAGTTAAGCAACAACTACAACTTCTAATCATGTCAAAGAGAAGTGAGCTCACAGGCGCTCCAGTCAGGGAGTTTGAGTTTGTGTCTTTCCAGCAACAAAAATACAACAGCTACATTTTAAGAATGCGTCTTTATGTGCTTTAATGCAATCCCATCATGTTAGCGTGTTAGGTGTGTGACTAACTCCTGTTGTGGTGCATTAGAAAAAAAGTACATCCACCACAAACAAGACATTACAGCACTGCTCTGCATTTAAGTTTGTCAAATTGTTTTGCACTCAAAGGCTTATCTCATGTAAAAGTCAAATCTATATATTGACATAGTATATACATATTGAAATAGATTAGTGTATATTTGTAATGTAGCTGCAGTGTTGTAAGTAATGGTTCCATAACCCCTAGATGGATCACTGACTCATACCTATACTTAATGTATAGCTTTGCATGCATTCAGTGCATGACTGAAACATGTAAAAGATGTAGCATGTCTTACCACAGGTTAGACATGCTACGAGACATAAGATTAAACAGGCAGTGAGGTGACAAGTCTTCAGTAAGACACAATGTTTTATTGTGCAAAAAGTCAAAAGTAAAACAAGCCATTAAGTGCTGATAAGCTGTTTTAACACAAAAAAACAACAATCTCACAAATGGTTTGTAGTTTTTCTGCTGATCTGCTGGAAAATGGATCTGAGGTGTATATGCACTAAAATTCAATAAATGATTCTTGTGAATGTGGACCATATGTTCAGACTAAGCAATGACAGGTCCATTAATCTAAGCTATTACAACAGGCAGTGTAGGAACACAGCTGCATTCCTTTCCCTGCTGGCTTATTACAACTCAAGGGTCCACTCAAACCAGCTCGCCTGTCATCTCCTATCATTGATCTACACTGTGGTGTAACATACAACATATCATACACACACATTGGTGGTTCACAACAGAAAAAACAAAGATACTGGGTGAGGGTTGAAGAGAGAGGTGCACCAACGTGTGTTCTCTCAAGACTCCCTTCCTCACATCCAATATTTATCCCAACAGGAACATGGCTGTAATTCCACAGGGCTATGATGACAAAATGGACCATCTAATAGCGTCACTGGGTGGAAGAGAGCTCGCCTCAGGGCCCGGCTCACCACTGCTTAGGGGAGTTGATATATGAGAGGATGAGAGGAGAGCTGAGGGGAGGAGAGAGAGCAGTCTAGGGGCAGCGGCAGTTTCCCATAATAGTAACACTGCAATACCCGCAAAACCCATGATCACTATGTTGTGTGTTCAGCACAGGTGCACAGGCGTAGCAGAGTTTTACATAAGTGGGGTGGGTGGAGCATGTGTGTCTGTGTGTGTGTGTGTGTGTGTGTGTGTGTGTGTGTGTGTGTGTGTGTGTGTGTGTGTGTGTGTGTGTGTGTGTGTGTGTGTGTGTGTGTGTGTGTGTGTGTGTGCATGTCCCTGGGTCAGGCTCTTCATAATCCAGCGATTTTCCACTCTGCTACCTCCATTGTGAGGAGGAGAGAACACAGGAACTCTTGGTGCACTCTGCTCCACTTCCAAACACGCGCTCCATGTAACAAAGGCTAATACTACACTTCAGCCTCATCATGTATATGTGTCCTCTTCGGCACTTATCACTGTCACCCACTCATAGAGGGCCCTGCTTAATGAGGAACATTCTCACCAACCGTCTGCTCTGATGAAAGTACAATACTCTTTTCTGTGCACAGCAATAATAGATAACCCATATCTGGCTTCAATAATTGATAGCCCATATCTCCCCACAGTTCAGGGTCTGCTCGGCTGGACGTCAGAGCTCAGGGTCTTTTCACATAAATCACCTGAGCCGAGGGGTTAGTGCCGAGCTGTAGCCAGGTCACAAGTCCGTCACCAGTCAGATGATCTAATACATTTCACAATCACTTTTGCTTTAAAGGATATGTCTGGGGGATATTCTGTGTTTTTAATATCGTCAAATATAAATACAATAAAAAGACCAAACTCAACAATATGTTATTCCACCTCTGAGTGGTTTCTGACGTATTATGTCTGGGAATCCCTTCCTTTAAGCCCCTCAATCTCTCCTGAAGCCATAAATCTTTAAATGCAGAGTCTATATACTGCATATATTCTCAATTTTAAGCTGTGGTTTTAATGTGCAAATGTGTGTTTACAGCAGTAAAATGGTGTAAGTAGAACTGACTTAACATATACTAGGGTGTGCATGTCTATGATAATAACAAAGCACATCTTCAGCACAGAGGGATAAACTTACTGTTCATATTGTTGTGCAATTGTTGACAGTAAAAAAAAAAAAAAATCAAACCAGAAATATCCACTCACGTACCCCCTTAAAATGTGTGTTACAAGTTGTTTAGCCATCATTTGTGAGGATAAAAATCTAATATTATTGAAGATATAAATATTTTAAAGATAATAAATATGTTAGAAAAATAGTCAAATTCTTTCTAGTAAACTCAGCATGTTTCTGCTCTCAATATTATTTGTGTACGTGGTGCTTGGATCAAATCTAGTCCATATTTTTTTCAATGACTAAGTGCTGCCTTTAAGAAACAACTGAACAGTTCGAAGTTTGGCCACAACAGTGTGTTGTCTGTGTCTCTATCCGGTGTCCTGTTCAGGTTCCAAATAATCTGTTAAAAAAAAAAAAAAAAACCCATCTGTGGGTGATACACCGTACATTTGGCACCTTAACAACATTTATAAAACTTTCTTATTCTGTTAATCTCTTAGAGCTGCAGTTCAGTCACCCACGTTTTTCTCATCCTTTTTTTTTATCTCCTGACCTTGACTGTTTCTCTGCCCTTTCTCTCCAATTTCTGTGCTATTTCTTTCACCATTTGTTGTCTCCTCAATGCTCACGTGTTTCCTTTGCTAATTTACTACCATAATCTGCTACTTCATTCAAATCTATAAATAAAGGTGGGCATAGGTATGATGGATTCTGTGTGGCAGATAAGTATCTGAGTAAGGAGACATGGTTTGCTGAGCCACGACAATGTTTTTTATGAAATTGAAAATCTGGAACATATTTCTGCATAGTCACAATCCCCAGCGAGTCTGTTCCATTCCATTATGTAAATGAGTCTGTACGAGTTACTCCTGAGAATTTATGAAAGCAGGGCAGACATTTATAAAGACCCTACATATGCTGCATCCCCCACTGGACTGACTGCAGAAGCCAGACCTGTAGCTAGCAGAGTTACCATGACATTATGAATGGACAGCAACCAACAGCTTTTGAAAATGTGACAGCTGCACATGCTGTTCTTGGCACAAAGAGTATGCTGACCTTCTTCAGGTCATTCTCTGGGAGATGTAATGATCCCACCAGGTCTTGCCCTTGATGATTTTACTGACAACAGCCAATCATGAATAACATACTCATGCCTCTAAACATCCTTGCACTGTACACGCAAGCCCACTTTACTCTCCTCTCTTCTCCCGGTGTCTATGTGCACTTCTACCAGCTCGCATTCCCAACATTTGCATTTAAATCGAAAACACAGTAAGTAATTCCTTAATTCCCTGAGTATCAACAGTCCCAGATGACCCCACTCCACAGTGTCCTCCCACACACATCGACAAGAACAGAACAATCTTTTCCTGGATACCACTGTGTGCTTGACACCTCCTCTTCCTCCACTACGTACTCCACACAAAAAGGGTGTACTTCCATGTGTGTGCATGCACGTGTATGAAAACAACCCCTCACACACACAGAGACACACACACACACACATAAAGCCATGTCAGTGCCAGAGAAGGACGTGAGGATTTGTGTTGTCATTAGGGGGAACACAATGACTCCAGTGCTGCTGTGAGCTCTTTTGCTTTCTTAGTCATGACTCTATTATGTGGCCAGTGGCTGTGGACTGAGGACACCCTTTGTCTACAGCATTCCATTAACCAGGGAAAAGACACAATTAACTGAAACAAAATGTAGGGAGTCCCTCTCTGCCACACTGACATCATTTTTGAATGTATTTGCTGAAAAATAGAGCTGTATCACTGCTGCCAACTGGGTTTCATAAACAGCTTGCTGTTCTCTAGGCATGATACATATTTACGGATTGGGAAACCCTGTGAGGGTTATATAAAACATATCTAAATTCATGAAACCTCGGACTTTAGGGAGGGCAATTCTTTCTGAAATTGTCATTTTAAATAGTATGCACGATCAGGAGATTTGCAGGAGTAATGTAAAGTTTCATGCCCTGTTTTTATAACAATTTTCATATCTGGTGACTAGTTTGTGACACATACAGTGTCATACAGATTTTATGCAAATGTGTGCAGCTTTAAAGTTGACATCTAGGCACTGACCTTATCATTGCCTACACAGAAATATCGAGCTCAACAGGTAGTGATGAGCAACGATATTAACTCCCTCTCTTCACAGAAAAAGTAGACTCAGAAATAGACTAGTGCCTTACATGGGATAGGCACACAGGTCTACGATACATATGTATATGGATCACGTGACACATGATTGCTCACTGGAACATAGGGCCGGGCGATATGGCTGAAAAATGTATCATAATATAAGTGTTTCATATCAGTCGATATCGATAGTTATTGCTTAGTTTTTTTTTTTTTTTTTAAAAACTATTTGAAATAACGACCAGGAGGAAAAAAGGCTGAATTCAAATACTGTATTTTAACTGTAACCTTTAACCTTTAAAAAGAGGTCAACACAACTATGAAAAACAGTCAAATAAATAAATGTGCAAATATAGACATTAAATAAATGCTTAATCAAATATAAGTTGAACAAATAAATAAAGAAATAAATAAGTACGGTAGATAGCTGTTGTTGGATGTTGGATGTCAGAACTGCAGAGAACGAGTAAAGGGACGAACATGCAGCGATCACTTTATATCAGGTACCGAATCTAATGTTTCCTAACTTTAATATCTTGTTAATTTTACATGCTTTTATTATGATTTCTAACAAGAGGTCTATAATAATGCATGATGGACAAATGTATCATGGCGTGAATTTTGCAGTGCTAACTTGTCGCTCACTCAGTTAGCAACAAGTATTCGCTAATGAGTAATCACCACTTACCTTTCCGGTGACAACAACACTGTCTTTCGAAGACAAAGCCAAATTATGTCCAGGTTCTTGAATGATTTGAGGGATTCTCTGGTGTAGAGCGAGGGAAAGCTAATTAGGTAATTGTAAATGTCAAGGTACCGCAGGTCTGATAATTTGTCCGCTCTGACCACCTCAATATTGGTTAAAAGCACACCAGGGACATGGTACGGGTCAGTAATATCTACCCTATCAATTTTTTTAGCTGTAATGTTTAATATTTGCTGTTTTGAAGTGCAAAGTAAACTCAGATGGCTTAAAAACACTACCAGCACCATTCATTTGGCCCGGCTTTCCCTGCCATTATGGTGACATAAACTAACCAAATCACGTGATGTCTGAAGCTCTATTGAACATTCTATCAGACATATTTTCTATTGATATCGATCATGTCTCTAGCACGATAGATATGGTTATTGTTTCATTCCCCAACCCTACTAGAAAACCAAAAACATTTATGGTGTTTGGAAACATGTGCACCCGCTGCATCAGGTGCAGATTGGCCTTAAATGTTCCACAGTGTATGAGTGGTTACATAACACACAACTGACAGGATGTGTATTTCCTGTTGGTCCAGCTTTGTGGCATCACAGCAGATCCGTGTTGTGTATGTTTGTGCTTTCTATCTCTGCGTCTCTTTAAGAGAAGCAGTGAAGGCAACTATGATGACAGAGGAAACAAGCTGCGTCTCATGAGGATTCATTTGACTTCTCCACATTTATTCTGTTTGATAGTATGACTTCAGTCTACCAGCTTACAACCATGTCTTAATGTCTCCATCATTTAAATAAGGTCCCTTGACTCCCTGCTCAGCTAAATGTCATCAGCATGCGAATGCGGTAGCCACAAACCTCCCATAAGTGGCTTCTGCCTCTAAGCCTTGAAGGAAAAGGTTCCTGCCTTAATATGCTAAGTAAAGATGAGCGCCCCTGTGCTCTCCTGGCGTGTATCACTTATGAATAAAGGAGCTAAGAGGTCCACTCTCTGGGGTTCTGATCAATGCTGAATCGCTTAATGTAGTTCAGTGGGCCTGTGTGTGCGAGTGGGTTGTGTGTGCGTGTGCATGCTAACATGCAAATATAAACCCTTGTTTATGTGATTTACATTTGTTTACTTGTTATATAAACTTGATAGATGAGTGCTTGACCTATGATTAAGAAGGTGACGTGCAAAATGAGGTGCCGCATAAATATTTCCACATTGTCAATTGTAATTCCTGTTTAAACCAAGCAAACAGCATACATCCCAAGAATTTTAATTTAGAGATTAGTCATTAAAAATTGAAATTTAACAGATAACCTGATGTTTTTTCGAGCGACTGAGTTGTTTAAGACGCAGTGTCCTCTGTAATCTGAAGGATTTGTTTAGTTTTATCAGCCTGCAGGTGCTTACATTCTAAATATTTAACTTTACTGTAGACTCCATATATTTAATGTTAAATATTTACGCCAACAAAATGAAGTTACATGTAAATGATTTAGTATTTCCTCATCAGAAGTAGAGCAAGCTTTGAAATAATATTTCAACTAAATGAACCGGATATTAAATAAGTAAATAAATACAGCAAAGGTGAATTATGAAAAATCTAAATAATTAAAACCTTCTAAAAGCAACAATTAATACTTACTGAACATTTTACTTTAGCTAGAGACTCGGCAGGTGAAATTCTGGCTTTGGACCCGATTGCTAAGTCACAAATGGTAACACCTTGTCGTGCGCCGAGACAAATGTGTCATAAAAAATAAGGAAAACAAGAAAACAATAAATGTCACATTTACTTCAAGTCTTTTGCTGCCCTGTGTAAATCTGGCCTTCATAAGATAAGCAAGCAAACTGCAGAGAGAGAGATTAAGAATAATTAAGTATCAACTCATCTTCACACTTATTTTAATTTGATATCGAACAGATGGGTACATGATTTGTCAGGAAGGGAATTTTGCAGCATAAATACAAAGGGTCTTGAGAGGCATTTCACAGTATTTGTTCAGTAAATTTGTGTGTCTACACGCGCAGATATATTTTCAGCGGCCGTCCCGACTTCTTGGTGACGGCCGGTCATATTCCAACTGACAGATTCATATTTATTTGACATTAAACTGACTATTCCAACCTCTAAACTTTCTGCCTACTTTATTTCCAGAGTTTTGTCCTTAAGTATCTTGTATCTTTCAGCCATCCTGCTCAACCACCAAGGGCTTTGTCCGTCTTTTACTTATCTTTATATTCTGTTCCTCTCTTTTTAAGTCCCGGTATCTTTTGGCTTTGCTTTTGGTAAATGCACAAGAAAAGGTTACCTCATTCACACCTGGGGTAAAAGTAACTTTATACACTGTGAAAACTTGAACAAACTTGACACTTTCTAACTCCTGAATCTGTTTCAGCATCAGGAGCACAGTTGAAATTGTACTTTCTCACCCTTTCAGCATTCACTTATACTACGCAACACAAGACAAAAAAATGTAGCTAGCAAGGAAAAGGACATCCTAAGGTGATGTTACAACAACTCAAGAGAAGAGAATATATGTCTCCTAACCAGAAGTTGAGAAAACAGCTTTTGACAACTGGTGAGAAGCAGGATGTGGAAGGGGATAAAGATGTGGTTTGGTCAAGATAAATAAACCCATGGTTGTTTTTAGCTGACAAACACCTGCATCAAACACTAACTGAGTTGAAATGTGCTTGTTTATTTTCTCGGTGCAAGCTGACACCGAAGCTTTTGTTGCTGTTGTTAGCTACAGTAGCAGGTTATCACTCACTTACTCACTTACTCACATAAACACATAAACAAGCCAACATCACGGGCCAGGAGCGCACACATTTACACACCTTTAAGAGCTTCCAGCTCTTGAAGGTGTGTAAATGTGTGCGCGCACAATCTAGGACTGTTAATATAATAAAGTGTGTGTAATGCTTATGAGTCCTATTTTCTATTTAAGTTCTTTTTTAATTCATATTTTCACCTGGTTCACTATGTTCTATTCACTAGTTTATCTATTTCCTTATTACTTAGTGGATTGTTTTCTGGATACAAAATTACATCATTAAACAGTTGTTTGTAAATGATCAGTTTTTGTTTTGTAAACATTAGTGATATAAACAAACAATGAAAACAATAGTGATATATTTACAGGTTTACCTGCATGTCTTCCTTCAACGCTTTCAGCTCTGAGATAAACAGGCAGCAGATGAGGGGCTGCTTGTTTGAGATGAAGACGAACAAACACATAGAGATCTTAGTTCTGGACCGTTGTTTAATCAATGTCTTTGTGTTGTTTTGCGTCGTGTTTGACCATGTGTCACTGTTCAACACAGCTACAAAGACTATAGCTGCAGAATGACTTATCTGTTTACAACAGTTTGTAAAACATTTGTATTCTACACCAGCGACCGATGTCTAGAAATCCAATTTGACTCTTAACTGACAATAATATTTTGTGCTTTTTGATATTTCTTTTATATTTTATGGCAAAACATTGGGTGATGAGGGGATCTCCAGCCAAACTAGCATGTGTTGTTGTATTTGTACTGACAATATATTGCCAGTACAATGTACAAGTATAATAAATTATGTTATTTTCAGAAGAAATGGCATTTGTCTCTTTTAAATGTCAACCTCTTAATGAACACTCACTTCTCACTCACAAATCCACTTAAAAATCATAGAAGTGGACTTTCCTCATCATTTGCTAATTGCTAATTCAGTTGAATGTTAATGGTAATTTGTCAAAATGAAGGGTAGTTGTAGTCCAATAAAATGTTTTATTGGTAATATTATACATCCTGTTATAGTAGCCACCAAAGCATTATGGGAACTTTAGTTGGCAGTGCATTTTTATCCTGTAAATTGATGATTAAAAAAAAAAAAGGAGGGAGCTTTTGATGTTTGTCCAGTTTCTGATCAAAGAATAAGTGAATAAAATTAAAAAAAAAAAAACGTGAATAAGTATATACTTCTGAGCCTCGGTGCAGAGACATTCAGGTTATATAAATGGTTGTTTGTCTTTTTTGGTGACCTGTTCTGTGTGTATCCTGCCCTTGCCCAATGTCAGCTGGGATTGTCTCCAGCCACCTTGTGACCCTCAGAGGGAAAGATGAATAGATAAAGGAGTAGATGATTTTTAGTAGATTTTTAGGAACAGTGGCTGCATGGCTCCACGGATGTAGTGGTGGTTGGTCAGTCACTGAGGTCAAGACTGAAATATCTCAATGTTGGGTTTGTTGCCATGAAATTTTGGACAGACATTTATTGGTCCCAAGAGGATCCTAATCATTGTGATAGTCCTTTTTTTGCCTTTACTACAGTATCTTGTCATCAGTTCAGTAGATTGCTAAGACATGTGGGGCAGCTATCTGCAATACTCAGAGGATAAATTACCTTGGGGTTGAAATTTGTGCTTTTGAGTGAAATATCTCAACAAATACTGGATTGATTGTTATGAAATAAGCCTTTACTGAGATGTATTGACACGGAGTCATACCTTTAATTTTGTTGCTGATTAACTGACGTGCTGTCTGATCAGTAAACTGATCACATAAACAGGGTCAATCACATTTTTTTCAAATACTAACAAAGTGACTGTTTATGTTTGTTTTAATCTATGCATTGTCTTGCTGTGATCCGAAGCTGAGAGTGAGGATAATAAGTCAGATTTTTTGTAATATGAAAGAGAGAAAGAGAGAGAGAGAGAGAGAGAGAGAGATGGGAAGCGTTGGGGGTGGAGGGGGTTCGCTTTCACAACGGAGCAAGCAGTGAGACAGGAATGTCAATATACCCTGTGAGCAAAGCCTGAAATACGTAAACGTGCTGCCAAGTAGAGACGCAGTAGGACAGTCTCAGCCTTGAGGTGGTGTGTGTGTGTGTGTGTGTGTGTGTGTGTGTGTGTGTGTGTGTGGGAAGTGCAGTCGGCGCTGGTAGCTGCTGACGTGCACTACTGCAAACGCGCACGCACACTAGACGAGTACCTTACAAGGTCAACCCACAATTTCCTTGTCATCAGAAAGGTAATACATTCAAAGTGTAACATGGCAGTAGGACAAACAACCACTGAACAAACAAACAAACAAACTATCAGTTTATACGGATAAAGAAAAATACGCATACGGTGAAACACGCATGTGCAGCAGCGCTTGTGTAATGACTGAGTGAGGGAGACAGATGGTGACTCATACCCCACTTTAGATTGCCAGCACTACATTTCCCATGAGGCCACTCATAACGCCTGCTGTCGGAGGCAATGTTCTTCCTGTTTTTCTGTGATTGGAGTGCAGCCTCACGGGAGAAGGTCAGATGTCAGAGTAAGAGAGGGTGACCAGAAGTGACACGTCGCAGAGGAACATTACGAATAAGTAATTAAGTCGTCCAATTTATTATTTTTTTTTCTGCCTCTTGTGTTTCTTCTGCTGTACATTTATTTCTTACATTTCCCAGAGTGATTTTTCAGTAACGTCCAAAGAGCATCGAATGACTCCAGATCTCCATCTGTCTTTATTGTTTGTTTGCCTGCTGTTTTATCTAGTTCCCATTGTTTCTGGTTATTTGACCTCATCTGTCAGTACATTTATTGTGCCATTCTCTGTTCATCAAATGAAAAAAAATGTTATGTCATCTACATTTTCTAATTTGCATGAGAAATCAGAAAACAACAGTATTCTAGGTCCTGTGTTTTTTTTTTTTTATTATTTGTTTGTTTGTTTTTTGGGGGGCTAGAGGCTGTTTGTTTGACACTTACAATGCTCAGGGTGAATTAGTCCTTTTGTATCATATATGTTTCCATATGGTAGCTGCTGAGAGCTATATGGTGTGTTGGCTGTAGAGGAACAGGGGACTTCTTAGCCTCTTGGTAAAGCCCTAAGGCTAGTGCTTAGAGCTCTTTTACATTTCCCTTGAAAGGAGAGAAGGAGTGTTGCAGGAGCATTTGGAAAGTGTGTGTGTATGTGTGTGTAGATGTGTGTGCATGCACTGTATATGTCAAATATGTCTCCGGGGACAGACAGATCCTCACCTTCAGAACTACAAGCTGACAGCTGCTGGTCAGATGCTGGGAGCTCTGAACAAGACATCAGTCTTCCTCTACAAAAGGAAAGTGAGTCAGCTAAAGCTCAGAGAAATTATTTCTACAATAGCACAGTCAGAGGCTGAGCGACACATCTACAACTCATCCAAATTCACATGTGTACGGCCTCCACAACAACAGGAGGACTAGCCCAAACATCAAAGCCGTTTTCGCTGGTTTTCATAGTTCGTCCGTTCTGACGTATTCGCTTCATATTTTCATATTTGGCCTGTTTTCAAAACGGTTAAGCTGAAACGTCCAATGGGAGAGCAAACAGGAAGAAGTCGTACATCACCCGGCAATAATAGTGGTTTCCAAAACAACAGCAGACCTATTTCCACCAACAGCACTTGTTGTGAATAACCATGTACCTGCATAACCATGTTTTCCACAGCTAGCTTTCTGTAAAATGGCTACGTTTATATAAGAGTGTACTACATCAGGCTCATGAAGCATTAATTACAGCATATTTTTTTAAAGTATGTGCAATGAAGGCATTTTTAATGAATGGCATTCATTCAGTCATTCATTCTCATCCACTCAGCCACGGGATTTTTAAATTCAAAATTGGCACGATGCAGGGAATAACTTTTCAAAGGAGTGTTTCAAGTCGAGAGCAATTAGAAGTTTAAAGCTCCTGTTTCATCATCGCCATCGTTGCGACTCAAAAATTGCAATGTTCATCACACTGATGTTTGTTATATCAAACATATCCCAGAAAGCATATTCAGTTTTTTTCTCCCACATATTGTAAACAGAAAATGGTGTTTTTCATGTGCCAAGTTTAAATACAGAACATGTGAATATGCAGAAAGTAAATGTTTGCAAATATGCAACAGAAAAGCTTAGAAAATGCTAGATGCTAAAAACAAACAAAACTATTACAATTAACAGATTCACCAGATTCAGAGCTGATTCTTTATTTGTGTTATAAAACAGGAAATAACCAGCTATGTGGAATAGTGAGCCAGAGGTCTGCAGGTTTTCATCCCACCTCAGCAGGTGATTTTACTGACAGTTCTTTCCCTTTACTTGAAAGAGTGCTAATCCGTGGGAGTTTTTGGAATGAAAGACTGCAGACTGCACATGGCACATAACTGGCCACCTCTGATTTAAATTTTTTAAATTTTAAAATACAATTAAGCTCCTTGGAAAGTTAAGAGCAGGCATATATGAAAGTTTGTAATATAATGAAAAATCATTGTAGAGTAAATAGAGAAAGCCCAGCCCTCTCAGTTTAAAACTAATGATAATAAGAGAACCTTTTATCATAAAGATACATTACATCCAAATTATGGAATGCATTAAAGGCATGGTGATGTATCTATAGCTCTATAGCTCTGGGATTGGTGGTAGCCACTGTTTCAGCTATTACTGAAGCCAGAAAATCTATATGTGGACAAATGAAGAGAGTAGGACCAATGTGAGATGAACAAGTGGCGACAGTGAAACACCCAAACACACGACACGACACTTAAATAAACCAACACGCACCTCGAACACTGGTCACGACCGTCACGAGGGAACGATTTGATGTTACTAAATTTCACCACAGTAAAACTGCAGGAACTGCAGCAGTGCAACAGAGAACAGCACAGAAGATGGATGCAGCTATGGCCAATGTAAATGTGGATGCTCACAATGCAGATTTCAAGATTTGAACTTTTTTTTTTTTTTTTTTCAGGAAATGTATTCAGGAACACATTTGAGCTCAACACTTCTGTAAAGCGTGAAAGACACACTGGATCTGTTCAGATACAGCGTAGCATACACTTTGCATATACTTTGTATATCCTACATCATTTTTTGATCATAAAAATCCAAAAAACGCAGACTGTTTTCATCACAGAATTTCAATTATTCTGCTCCAGTTTGTACACGTTGTAACAAATGCAATTGGAATTTCCAAATAACATGTTTTTGTAATTATTCTTAGGATAAAATATAGTTGTTTTTTTTTTTTTTTAAATGATCTGATCTGAACTCCTCAAAAAAATGTTGTAATCTGTCCGTATATGGTCAAAATAAATTGAATGGCTATAACAAGTAATCCAAACTTGCATGTTTCGTATACAGTACAGACTTTTACCAAAAGCTTTTTGTTTTTATTGTTGCATGTTACTCATTGGGCTCATGTTCACTGGGGAGACGGCCCAGCTGTTTGTTTTACCAGCCTACATGTGCCTGTAGCTCTCACTGACAAATGAGCAGATGGATATTTATGAACACGAGATCAATCAGCTTATTAAGTTCATCTGATAACATGGTTCCTCTGAAACACAAGTACACACAAAGGCACAGACACATAATGCTTCTCACAACGTTACCGGCAATCTCCTCTCAGATCGCTCTTGATTCGTGTACTGCAGTCCTATTTAATATCAGTTAACAAACTGAACTCAAACAAATGCGCTATACTGTTATCTCCTCCCCCCTTTGTGTGTGTGAGACAGGGAGAGAGTGATATCAAGTGAAATTATGTTTGTATCTTTTTGTGAGCCTCTAATATTTCTTACCTTTTTTTGTAACAGAAGAAAGACAGAGGAGAGTTAATATTTCCAGCTGACTGATGTCCACTCATGACTGTATTCAAAATTCATACAGTGATGATGTTGTAAAATGCATGCAAAAGTTAATTATTCATGTAAATACTTTGTTTTACATTCACTTCCCTTGCTGTAGTGAAAAGTAGACTGTTGCACGGGTGTTAATACAAGGTCCCCGATGAGAATCAAATGAGCTCTGTATCAGCAAATATGTCTTGTAGCTTATAGGAAATGCGACTGCGACACTTTGTCAGTTGCAGATATGTTAACATTTTGAATATATGAAAACAGATCTTGCAGTACAGTATCCATTTACAGTTTTTTTATGGTTGTGTACAGGAAGTTGTGGTTCAAGTTAGGGAAAAAAAACAAAAACAGAAGTGCTTTTGCTGCTTTGAACTGAATCAAAACAAAGTGCAATTCACCCCAGCCACCTCCTGGTGACTCCACTGCTGTTAATAAATGCAACATTTAATTCATTCATTGAAAAAGAAAGCTGCCTTTGACAGTAATCCAGCCAGAGATTATGCTGCCACAACGTAATTGGAAAGACAGTTTAGCTGTATAGCTCAATGCAGTTTATAGGAGACACGGTTGGCACAGACAACACCAATGAGCCGGAAAAACCTACAATTATGATGCCCGTTCATTTAAAATGTGGCCATATTTAATTTACATATGTCATATTTGATGTGAGGCACCTGCTCATGGGTGAGTAGTTAAAGCACCAAACACTGATCTGCTACATCAAGTCATTAAATCGAGTGTGAGAGAATGGGAAAAGGGGGGTTATGAGTGAGTGCGTGTGTGTGTGAGACAATTATCACTTTACTTAAATTCCCGTCAGCTTCATTATTTATAGCATAGATTAACTCGATGTTTGCTCTCAACTTTACTGTCTTGGTTCACTCTCAACACTCTCACAGCGTCAATTTTCATCACAGCTGGCAGCTTTCTTCTCTCTCTCTCTCTAAAAGTAAACTATACTCTGCCAAATCCGAATCAAATAGCTAGTTAGCGACTAACTAACAAGAACTAAAGTGGCTCAGTATCTGCCGGATGTATAAACAGGTAGATACAAAGTTGCCGTGTCGGCTTAATGTCAGTGTTATGTTCACAGCTAGTCTTTTGGCAACACTCAGCCTATCCACTGACTCACATAAGTCTGTGGTTGGTTGTGCTGAGCAGCTTCCAGGTGTGTGTGTGTGTGTGTGTGTGTGTGTGTGTGTGTGTGTGTGTGTGTGTGTGTGTGTGTGTGTGTGTGTGTGTGTGTGTGTACGTGTCTGTTTCACAACTCATTTTATTTGGCTAAAGTTAAAAGCTGAGGTACTACCTCAAAGTCGTAGCAACAGCTTGAGAGAATCACTGTCAGATTAACAGAAGAACAGTTATATATATATATATATATATATATATATATATATATATATATATATATATATATATATATATATAAGGATGAATAAGAAAAGTGGAGTTTGTTATTGAACTCATTTCACTTGTATCTGTTGAAAGTGAGCAACTAAAAACAATTCCCACGTACCATCTCCCACAATATGCACAAACCTTAACGACAACTGCTTGATTGAATTACTTTATGAAATTATTACTTTGTTTACTGCAAAAATACACAAACGCATATACACACACAGACAAATACATATTCACACAGGTGCTCTAACTCGTAACTGATTGAATTTATGGCAGCCTAAGCCCGGTGAGCGGAGCCTAGAGATCATCCGTGGCGTGTGTTTAGAGGTCCCCACGGACTATTAAATCAACCCAGAGTGGATCAGGAAGTCATTGCCATAGTGATAAGGTGGGCTGGGCGAGAACGAAGGAGCCTGATTTACAGTGGACCCACCAAATGGTATATACACATCCTACTATCACACTGTCCCCCTCTCTCTCTCTCTCTCTCTCTCTCTTTCACACACACACACACACACACACACACACACACACACACACACACAGACATGTCAAGGTCTTCCTTAACTTAAAGTTGGGGTTCTTTTCCCAGAGGAAGAGCAGCTGAGCAGCAGTCAGGAGCACGCTACGGTCCAGTGGCTTAAACAAAAGAGGGTGATGCACCTATTTGATGTTATGGGACTATTTCACTAGAAGGACTTAAAATCCCCTTTACCTGTCATGTGCATCATTAGTTAAACACTTGCTAGTATCATCCAGGTAGGGTAGTTATTTCCAAAAATCTCACTTTATTTTCTCTTATAGACAAAGTCTCAACAGAGTCAGGAGCCCTGACATTGAATTGATTCATTTTACTTTAAAAAGTCTTCATATGAAACCCATTTTTTATAGTCTTAAAGTCTGCTTTTTTATTTCAGCAAAAGTTATTAATATTTTCAATATTTCATTAGCGTCCATCATCCCAGAGCCAGATTCATATTCACAGGAAAATAAAGCATGTGTATAATCCAGAGCTACTCTTTCTAGTTTTGTCTCTGTAATAACAGCTTCGCCATTTACACTTCGCTCTCCGACAGCCATACAACGTCTGAGTTAAATTATCGCTGATGCAAACAGAATGTATTTTTGAAATGGCTGATCAGTTTTAAATACTGCTGGGAACAAGGCGGTGCAGCTACAGTGAGCTCTAGTGACAGGCTGCACACCTTCACATTTTTTTTTATTAAATCAACATGAGTTTTTTTTTTCTCTGCTGTACTGTGAACAGATACACCTTCTGTTCTTTGTTGCATTTCTGTAAAAGCTCAAGCAGCTCAACTAGTGTTTGCTATACTATTAAACCTCTCCTGCTGTTGCCATCAGTAAGGATTATAATTTTAATGGTGTCTCTCTAAAACATCCTGCTTTATAACACACAGTGGAAATTGAAATGTTCCAGTTTTGGGACGCTTGAGGTTATAGTTATTTCCTCTGTTTTTCAGAGCTGTTGCTAACAGGAGGTATATCAGCTTTCATTTTCCCTCAAGTCAGCCCGCACCTGAACATGTGAATGAAACCCTGCAGTGTTTGTCAAGGGAGACATAGAAGGACAGAGGAAGGGAAGCGGGAGGACTTGGGGAGCACTGAATCTATAGGACAGGAGGAGATGTTAAGTTGGAGGTGAGAAATAACTGGTGCAATGCAGGTAAGAAAAAAAGGGGTTTTAGTAAGGGGGGGTAGAAGGGAGCGAGCGTCGGGCCTCTGCAGTGCTTTGCTGTAGGAGAACATCAATCCATAGCCTGCTTAGCTGCCATCCCTGCCATCAGACTCCAACAGGACCCCATATTGAGAGAACAGGAAAGGCACTAGTCAGCCCTGCAGCACTGTACACCAACAACTACAATATGCAACATCATTATTCACTCCTATTATTGACCCCTTGTGTGCATTGCAGTAAATACAATTATCTTGTATTCAGTTCCTTAATCATTCTTCAGTTTTATGCAAGCACTAATAAATCTACCTACTCTGCTGTGACAATAGGGAAAAAAAGAAAAAAAAAAAAAAAAAAGGCCAGCGAGGCTCATTAATGCTGTCAGGATGCTAAAATATCCTCCTAATTGGTTTTGTTCTGGAGGACATTTTGTTTATTGTCTGTTTTTTTACAGTTCCTGTTATAATGACCCTCTAAACCTTGCCCTCCTCCTGTGACCCAGCTGCGGCATTTATAATCACTTTACAATTGACACAGCATCTTTTCACTGAAGGAATAACACTGAAATGTGACACGAGGAGGAGTCCACTCCAGCTGTCTACTGCAGAACAACTGAAACTGAGTCTATTATCAACACAATGCTCCAATCAGTCAAACACCGGCCCTGTATTAATTGACTGTATATCAGTGTAGCTTTTGTATATTCTAGTCCCTTTCCCTCTGTGTTGTTTGGTTTGCCTCCCATTAGAGTGTTGACAGACAGTGGATGCTCCATGCTGAGGAGATGCAGAGAGTGTGGGAGTTGATGGCCGGGATTATGCCACACAGCACAGTAGAGGCCTGTTTTATCACATTTAACAGAATTTGTATGAAGCAAAATGTACTTTCTTGAAATATTGTGTTTTTAATTACAAGTTGAGGTGATGAAAGCATTTAGCTTCAACTGATTTATAGACTGTAATTTTATTAACAGTGCACCCAGTTGAAAACACCTTACAGTATGTGACGTACAAAGTTTTTAAATTTTATTTTAAATCTAATGTATCACTCTATCACAATTTATTAAAGTTTCCATTTTCAGATTTCCTAACCTGCACGTTATAAAGCAAAAGAAAATGTTTGTTTCAAACATATGTATGTTAATAGCTTAGTGCCACACACCTACAACACATCTCTCTGTTGCTCTTTATCTCCCACACTGCAGATTAACTGAAGCTGTTTTTCTTAACCAATCCATCCTCTCTCCTTTGCCTCCTTTCTGTTTCCACTCTAATCTTTTCTTTTCTCTAAACCTATTTTCTGTTTCTATCTGATTCTTTTAAACTGCACTAAATATAATTAAATGGTGAAAGACCACATATAGATTGAATAGACCTTTAGCATTGCAGACTCTCGCAAAGAATAAAATCAGACATGAAAACTCTAACGTTGCTGCTTTGATGTATCTTTTTATAGCTGTTGTATAAATTCACTGCACAAGAAGTATTCAACCATGACTGGACCACAACAGATAGAGCTGTTAGGCCAATGCAATATTTGATGTTTAGAGAGAAAGTAGCAGAATTGTTGTGAGATGCAAATTATTTATATCAAAAACTGGAACAGTTTTGTTAAACTTATTGGCAGCAGAATGACAGTACTTTGCAGAATTTTTGATTTTTGTTTTATGTACTTTAATTCACAAGCTGGATCACAAATAGGGTGCAGCATCCTTCAAAGGATCTGTTCTATGTAGATCTGAATCATGTAAATCGCAGAGACCAGGCCCACAGCCGGACCAGCCGCTGTCAAATAAGATGTTCTTGGAGCATCCAGGTCCGAGTGGTTAGGGTGCACCACTTTGTCACATAAGCCATGCAGTGATCGGCAGTTTAATTCCTGACTGTGACGATCATTTCTGCGTGTCATTCCCCTACTCTTCTCCCTACTTTCCTGTCTGTCTTGGCCAGATATGGCCATATTCTAGCCTATAGAGTGTTTCCTATTAACATCCCTAGTGTATTTATGCCATCACGTCACTGCTTCTGTTACTATGGTTGTGCTACTCACGTCCCCCAGCAACTTTGACAACAGCATGTCCACAATGAAAACATCCACTGCACCCAATGAATCTTGTGATAGGTTGGGCTGTAAATGATCTAACCATTGTAGCCTTCACTGCCTGAGGGGGAAAACAGGTGGATTTCTCTGACACTTGAAATGAAACAGTTGTCGTGCTTCGATGACGCGTGCAGACTCAACACATCCAGTTTTCGAAGGTTTCGGCCACTCAATCTGGACACAGCTACATTCTGCCAAAACACCATTTCATTGATCAATAGTGGGCAGTTATGGACCAAGAAATATAGTATTTCATTGTTCTCTGCAAGTTAACAAACATAGTTGTAAAAAAGAAAGTGCTGAATTCAAACAAATGTAAAGGAAGAAATTACACTTTCCACATTTCTTGGAAAAAACAACTCCAAGGGAACATTTATGCTAATTGTTAGTGCAGATGATCTTCATTATATCTTCATCATTGGTCCAAGTAACATTATTCTACCGACAATCCATCAAAAACAAGATGTTCACGTGGTGTATGTGGCATTTTAACGACCTCACAAGCTACTGTAAGAAAATCATGTCAAAAGTTGGGCTGACGGTCTAAAAATTATTGTGGTTTTTGAAGAAGTAAATTGAATAAAACAAACTTCTTACAGGCTGATCTGACAGCCTATAAAAAATGTTATTATCTCTTTCTGCATAATTGATGATTTTTAAATGACATTTTTATAGTGCTCTCTCTTATTTATGGTATATTAAACCTTGACTGTATCTAATTTGTGCAGTGTTGGACGTGTAACAGAGATATTACTTCTGTCGGTTTAATCCAGTCAGGCTGCCATTACAATTCTTGTGGAAAAGTAACGTAAAATTGACAACAAATCTGAGGCATCTTCTTCCCTGTGCCAAAATCCAGGCGGTTTTCCTTCTCCTAACTGGATTATCAGTAATCAATAGTGATTATGGGGTGGAGCTGCCCTGGCCTATAGTTGGGGTATGTGTGCCAGGAGTCAGGAGTCAGTAATCACTATAGCAGAGGGTTGGACAGAGCCAGAGACTTTTCTCAGCCAAATAACAGTTAGTGCCAGTTCATTGCAGTTACACACCCACAGGTATGCAAAGTCCTACGAAGAAACACTAACACCAACTGTGTAGACATACTGTATCTTCTGAAGAGAAATGTGTATCCAAAAATATCTACACACACATTTACAGACACCTACAGAAAACACACACACACACACTTGTACATCACATGATATACCTGGAAACAAACGATCAATCTAAAAAAAGTATGAACGTGATTTATCACTCTGGGTTATTTTCTGATGCCCTTGAGGGTTCCTTCATGCCAAGAAGACAATTAGTAGTCCTGAATCATATGTGGCTAGAATCAGGAGTGTGGGAGTGAAAGCTGCTAAAAACAGCAGCAACAACACCCTGATGTGAGGGTGAAAGCTACTGTTGAATGCTAATTTTCCAGTGTGAAACTAATTCTGCTCAGTGAAATATTGCGGGTAGAGACAGCAAACTGGCCAGCCTAAAGCTGAGTGGTAATTCAGCTGAAGTACAAAAAGGGCTCAAGCGCGCACAGTTCCAGCCATTTAAAAGGTTAAAGGTGCTATACATATGAAAAGTGCTGCCTTGGATACTGTAACAGTACAGTGGTGTAGTTGCATAATGCCCTCAGACTTTCTCACAGGAATAGCCATGAATTTTCTTTGACTGCAGTTATGATTTAAGATCATGTTGCGTCCATGTAACTATTCACATAACATAGTGTGGTGTTGGAAAGGTTATGTAAACTTGAAAACTGGACATTTACGACACTTTCAGGCTGATATGTAAAACAGCTTAAGAAATATTAGTCTGCATAATGGACATGTCCACGGTTGTGAACCATCCAACCTTTTTAATCCTGACATATGTTGCTGTAAAGTTAACAATGAGCTCTACTCGATGAAAATGTTGCCAATCAAATCATGTTAGGTTGCAGCAAATGATCCATCTAGCTGCTATTTTGTAAAAATGCATGTTAATGAAGAAGCAAAGTGAAGTCGATTACTCTAAGATGGTCAAGTGAGTGTATAATTGCAGATTTTCTGTATTTTAAGGAGGTTTTAGTTAGAAGAAAAATCTGTACCAATTATCTGGTTTTCTTTTTGGTGGAGGAAGAATATATTTAATAATGTCTCATCTTCCAGCATGTTATCACTGGAAACTAGTGACCACATCTTCCATCAACGTGCTAACAGTGCAACCCACGTCACATTCACAGACAGACATATAAACACCTGGCAAAGTAGTCAAAACCACCTCTGTGGTTGTTCCTGCTAAAGCACATGTTTCTAACTCAGGACCACATTTTGTCACGATGACGCACACAGACTCACGAGGTGAAAACTTTACCGGCCGTGTTAAATACAGCCCACGACGTAATGCAAAGTGGGAAAAGTTAGATTGAAGAAATGAGTAGCAGCGGTGTGACAGTCACAGCTCGCAAAACAAATGAACTAAGAAATATGTCAAGATACATTTTGCGATGGTGAATGTTAATGGTGTTTTGATGCAAGAATGTGGTCTCATTAAAGAAATAAAGAAAGAAGAAAAGAAAGAGGGAAAGACACAAAGAAAGAATACACAATCTTTTGAACATTCAAATATGTTTTGTCCACACTTTGATAAAATGAAAAATGTTACCTTCACTGACAGTCATTTTATGATGATGTGTTTAATTTTGAATGAACGATGTCCTCTGGCTTCAAACATCTAATTCTAGTAGTATTGGTGCTAATTACTGAGTACACACTCAAACACATACATACACACATACACTGCACTTGGGTTTATCTTATACATTTGTAATTAACATGCAGACCTCAGTCCCTGTTCTCTTTGTTTTTTCCTCTGGTCTTACAGTGAGAACACAAGAGTTGGAGAATTAGGTTTTCTGTTCCCCTCTGGGTTGATAAGCTCAATAAAGCATCAATCACAGCTCATGTGCATCAGTCTCTTTCTCTCTCTCACTATGAAAAATTATATTCATGCATTGACAAGACGTTATTGCACAGGGGACAAAGCTTTTCATGTGCCTTCTTTGATGTATGTATGTGCATGTGTGCGTGTGATTATTCATTTGCAGCATGTTTTGATAGACCAAAACATAACTGTAGTGAAAGCTGATCAGGATTTCCTACCTCAGTAAACCTGCTCACATGCACCAAAAGCTATTTATTCCAACAACCACACTCTCTCTCTCTATTGTGATATCTATGACTCATCATCATTGAGACATCTGTATCTTTTTTTGGACCCAGTGTGACATTCTCACACCGTCTCAACATGTTTGTTAAAAAAAAGAGAGGACGCAGTCTCACCTCAGTTTCAACATCTACATCAGACTTACTTAAGATTTGGCAAATGTTTAACAGAAAAGAAACGGTTTCATTGTCATTTTTAGTGACAATGTGTCAGAAAACTTTGTTTTTCTTCCAAATATCTTCCCCATTTCTCTCTTTTGCCCACAAACAACCTAAATATTCACTGTCTCCTTGCTCTCAGTGCTCTTCTGCAGAAGTCTGTGGTAACTGGCATTTCTATGGCGTGTCTCTGAGGAAGCCAACACCTCCCACTGCTTTGCTCAATCCTGCCCTCCTGTCCTCGATTATTCCTTACCTTGTGTCCTTGCTGTCTCCCTCCTAGAGTCTCCAGACCCCTTTTTTCCCTCAGAAAAAGTGGAGTTTTGACAGGAAAAGTTGTATATTCCCTTACTTTGTCTTTATTTTGGAGACTTTGCCGTGCACCAAAGTGGGACAGCAGCTGCAGTATCATTAGTAATCCAGTGCGGTCACTGCATTTTTAGTGCAAAGCATGACTAGGCTTTTATTACATGTCACCCACAAAAAACAATCAATCCCTTCATGTTTAGCGTGTCATGCAATTTTGTTTCACTTTGACTATAAATCAGCGAATACATTCAGATGTACAGCAGAAATGGAAAGTGAATCCAATTATACTCTCAGTGCAGACTGAAGATAAATGGAAAACTGGTGATTAAATCTTGTGCCTCCAGCACCAGACTGCTGTAAAGTAATCATACAAACTTATGTCCTGTTGTGCACAGCAAACTTGATTTCACTTTGCCGACCAGTTTATCCAGAGTAATGTTTTCAGATACACACCAGATGGTGATATTCACAACTCTCATCTACACACTACAGTATAGGAAAACATGACAGTGAGAATAACAACAGCAAGCACAATCATACAGCAGCACAACTGTAATGGTAAAAAGTCTGGAGTTATCAGTTTGGACTGCCTTGACAAGGAAACACAAATCATGTGTATTGTAAAAGTACACACGAAGGTCACATTAAATAAGTTTACAAAGGCTCTTTTTTTCAGTACACTCTTCCAAACATGTTCTTTTTCTGATCACCCTCTAGGTATCTACAGAGTTTGCAGTAGAGAATGACCTTGGATGTGCAAAATCACAGAAATGCTGTTTTTTTCTTAATTGTAAATGATGCAGTTTTTCTTCTTTTACTACCTTTTTCAGGAATCAGGAATCTTAACTGATAGTGACTTTAATTTATTTTTCTACAGTTATTATTAGAATTATTCGTAGCCTCATGATGCTGCACTGTTGCTCTGTGAGTCACTGTGTTTAAAAATAAAATCATACATCAGTCGGCAAGTTCATCATAAAATCTAGAAATGATTTAAAAGTAAGGATGGATCAATCCAATGCTTCCCTACTGAAATGGGACCTCTTCTTTGAAAAAAAAAAATCTCAAAATCTTCATTTTAAAAGTTATTTATTTGAGGTTTTATACATTTATGAGCTTATGTAACTGGCCTTGACTGATACAAGTCTGTAGCTCACCTCTACCGTTACCTTCTGAGTGTTTCACACAGTCCAAGTTTATTTACCAAACCAGCACGTTAATCTACACCTTGCTTCACTATACTTGAGCTAATTCTTTTCTTACTGTGTCCACTTCCTCTCCATTTGTGTGACTGCAAAAGAAACTACTCTAGCCCAGGTACTGTATTTGTTGTGAAGTGGAGGCCATCGGAAATAGGCTGGTACAGTAAGTGATGACTATGCCGGCCACAATGACACCCGTGAGCCTAGAGCTACAGCACACTCGCTCAGAATGTAGCACAGTCTCTAATTAACTAATGAAATATTAACCACCTCTTCATTCTCCTTCTATTCTGTCTGCCTCCTTCTACACTTTTCTCTCCATGTTTCTTATTACCCATCCTCTTTACCCCCATTTTTCATAAGAGTTTTATGTTCTTATATGCGGTATAGATGGAGTCAAACCTCTTTAAAATAGGGTACGAGATACAAGATGTACATGTATATTACCTGCTCTCATTTCTCATAATATTGATTTAACACCACAATGTTATTATTTAAATCGAATAAATCATGACGTTTCAAAATGAGAAGCAGTGGTATAAAGAAAAAAAAGGCAGAGGGAGACTGAGTCTAACAAATCTAATGACATACACACTCTCTTTTACTGAAAATACCTTATGACCTGCTACTTTGTGATTCTGTATACAGAGAAATGTGGATGTAAAGGTGTGACTGTGTGTATATGGAGGTTTAAAAGCAAAGACCATAAAGGATGTTTTGTTAGTAATTATGAAAGGGAGAAAATGTCACAATACAGACGTACATGAAGGAGCCATATACACCAACAAACACACACTAAAGGACAGCCACTAGGTCCATGTGCTGCTGTGATATTGGCAGCCGGGCTCAGTGCCTATCAATAAAGCTCTAAAACAGGCCAGAGGGCCAGGACCCCATGCTGTTCCCCCAGGTGCCTGATCTATATTAAGGTGGGTTTCCAGACCAGCTGAGCCGGCAGGGGGTTCACAGTGAGGGGAGATGGGACGACCTGAACAGTAGCTGACTACCTCCTGCCATGACTCTCTCAAAGGATAGAGCTTATCAAGTACACAGACACAAAAGAGCAAACAGGTTAACACATATAGTCACTAAGCGTCTTAATTACAGCAAGTGTAAGCATTTCAGCACTGAAATTGTATTTCCTATTGTTTTTAAATACGCTCCCTAATACACATTTTGTTATAATCAAATATATTTTTTCAGCATGTATCTTTTTGGTAAGGACAGATACCAATCACTATTTTTACGTCACCTGAATCAGCCAGTCAGATACAGATCATCTTACTCATTTGTTTAATACCTATTATCCATAATATAGTCAAAAGTTAATCTGAAATATTCCTATAGACTTCAGCATCTTCCTCCCTCATATATCCTTAATAAATCTTCCTCTTTTATATTCTTCCAACATCTCGCTGCTCTACTAGGGAACATATAATACACTCAACACTGTTACTACTTAGGACACTGATTTATATCGGGTGACAAATCTTCTGATTCTCAAATGCTGAAAAAACAAAAAATTCACCTGAAACAGGTTTATAGTTGAGACTACAGACTTTTTTTCTAATGCTTGTTTTAGAAATATCTAATTTTTAAGATGTCTAGATTCATTGCAGTAATGTCTAATTTTCATTCAACATTAGGCTGCAGTCTATGTAACTCAACCTCTCCATCAAAGATATTTCACATTAAAAGTCTTCCAGCAGATCAAAGGGTATTATAACTGTCTTCCCTGAAATGCTTTTAATATGAAATGTCTGACAAGTTGAGTTTTAATGTTTAAAACTAAAGGTGCTACCATAGCACACAATGAAGCATACATTATGCTAAGTGTACATTTATCAACTTATTCTATATCTTTATTATGTAATCTATTGTATTCATTATTGCAGATTTACAGTCAACAAGAACAAAACAGCCCAAAATCAGTTTCACTTTTGCAATGTTGGGTGTCCTAGGAAACAAGCTATTTTTTCCATTGATAGCAATTACATCACAATGTGAAATAACCACCTCTTGAGAGCCTCATACAGACACAGTCAAACTCAATAGTGTCAGAATCATGCGTTTATAGCTCAGTTTTACATTAAAGCAAATAATATTAACACATAAGGACTTTCCATAGTTTATATTCATACCAGTGATACAAGTCAATATCACAGCTGCTATGGTGGCCTGAAGTGAATCACTGTCTCTATTGGGCATTAACGTACTAAACCATGAAGCACTTTAGATGTAAGGCTTTGTTGCAAAATGCAGTGGAGAGAGCTTTTTGTTAACACAAACACAAAAGAATTTGTGCTAAGGAAGTGAGACCCATCACGAACCGCACAGACCAGGCAGTAAAAAATACAGGATGAATTAAAATTCATCAATTTTACAACCCTTTCCTGACTGATGAATTTTAAAAGAGGTCTAAAAATCAAGTGATCTGCAATGAATAGGAAATTCAAATAAGCCAAATATTAGTGTTGTGATTTATTTGAAATATATCTTTCTCTCAAGACGAGGAAAATATAAACTGTAAAATATCTACGACTCTACATGGAAAATAGTTTGTTTTGTTGAGACACAAACAGTATGTCCAGGTACTACACAGTGACATATGGTCCTTCTCTTCTTCACAGCTTTCTCATTTCAAGAATTATCCTTCCCAGTAGTGAGGCAGTATCACTGAAATATTCAGCAGGGGCTTTGTCACCTAATATAAACTCTGTGTCCTGAAAGGTGCAGTGAGAGTGAGGCCTGTTTTATTCCCAGACCTGCTTTGTTGTTTTGAGCATCACAAATCGTGGTAGCACAGTTAAAGAAACTCATAATCATACAGGTTGGTTTTCTAAGGATGAATTGAAAATGAAGATGTTGAGGAAGATGAATCACACACACCTACACACAAGAAGAGGAAACACTGCATGTCGGCGCCTTGTCCTCTTTAAAGTGATTGATTCAGCCAAAGAGCCATTAAACATTTCTAATGTAATTCTGTGATTCACTTTCAAATGTAAACAGTCTCATGGTTTGCTGTTTGCTGTCTCTGGCTGTACCAGAGCAGAATTTATTAGAACTGCTGATACAAACCAAACACTTTTTTTCTGCTACTGCTCTACATTAAAAACACTTTAGGACAAACAGTAAGTGAAAAAATAACTTGTTTGACTGTCCATCAAAAATGCATAGCATCACAGAATAGTTATTTTCTGTATTTCTACCAGAAACTCATTTATAAGTTTAAATTAACTTCATATATTTTGAATCTTTTGTTAAAGTTTATTTTGCTTACATTGAGTTTTTAAAGTTGTTTTTCCTTTGGTCTAATGTTTATTTATCCTTTTGTCTAATCAATTCAGTGCTCAGTGTATTTCTGCCATGATTGAGTATGCTCTCATCATGTCCATGGACATTAAATTATAGCCTGCTTCTCCATAAATCACAGTGGACAGACTTTTCTTATGTGTCAGTTTTTATATTCTCATTACGCTTAAAAGAAAGAAGGAAAGAAAGAAACATTCAGGCTATTACCTCACATAATTTAATAGCCCCAGCAGTGCAGCTACCACAATGCATTTCTTGTTAAATTTGAATACATCATATGGACAGGTAGTTCATATATATTATCCACCTAATTATGTATATATATCAGTAACAATACGCTAAATATTAAACACCTGCGATACAGTTCAGCAGCACCACAAACTACAGCCTGCAGGTAAACCACAAAGTTGAATCAACACCTCTCTAAAACCACATTATGAACTTCAGGAAGGTAGGATTGGTGCCTAATTGGTGATTGGTGCCTACCTAATAAAGTGGAAACTGAGTGTATGTTCCACATGTTGCATCATAATAAACTCAAATTAGACAGTCATGGTTAGATGTCAGAGGATAGAAATAGATTCTATGGGGCCAATTAAGGCAGCATTATTCAATCTTCATCCACCAGCTGCTTCATTATCATGGTGAGTGTTTCTATGGCTGTTAGTTCTGAGACAGATTACACAAAGGGTTAATAATAAACCCCAAAGGGATTAAGGATTTGGTTCATGACTACACTTGGAACTTAAGATAGATGACCTTAAAATAGCTTCTAACAAACCAATCATAAATGTTCAGCATACGCTCTCCTCCCACCCCACATCCACCTGGGACACCTGGAGAGGACAAACTCTACCTTTCATCAGCAGAGGTTGATAACGTCAGGCTTCAGAGAGGCCACGCTGACATGGGACAAAACATACACAGGTGTGCAGCTGACACCGACTCTGTCTGCAAGTGTGCAAAGCAACACACACACACACACACACACACACACACACAAGCACTTAGATGGGTAAACCTCTGACAGCTAAAAGGGGAGGGAGGGAAACCTCACAGGAGCTGCAGGTGTGATACGTACAGCTGCTCTAATATCATGTTTCACAGAAATCACTGCAGACACAGTGGAACTGGTGACCTTTAATCTAATAATAAAGATTACAATATTGGTATAGTTGATCTGAAATATTCTCAGGTTCACTTTTAAAGTGTATTTTGCAATACGGAAAATGTATTATGAATTGGGCGCTGAAACTGAAATTGTGTTCATCGATTCTTGATTTCTTATCCTGTGTTTCCTACATATACATACAGGATTTTCAGAATAAAACTTTTTATTCTCTTCATTAACTCTTTATTTAATTCGGTGTGGATTACATTTTGAGATTTAAGTTAGATTTAAGTACTGTACATGTCATTTGTGGACAAATGTGGTTGATACATTCACACACTCAAATAAAAGAGCAGACAATACATATAGTGCAGCATTGTGACCTTTGCACTGGCAATTTACTAAATACTGAAGTGACCAATAGCACTAGGCAACAAATACTAATACTGGTAGACATTGGTTTGTTTAAACTGGTAACATAATGATCCATTTTTATCAGTCATACTCACCAGTATTTGAAAAAATCAAATGACAGTACCAAAAGTACAAAGAAGTGGTTGTCACTGCAGTTTTAATACCCTACAGCTTCATGATCTTCAGTTGATGCAATGACTGGTGTTTTTCACAAAGCTCATCACAAAGCTGAGAACCTTTGTGATGGGGAAATTAAGATGCTAATTATGTTTCATCCTGAACTTACAGTAAAAGCTCACCCATTCAGCAAGTGTGTTTGTTAGATGATTAAATATAAGACAGTCGAGACAGCAGTGTTCCTGAGGTATTGAGACTCTACTGTGGCTATTTTGCGCAATGATACTTAAGTGAACATCAAAGTCTGGGTATTATAGTTGGATCTGACTGCAGAAATGTGTTGTTTTCTTTGTGATGAGCAAGTTTCGCTTCTGCTACAGATCTGTGATGGGATTCTAGTCACTTTTTGTCACATTTTTATCTAAATGTTGCCCAAATGCAACTGATAGAGGCAATGGACACTTGTTGTTGTTGAGAATTATTATTTTTTCTACTTTTAAACGGTAAACATTTGTCACATGTTCCCTATGTGCATATTTGTGTCACTAAAGTGGTAGAGGAACTTCAAATTCCTTTATTCCTTAGGAAAAACAGATTTGTTAAAGGCTCAGAAAGATCATTTAAATTTTCACTTCATTTTCCACATTAAATATTGACGAAACTGGTATCAAGCACACTGAAAGGGAATGTTCATCCAAATGCCCTTGTATTGCAGGATTAAGTGTTTCATCTTGAATGCATTAACCTTTATTAATTAAGGAAAAGTTTTCTGTGGTCCATTTATAGCACCACTTTGACTGCATAAGCTTATAGATGGCTGGTTAAAATTTTAAAAGGCAGAGAGAAAGCATACATTTAATGAACTCTGAGCAGACTTTATGTAAAACATCTTCCTTCTTTTTATTTGAAGCATTATAACTCAGCTTCGGAAACAAAGTCCTTGTCTTGCTTTAATTAAAGATTTTTCAATGCCTACCTGCAATATGTGATATAAGTGTGTATTACTACTTTCCTTTCATTTTTCCAAAGTTTCATCTAATTACACAAACCACAGAGGATGGGGGTGGAGAGCCAAAGACTTGAAACTTAGTGACCCCAACCTGAGTCTCTCCATCTCTGCATGGGTTCCTCACCACGACACCTTTCTGGCCCGTCATCGATCCCTATTAAATCCTTCCACTCCAAACCCTTATCATCCTACACCTACACATATCCCACTAAGATAATTTGCATAAATACATGGTTCATTGTTTTGCTAATTTACAGTGTGAGATCAGACCTGTGAGGAGTCTGGAGTGGAATCATTTGATAAGCAATGTTAACAGTAAGAATACGCAAGACGTGACTGTATCTTCAAGCATGGTGTTTGCTGTCCTGGAGCCAAAGTCATTTAAAAAAAAAAGTAATAAAAAATTAAACAAATACAAATGATACTTGAAGAATATCGTGCTGCATAAGTTTGTGCTGCTGTGTAAATGTAGTCACCACCTCTTTGGCTCACCATTAAAATTGTCTTGTGGATAAACAATTATGTATTTAAAGAGAGCAGTAAAAAATAATTCCCCGATGCCATGCAAATTAGTGGTCAGTAGTCATCATAATTGTTATAATATAAATATTGAAATGACATTTAATACATATGAGCTAATGTTTTCCTTTGTCCAGCATAAACAGTAGGCAAATTTGCTAAGTTGTTACTTATGAATATTACTAGAAATTACAAGTACAGAAAACTGCAGCGTCAGTAAAAACATCTGCTTAAGTGAAACTGTGTATATAACTGAAGTGGTAAAATGTGCTGTAACAAGAGCACCACTTAGCAGGTGAGCATAATAAAACACTGTGGTTGTCATCAAGCAAATTCTGCATGACTAAGTGAACCTGCTTGCTCCCTCATTTACCTCTACAAAAGGAGAATACTATTGCTTCATATCATTGAGCTGGCTGCTGGTAAGAGCTCACTCCATTTGGTTATAGTGCAGATTCGCTATTACACAGCCTGCAATAATAGTAGATATCTGTTCATTAAGTCAAACTAGCCTAAAACTTCACCTCACATTTCCATCTTTATCAGTGTGCTTCAGCTTTCTGTACTTGTTTCTTTAATTTCAGCCAAAACTCTATACTCAACTCCAAAACTGCAGCCCCAAGCTTTAACGCCCCCACCCCTTCCTCTCTCCCTCTCTCTCACACACACAGCCACTATCAACAAAAACGACATGGTTTCAGCCCATAGGCCAAATAAGATATCTATCCATTTCAACACCAACACCAAGTTAAGTCCAGCTGCTGAATATAAAACCAATTTTTGTCAACTTTCTACTTTGCAGCAGAGCTGGCATTGCATTTAGCACGCTGCAAAATGCAAATCAGAGACCCAATTTCTCCTAAAAAAAAAAAATCTACTGAGGCAGCCAGGTCCGACTGTAGGTGCTGAATTAAATGCTAACTGCGTTGATCTCTTTTGTCTCAGCCCCTGACCCCTTAAAAATTTTTCTTTTTCTTTCTTTCTCTGTTGTTCCCGCTGCAAAAAAACTGCAGATCTCTGTCTCCAAGGACACCAGCAACAAGTCATATGGCTCTCCTATCACCTTCTCCACTCTGTTGCTTTCACCTTTCTTTCTTCAAACACAGTCTTGCAAAAAAATCTAAGTCTGTTGCATGCAAACACTTCATCACAGGCATTCAGTCTTCCAGTGTAACAGTCTCACACAACAGCAGGTCCACACTGGATGGAGTTAAAGAAGCATAATGTTAAAATATTAGTGTGCCCAACAAAGATTATTAGCTCTGTGTTAGCACGTTAGCATCATCCTCCTCCCCTCAGAATAACTAGTAGCGCAGCTTGCTTGTGCATTACCATGCTAGAGACAGCGCGGATGCTAAGCCTTAGAGGCCGATTAGCTGAGACGTGTGAAATCAGACTGAACTGGCCTCGGTGCAGACGCACATATCCTCCTCTGACCCACTTCACTCATCACACGGGTTCTTTTTTTTTGCGTTTAATATGCCTCCTGCAAACAAACTCAGTCTAACTTGATGCATAGCACTCACGGCCATGCCTGTTCCAACAGCATTCAGTGATGGGGTCAAGGGATGGGGACTGAGTTATGATGCCAATATGTGGGTGATGAGAGAAAAGAGGATGGGAGCTGCAGCACAGGTAGCACGTTACAATGGCAGTGGTAGACCCTGTATTCTACAGTAACTCATTTACTGTGGTTTCCACTCAGTACATCTTTCACTCATTTCTAGCCTGTTTCCTGTTACCATAGCAACCTATTTCTTCCTCCTTCCCAACTATCCCTTCTTTCCTCCTCTTCTTTCTCCTTCTTCCCGCCTCACTACAGCACGAGCCACAATAACAGAACTGTTAAGTTATTTAATGAAAATGCAATGCAGCAAATCACACAGCATTAATAATTATTATCCCTCAACTTTTTAATGGTGCATGCTATTACCCAAAGCTCTTGATCTAAATTAGCCTACATGACTAATGAAATCAACACACAAACAATGACTAAGAGAAAACAAGGAGAACAGGTGCAAGAAATCAGTCGCACTGTTAAGTTAAGAAGCTTTTACCCTCTCACACGCGCACACTTCTGTACACACAGACATGGTGGGTAGATTTTGCTGCAGTGGATGTGTTGCTGGTGTCTTCACAGTGACACTGGTGCTGAGTTACAGTGCTAATGAGAGCTTTAATGTCACCCACACACAGACTCCTAGCAGAAAGATTAGAGCTGTGATTACACTGAGCCCCAAGAACACACAGGAACACAATGATACGCACGCAGACACACACTCACATGACACGCCACGTGCATGCCAAAATCACGTTCACACGTGTCGACAAACAAAACATAAATGGATTTGAGAGTTCACAGGAAAAAGCATCCTCTGCTCCACCTGCGATCTTCCTCTACTGCTGCGCCGTGCTACTGTTTATGCAGCTTCAAGAGCGAGAGACACAAATAAAGAAAGAGAGAAAGTGAGCTATAGAAATCCATACAGGCAGTGGAAAAGCACAGGGATGCACCAAGTTAAACTTCAGTTAAACTTCATCAGTTGACATTGACCTAATTAAGGCATCATGAAGCCACATGAAATGTGGAGTTAAGGTTAGAGTTATAGGGTTAGGATTATCACATAAGGCTGCTCCTGGCACTTAGCTTCACTATAAATAAATCTTTATGTGAATTCAAGCCTATTCTGTGACGCCAGATTGCTGTCAGTGAGGTCAGCAGTTAATTAGCAATACCACACATTTGGTCCGTAGAGATTTTTAAACTATAGATTTGGCTGTCTACACTTTTTGCTCTAATGTCATTTTGAAACTTAACAAAGAAGGACAACTCTGGACAAAATGTTTTCAATTACAGTTAAAAACTCTACTGTAGCATGTTCAGGTTTGTTCTTGAGTGAAATAAACCAGAGCCATTCATGGGCGAAGTGGTTTGGTGAAAAGATGCAGAAACCTTTTCTTAGGGTGCGTTCACACCAAAAGGTCTGGTTCCTGAACCGAATTGAACCAAACCAAACAAGTGCCAGAAAATGATACATTTGATGCATTTTCCTACTGCGATGGAAAAGCTTTTATGTGATTGGTCGATGCAGTCAGCGGGTAAAAGGGCAGAGCAGAATTATCATCATGGAGTACCGTCAGGTTTTCCCCCAATGAAATGAGACACAAGATGGTATGCTCACTGTGATTGGTTCGAAAGACATGCACAGCAAAACTGAACCAGCTCAGGGTTTGCTTGGAACCGGTCTGAGACCACCTCTTTAAGCAGACCAGAGTGTGGTTGTTTGGTCTGAATCAGAGTTTGGTTTCAGCATTCACACTGGCCAAACTGAACCGCATCAAGGGAGTTAATGCTCCAGGGTTTAGTTCAATCGGACTCACGAGGTCAGTGTAAATGCACCTTTGCTTTGATGTTTGTCACAGAGGGAGTGATAATAAAGCTTGAAGTGCAAGTTAGAAAACACTATGATGATGTTCCTGTTTGTCAGGGTGGTTTTGCAATAAACAGCACAATTTCATAAGCCTGTTAGAGATATAAAAGTAAGTTCACCAGTATGGTGCTGAATAGGTATTGTACTGTGGTGACAGTGGACAAAAACAGTAAAGTTGTAGGTTGAACAGTTCAACAAGGAGCCCTGTGATGTTGGTATTGAGTTTGTTTTCAGAATCAGCAGAGACTCTAAGGTCGGGTATGTGCATTAGTAATGGCGAGATCAGAAAAGTAAGATCAGAACATCTCTGAAAGAGAGAACCAGAGAGACAGAAAGAGGCTGAGCGGATGGTGGATTGGAGGAGGTGAGTGGACGACTGATAGAGACAGAGGGAGAGATGAAAGGGAGAAGAAAAAGAGAGGTGAAGTGATTCAGTCCTGCTATCCTTAGTACAGGATATCACCACCATCATCCCCTATCAATCAATCACAATCATTTCCTAGGCCCGAGTTGTGCTGCCATCTGTGAGCCATAACTCAGATAGTGAGAGGAGGGGGGTTTAGGGTGAAGCCCCTGCAAACCCCACCACCAACTGTTTCCATATTTGTCCCTTTCTTACATGACTTGTGTCCAACTCCATGCGTTTCAAATCATCATCAGTTTAATGCTGTTGTCAATATGTAACCCAAACCTTTCTCTTTCTTAACACCTCATTTCTTCTTTTTACTTGATGACTCCTCCTCCCCATCCCCCTTGTCCGAAACCTCACCCCTGCTTTTGAATGGGAAATCAATAAGTCAGTTTATGAATAGTGGCCTTCGCTTTTCATTTACTCACTCATACAATCACACACACACGAATGTTACAAATAAACATTGGGAAATTTAAAAAAAAAAAGTCCGACAAATTCATATCATTTTCATCCTGTCCTGTCTAAAATACACAGGAGATTGTGGGGATGAAAGAACACACACAATCGATTTTTTTTCATTGCTGCAATGCATACCACAACTAACTGATACCAGAGACAAGAGAACACTGTGGAAAAATGAAGAGTCCAGACATTTATTTGTGAACTGAAAGTGAAGATGATCACATTTGAAAAGGTGGCTGATGAAAATAAATTTCAAAGCCCACGGCCCTATTCGTTACTGTCTCATCCACTGTGTCGGAAGCTAAGAGAAACAGCTGTGTGCTCCATTTTAACAGGTGAAAAGTTAACCAGTAGATTTACCAAATTGACCACTTAGTATTAATCCTTAAAGTCCTTTTTTATTACAGAGGTTAAAAAGCACATTTTGAAAATGCTTGAATCTGTTTTTGAGTGTGAAAATGAACCTCAACATGCAACACAAATGTGACATTTTTAACTTATTGGACAGTCTTTTTTAGGTTTTACTTGAGAAAATATTTCACTTGGCACCTTAGTTAGCGAGACACTCTGTCTCAACGCCATTATTTCTATATGCCCCAAATAACCTGTTCTTTAGACGATGTGCTTCAGCCAGTTAAGCTTTAAAATGTCTTTCTCTGACCTATTTTTAATTTCCTTCTGAACATTCTACAAGTCTTGCATGAAAATACAAAATAGTCTTTCCCATTATATTTAAACATTTCAAACTGTGGTTAGTTTGTTTTATGGACCCTCAGGGATTTCTTCCCGTGCTGCTGAATTTTATGTTCTCCACAGAGTACAGTCCTATGACAGTGGTAGGTACTGTAAGAGTGCTAAAAGGGGGATATGAAGGGGTACTGCTGTAAATCCTGCCATAAAGAGAAAGGATGGGAGACAGCTTTATCCAGCTAAGAGCCTGCACAGGAGGATTAGGGCTACAGGGAGCAAGATAGCAAGAGGAGAAGTAAGTGACGAACTGGGGCTGCGATAGTGTGACGGGTAAAGGCTTGATAAAATGTAAAGGCGCATGGGAGGTATGTAAAAAGAAAATGGGTAAGGGAGAGGAGAAGACATTGTGGAGAATAGGAAGGTCGGACTCCATAGAGAGTAGGGAGATGGTATCTACACCAAATCACAGGTGTGCCCTCCACTTTAACCTTTGTGTTGAATTCAGTGCCAAAATGTTCTGTTTTTTCTTGCTACATACACCAACAGGTGCAGTTATAAAAATGTTTTTTAACCCTAACCTTACCACCAATCTCACTTCACATCTTGCCCCTAACTATAATCAGGGCATCATAAATGACCCCCCATTAGGACCGCACTTGGGTCCCGGTAAGTACCACTGGCCTCAAAGAGGTAACGTATAAAATACACCCACATTGTAGTTCAGAAAAATATTTCAGATGAAAAAAACTTAACATTTCATGTGTATAAATGAGCATTTTTTTGAAGGCATAGTTTACTAATGAGGAATGAAGTCAGCTGCTGTAAAGGTGCTGCAGATGACAGTGCAGCAATCTCGCACTTTGTCAGAGCTTCGCCATGGAACTTCTTTTTTTTTCATATGTCCAAGACAAATAACAATAATTTGAAAGCAGTATGTTTCTCAAGGTGAAGATGGTGGAAGAGTACAACCCAGAGCACAATGCATCACCTTTAGATGAGGGTGAACCCCCCCACCCACACTGAAAGTGAGACATTATAGAAAAATAAATGAATGAGAATGATGTGGTCTTTGTCACCATATAACAACCAGGTCATGGCAGCACATGTCTTAAGGATGATCCCAGGGTCCACAAGACATACAGAAGTCCACATACTGGACAGGTGTTTATCACACCAGTGTAGAGGAAGGGAAGTGCACCTTTATGAGGATTATTAATACTGATTAACAGTTATTAATAATTAACAATTAATTAACAATTATTAACAGTCTATTAAAGCCAGGGCACCACCTCTTGCCGACGTCTAAGAGGAATGTTTTACATTGGAAATTAAGAAAGAAATATAACAAATTTAGACTGTTATTGAATTGATTTTATCTCGAACTGAAGGTTGAGCTCTGATTCAATGGATCCATCCATCCTCACCCACAAAAGCACCAAACACAAGAACTTTGTCTAAATATAACAAATAAAGACTAGTAAAGTAAAGACTTTATAAACAAGTGAAATAAAATGCACAAGTGAACAAATTAATAAATGAGTGAACAGATATAAATGAATAAATGACTTAATGAATTGGGTCAGGGTGAAAGGAACAATCATAATATCAAAGTCTACGAATAACTAATTTAAATAAACTGTAATTTAGGTTTTTATACTATCAGACCTCAAACCCATGAGCAAGTAAGATTGAAACTCAACCTGCTTCAGCTGGTGGTTCAGGGCTCCGCCGGACTCAGGAACGGACGCAGCGGCGTGACGAGTCCCAGGCGGAATATCTAGGGACTGATGAACCACGGTGCAAAGGTTTGGTCCTGGGCGTGTGTGAGTCGGACTGACTCAGTGTGCCTCCTGTTGGGCACTGCTGTCAAAGCTCATGGATGATTGGATCAGATGTTTCTGATCTGCTCAAACTCTTTGCAGGTCGATGAGGATGATAGCAGGCCCAATTTAATGAAGACATTTCTCAATCATAGATGAAGAATTTGAACGTTTGGCAGAAAGATAAAAAAAAAACTCCAAAAACTTTTTAAAAACAAAATTCATATTTACGATGTTTTGCATAAGCCCAGAGAGATATCTCTAGCACTCTCCTCCTAATTCCCCATGACCCAATTATGTAATCCTACAAGTTAATATTGAACATGTGTGATCTCTACAACATTTTTATATTCTACATGTTACGTGAATCTCATGACAATGACATTTGTGATCAATGACAATCACTTATTACGACTGTAACCTTATTGGATGAATGGTTATTACAAATGTGACACAATAACACACACAATAATAGGACATTTATGATTGCATAGGTGAATATTTATCAAAACAACTGAATACTTCCTGTATAATATAGTAACCATAACAGGTGATGACACAATAAAGACAAATAATATTACATTAATACATAATTGAGGTCTTGATGGTTACTTAAGGACTGTAACTGTGTCTTTAGGTTTCAGTATGAACACGCAGCGGTGTGAGCTTTGACTCTGGAATGTGGTACCAACTGGTCCAGGTTGGCTTCAATCAGATGAGGGAAAAGGGGGTTTTATGATTACTGAGGAGTCTTGTCTTCTTCAGAAGAGTTTGAGGTTACTCAGTTTTGTTTCTCTGGCCTGTCGGAGTGTAGTTTATGGCCGGATTAAGAGGTGGAAAAAGTTAAGAGGTCCTGTGATTGAGTTGTTTCATCTTTTCTTAATGTGAGATAATCAAGGGAGTCCGCTACACCAGTCTAATAAAAAAAAAAAAAAAAAAAAATCATCTTGGAGAAAAGACATTTAGACCTGGGTTCTCCATTAGTGATGCCGCTATTCAGGTGTGTAGACGACATCTCGTCTCTACATGTCAGTCAAGATTTACAAAGCATGTTAGGTTCAAACTGGTGGCTTAAGAAATGTCTGGGGGAGGTGGTTAGAGCACTGTATGAACACTGGTTCCATTTTATACAATTTGATATTCATTTTCATTATTACCTCACCTACATACCTCACATTTTTGTTTTATATTGTATGGGTGAAAACAGATGCTTGTACAATATGGACAATGCCCAGTAATAATAATAATAATAATAATAATAATAATAATAATAATAATAATAATAATAATAATAATAATAATAATAATAATAATAATACTGCCGTATTGCTGCACTGTGAAGAGCTAAAATCCAGGTATTCACAAAGATTATGGTGAATGACAGTTTGTGTCTTCATGCAAAATAGATCGGTGGTTTAAAATGAATTTAATCTGTTTTATTTTAGGGAGTTAGTGAATGTAGGTCATTTATGACCCTTAGGACAAGAGGAGTACATAGTGTCTGTCCAAACACCATCAAAATCTTAATTTTAAGCAAAACTGATCACTACTATCCAAATACTGCATGTGACTGCTGTGTTGGCTGCACTATGTTGGACTTAATGTATTTCACAATTCAGTGTAGGGAGTATTAACTGTGACTCATCTCAACACACCTCAATGCGCCTCTTTGATCAAATGACTCTTGGAATGGAAAAGTCCCTGTAATAAACCTCAGGATTTAAATAAGGAGCTAAGTACATGTAGTGTACACTTCTTCTGTTACCAGGATATTTTTTGATCTGCAATGAGTGGACAGAGTAAAATTCACAAATCCCGCTTGAGACACAATAATTTGCAGGAACAAAATATATCATTCTGAAAATGTTCCAGGCCTGAAAGAACCTCTGCAGAACCTCCTACCTGGCTGCGTTTGAGCCTGAGTGCGCCTGCATGTCTTACATGTGTGTTTATGCTTACAAAAAAACATGAGGTTGAGCAGAGTATCACACCGTGTGGGAGCAAGGGAAAGGGTTGTTCCAGTTCTACCTCAGTGCTTTTTGAAAAGTCAATGACAGATGAATAATTTACAGAGAATCAGTCAGGAGCTGTCAACGCCACTGTGAAGCAAAACTGCATCAAAATAAACAAAGCAGGACAGAAATAAAGTACAGAAGTACTGAAAACATGGGTGGAGGGTATGGAAAAAAGAATTAGAATAAGAATACAGAATGACATTTGAGAAAAAAAGTGAAGAGTGACACAGCTGCAGCTGGCAAATTGCAGATGGGACTGAGGACAAATGGACAAAAGGGTCTTAGACAAAGAACTTTAGCAGATGAAATACCCCTGTAACCCTTCCACCATCCATCCACTTCACACACATACACACAAACAGCAGGCAAAAAGCCATTACAAAGAGGTGCCGATAAGACCCTCATCATCAGGTCAAGCTCCCCTTTATTCCTCTTCCGTCTTGCTTTGTTCCTTTTCCATGTTCTATCTGTACCCATCAATAACTCTCTCTCTCTGCCCCTCCCTGCTCCATCCACAATCAAATTACTGTGTCAGGTTGGAGGAGGTGTGGGGGGACACTGAAGGGAACACTGCTTGCTTAGCCTCAGCGCGCGCACAAAATCCTCATGTGGACCATTGAATGTAGGCCGGACATACTTACATACAGGCCTATATCACACACCAGAAAAGGCTCCTCAGCAGTGAGGTGGTTGCTAGGTGCCACTGGAGTAATGATGTGAATAATCAGCCTCTTTGGCTTCATAATGAGGGCTGTGAGGAGGACAACACAATCTCATTTGAATCAGTTTGAATGGGGGGGAATTCAGTCTAAGATGCTCTAAATGTTGTTTTGGATGTTTCTCTACTCCATTTGGAAAATGCTTCTTAAGAGAAATACAGGTGATCACACAAATAAACCTGCGTGTGCGGTTGACCTAAAAGTGAAGATTTATTTTTAAAAAAAAGTCTGTATCATATCACGTTGCACTCTGGGGTGGTTGTTACCATCTTCCATCTTGCAACCCTGGAAACAGCTATGAAACAAGAATAAATAGTTGCCTTTACTTCTATATTTACCAGAGGAAGATAAAGAAAAAAGTCCATTATGACTGAAAACATTTAGATCAAAGCAAAGTCACATGTTTTTCATGTGTTATGTGCCCGGAAACAAGAGCAACTGCATCAACCTCCCTCTGTTTTCATGTCTACATGTCACAGCTGGTTGCAACAGGAGCTAAATTTTAATTCTGAATAAATTATAATGCGGATTTTTATTTAAAAAAAAAAAAAATCAAAATCAATTAATTAATTAATAAATTAATGAATCTACACTTTCAACTTTTCAAGTTTTGGGTTTTAAAGAAGGCTAAAAAACATCATTTTAGAGCCTCTTTAAAGCGTCTTTGACATGTTGTTCTAAATTTATATGGAATGTCAATGGAAACAATTAGAACACAGCATCCCACTATGACACCATGCCAACATGCACTCATGCATGCACACATGCGCCCTCTCTCAACAAACACACACAGACACACACGCGCGCGCACACACACGCGCACACACACACACACTCATCCAGTGACAGAAACACTAGCCTGATTAAAATGGAAAGGATTAGATAGGACCAGGTGCTCAAATGAATTGTTTGTACTAAACGCAGAAAAAATACAGTATGTCAGGGGATCTGACATGAGCCCATAATGCTACATACACACACACCTCGGAGTATTTCCTCTGATCTAACCATTCAATAGTCATTCTCCCTCCCTCTCTCATTCATTTCCATCACCTGGTCGCGTACAATTGTTGATAGTGCAGTAGTATGTCTCTGCTAATACCTTGAATGTGCAGAACAGTATGTATCGCTCTTCTCTCCGGTGTTCTGCTCTGCTCTCTCTGAATCAGGACATGCTGTGAGCGGCTGATGATGATGATGATGATGATGATGATGATGACTCAGTAATGTGAGAATGTCAGCAGAGTCTGGGAACTGTGACTGGCTTCCTGTCTCACTGCCAGTGATGCTCACACTGTAGCGTTCTCAGCACACTTCACTATTGCTGCTGTCAGTTTCTTTTTGTTCTTATCTTCTCTGCTCTTGTCTCAGACGCCATTTCAAGTGTTTCAAATGCAGATAAAATCCAGATGAAATTTAATACACTTTTGGTTACACTTAAATGCATCACAGCTTACTAGATCCCAAATCTGATTTTAGGGTCTTCCAGAGCTACATGAAAGTCAGAGTCAGCACATCTTCAACCCAGAGACTAGTGGTAACATACCTGAAGCTGTTTGGCTACTAAAAACACCAGAAGAAGAGAAGCTCATGTACTTAAGTAGAATTCTTGCAAGATCCCAAGCTCAGTAGCTAACAAACAAAAGTTTTTCTCATCGCTGCAGGCTGTTTATTAACACCGTCTCTTCTCACCCTCACAGATCGTTCAGAGGTTGTGCTGATCATGGATCAGATAAATGCCATAACATCACATTATGTCTTCTGTATGGCCTTACGTGTTGAAATCGCTGTCCTACTTTCTTCCTGTTGCTTTTAGTGTGACAGCTATAATGATGGCTAATTTCAGTGCAATTTCAGTGTCACTTAGGCTTCCATTATCACACAGGACAGATCCTATAGGTCACTACTTCCACTCTAAAATATGTAGTTACAGTGGTTATGTCTTTTGCATCTTAGAGTGATGGACACTCACCTTTCTGGCTAGAAGCCACCTTTAATCATTTGTTGATGAAATAAGACTTCGCTTATGTGACACTATACAAGTAACCTGTCTGTCAAAGACGTATGAGGTGTCTGTCGTTAACTCTGCATTTTTCTTTTTAATTCAAAATTTAAAACTTTAAGATTAGTTTTTGTGAACATCCTACAAAATCTGAAATCTTTTTAGGCTCAGCGTGGCTAGAGTTTGGGTTAAAATATTTTTACATAGAGTTTTTAGAGCAGGATTTTGGAGCATGTTTTTCCTCAGAAGTCAATCTCTGGGGAACAAACTACCCTTTAATCTAATTCTAGAATCTAAGCACTCCTGTGTGTAAGTAGTTGGAAATTTAACATAATAGGCGTGTTTAAGATAAATCTCCTTTTGCTGGTAGGTGTAGCGTGGGGGAGTAACAAAAAGCTGAACCATATACAGCAGCATTAGAGATATAAACAGGAAGTCATGTGTAAAAAAATATTTGCTACCTAACAAATCTATTGATTTATTTCACGTGTGTATACATAGGAGACCAAAGACGTCTTTGCATCTGCAGGGCTCGCTACAAATACACAACATGGTTCTGCACGTGACTCCAAATACTCAGAACATCAGAGAGATGTGGAGAAGCCTGCACCTGAGCACACAGCGTTAAATTGCAGAGCTATATGACATCGACAGCAGACACAGATGAATCATGTCAGTCAACATCTCGTTAAATATGTAATTAATAGCGGGTTTATAGTTTGCAGAGTGTTCACTCAGCTGTAAATTCAGGGAGCACACATCAGTAAAACTACACGTCTTGCAAACTACATGCATCTTAACCTGCTAAATCCTCTAAGCACAATGACACCTCCTCTGTCAAACACAGCACGAACATGTCTCATTGTTGCAAACACTCATTTCCTAAAGCCACTGACAGCACCTTGAGGTCTTAAAAAGTCCTTCCCTCCTAAAGACAGGCGCAGCTGGTTGCTGTAGTCCCTTACGTAATTTCCTCTTTGATTGGATTAAAACTTAAATATTTATGCTGCGTGCTTCATTTTTACCTAATAGTCATAGAGTGGATGGGAATGATTGAGCTGGGCATACAGAGTTCCGGGAGGAGGAGGGGGGTTAATGGTCCCTTGGACCCTCTACTTCTGGCACCAGAGAACAAAGGCAGACTGAATCAAATGTTGTTTATTACCCTAATTTATCCAGCATTCTTAATTGAGATGCCTTTACCTGCAGAAGAGAGTGTAAATTAAATGCGATATGCTGCTCCATTACTGACACCACTCTAAAAATAGTGTCTAAATAGCACACACTTGCACTTTATGCTCTATAAATGGCTTCCACAGAGCTGCCTCAATGAAGTTCTGATTAAATGGATTCCACTTTTATCAATGACTCATCCCACTGAAAAGCCAGTTTCTGTTCCTTTCAAGTAAACAATTCAGTCTACGGATCAATGTCATTCTGACAGAAAGAGCTGAATTAACGTGCATTTCGAAACAAAGGCCATAACTTCAGACCAGAAATGATTTGTGTTTTTAAAAATAACACTAATATTAAGTGATTTTGTTAATCTAGGCGTTATCTTCCTTTTGTTCACCATTGACACTAGATAAAACTGAAGTGGCAGAGATCGCCTCAATCTGGGACAAAAATGCGAAAATGCAGCACATAAGCATAATGGTTTTTGTTTTGAAGCTGAAGATGCAGATATTGTATTTTAAACACTTTAAATTATCATATTATCATTAGATTGAACATATAAATTCCTGATGTTTATTTCTCCGGTAATGTATTTAGTATGGTTACAGCACTAACAGCTTTTTCTGCTCCTTCTAGCCCCTTCTCTCTCTTCACTTTGTCACAGAAAATCAAACATAACACATCACCCACTCATTAAATCATTCATGTAAGCATAACAGCAAGAAAGAGAAGCGAAGAGACAGACAGCAGAGGGTTGATTTATAAAAATTAATATTTGTTTATGTCAGATATGATTGAATCGGACACATTCAAATAAGTCACTGCAACTTTAATGTCTTTATGCATAAAGCTGAGCTATGCTGTACAGCGAATTACCAGATGTGTGAAGCTTATTCTTGGAGAAGCACGTTTCATATATTAACTATATGAGGATAAGGGCTTTTTAGACTAGTGGCCTATAGAAAAGAGAAAGAAATGGGTGTGGATGTGTTGATAGGAACTGAGGCCCAAGGCGGTGAAGGAGGGAGCTGTACGGTGTCATTGTGCTGCGTAGATGTGGAATAGAGGACGACGAGGAGGCGTTTCCATGGGAGTGCTGCTGTGTTCTTCTCGAACAGACGCATTCCCTTATCTCCTGCCTGGGGAGAAACAAACACTGGCAGCTCATATGAAGGGGAGTTTCCCTGGATCTATTTGAGCTGCGTAGAGAAGCAACAGAGCCCTAATTGAATTTGAGGGAGAGAGAGAGAGAGAGGACTTGCAGTGTGGCCATGCCACCTGTGCTGATAGCAAAATGATATGTACATTATGTACCATGTTAAAGCTGTTGTTCATCTTTTCATTTATATGAAATAGTGTCAGCATATTGGACAATATGCAACTGTAGTAAAAGAAAATGTTTACATACATGTTTTGAGGGTAATGTGCTACTACATTTTCTCACACACACACACACTAGTAGAGTGGATCAAAGGGTTGATTGGTCAACCTTGAAAACTACTAGGAAGATTAAGGATATTGTATTATGACAATTACCATACAAGTCCTTATGGTAGCCTGTTTACTGTGCTGACTGTATTTAGTGCCAATATATGATTTGGTTGATGGTTTCGTTCACAGTGAAACATTTTCACTACTCAGCAAAAGGTTCATTCGATCCTGTTGTGGAGCTTCTGGTTCATATCACACAATTATCTTCAAATGATGAGGAAAAAAACTCAACTTTTACACCAAAATGGGAAGATTAAGGACAGTTTGACACTGAAGATTATGTGATACAGTCAAAAACATCCAGAGCTGCTGTTAATAGAGATGGGTTTGATTAACCATGAAACACTCTGATGATGTTTGTCGGACGTTTCGCATGTTGACATCACTGGGTCAAGATTTTTAACTCACCCCTGAAAAAACAAATGCCCCAGCTGCACTTTGTGTTTATTGCTACTGTAACACATAAATCTAAACAGGTAAATTAAATGGGAACTCAACTGAATAATGTTGTAGAAACAGAGAGTGATAGAGGAGAGGTGATTGAATAAGCACAGGGCCAGAGAGGCTGCGCGAGGGAGCAAACAGTGGGAGCTGTGTGGACAGACCTGTAATTGAAGGGAAGGAAAGGACCTTAACCTAGATCAGTATCTATCACTCCAGTCAGAACAGAGAGCTCAACAGCCATGCATTTCCAAAAGAGACAGGGGGAGAGAAAAACAAAGGCCCCCAATGGGAAGCAAGTCCATAAATGGAGAGAGGATGTAGAGACAGATACTGGCACATGTGTATGTGTGATTCGGTTCCTCAGAGCTCTGACACTGATGGGAGAAAGACAAAGAGGGAGAGGATGTGAAAGTAAGCGAGAAACAGTGACAGATAGAGGGAGAAAGGACATCAACATGTTGAGACAGAGCCCTGGAGACACAGCCACAAGAGAAGCAGAGAATTATGGGAGTGCAAATTAAATTACACCGGAAGGGACAGTCAGGTCTGGACCTGCAGGAAACACTGCACATGGGGCTCTTTCTTTTAACGTGCATGTACGTGCATTTGTGTGTGTGCATGCATGTGTGTGCTGTACATACAGGTACATACAGAGATCAAAAGGTGTAAAAAAAAACACACACACACACACACGTGGGAAAGGCCACAGACGGTGAAGAAAAAGGAGCAAAAGGAGGGATACAGCACACAGATATGCACACGTTCAAGCTCATGCAAATAAAAACTTTATTCTTCTACATTATACAGAAAATATAGCTTTTCCCACATCCCTCCTCTATTATTTCTTTTCCTGTTGCTAATCCTGTGTATGAGAAGTCCTGCACACAGTCACACTGCACCAAAAGTTAAAATTTGCTAAGAATTTGTCACATTATATTAGTCAGTGGAAGTGAAGGTTGTAGCAAAGAATACATATAGGTTCATAATAGTGCAAAAAGCAGGAAGTCACTACTTAGATTATAAAAATGCTTAGTTTTATAATAAATTACTTTATGAGGGACAACTAGATGACGCCATGTTAGGTATAGCCACCAATAACGCACAACAGACCTTTGTTACAGAAAACATTCCACATGAACACAGACGCAAAAGCGACTGTTTCGGGCCATGGGTCCAGTCTCTGTTGTCTAAATAGGCCACATCTATGTAGGATGGATCCTTTAACGGATGCAACACCCTTATTGGGACACAGTTTGTGTTCCTGCTTTTACAGGTCACAGGTCACAGGCCCACCTCCTCAATGAACACTTATGCCAACAGCAGTAGTTGCTCAACAAATAAACTGCTAAAATTCAGTAGTGAAAAAGTGACTTTTTATGACGTGAAAATGCTAGTTTGGGTTCAGGCACAAAGACATCTCAGTTATGCTGTGATGTAGGATCAAATAGGTACTCCATTATGTTTTGGTGGACTGTAGTCATCAGCAACAGTTACAGTAAGAGTGGCGAGCCATGATACAATGCCAGGACTCAAAAAGTGAAGCATCCATTATCAACTTGCAATTTTTATACTGTCCAAATTATCTGTTTTATGTTTCAAGTGATTTAATAGTATAAGTAGAAGGCTATGGTTTGGAACTGTTAATTTAGAGGAGGATGGGGGATTTGTACACGCACTTGGAGCCTGTCAGATGGAACTCAGGGCAAGAAATAGCTACAGCGATCACATTCAAAAGCAGCATCTGATACTGCAACGTCCCCCTATCCTGTCTGTCGCTCTGTCAACTCGAGGTGGACATGCATGTGAAAACTACTATAACATTGTTGTAATTTACTACCTCACACTTATTCTGTCATCTCCTTTCCCTCTGTTTGTCCATCACCTAAACTTTTGCAGCACGGACGCACATCTGCAGTATATGCAAACACCATATAATATTACAGTTGCAATCCACTGAAACTGAAAGGAAGGAGTTGTTTTTTTTAAAGTGGAGAGGCTTGAGATTAGAGAAATAACAGAGATAAGAGTTAATAGTGAGTAATTATTGTTTCAAACTGTCTACTGACTTTTTATTGTCCAATAGAGAGGTTCTCCACAGAGCAGTGGTTTGTGGTGCAAGCCTGGGGTGCTGTGCTTTCACAAAGGTCATACGAACACTGAAGCAGATTAGCAATTCAGATTGGGCTAAAGGGGCTAAAAGGCTGCTGTAGCCCTGGCTGAGTCTTATTACATTAGCAAAGAGTAGGAGTGCAAATGCACACTACTGATTAGACTGCATAAGACGGAAGCTATAAGATGTTACAGGAAATAGATCCATGTACAAACATACAGCACATACTGTATGCATATGCATGTACACGCTCTCTGACAAACAAGCATAACAATAGGGTATGACTCACAGTAAACATATGATTCCTGTGTGAGGGTTTTTTTACACCATATATCCTCCTTCTAACTCCTCTTCATGTAGATTAACATCACTCACAGTCCTGCATCTTGAGCATCTGCCCCTGTAAATCATCCATCTCGTAGAAATTACTTTGGGTTAGAAAATCATTATTGGAGTAGCTTAATTTCTGTATTTTTAAGCATAGCTTCTGACAACAGGAAAACAGGTGGTGAAACATTGTGCTGCAATGTAAACTAAAGTGGCACTGATTTAATGTTTAAAGGTGAGCAAGATATAACACACAGTACAGCGAAGGTGAAAGGTTATCTGTCAGGCTTAAAGAAAGTTATAGTTACAATATATGCAGCACAATGATGTATGTGCTGCATTTTCATCAGATACAGTACAAGCCAGGCTTATCATAAATCTCTGCCACCCTTGCTTTTACTTTTTAGGCTTTCAGTACCATCACACTGCCTCCAAAGAGCAGCTCATGAACACACCTGCTTCAGTTTATCATGTGAGGGAGACTGAGCCTTTGTAGAAGTCCAACACACAACAAAAGAAACAGATTTAAGTGTAATTTAACCAATGTATCAACTTTCTGTTTACAGGTTTTTCCCTGTTCTACACAGCTGATCAGGCCTTGATGCCTGATATAACACAAACCAAGTGTGTCTCTCTGTTTGTGTGTGTATTTGTTTTAAGTACACCAGAGCCTGAGATATGTGCAGTAAGTCTGCCATGTTATTGGGACAACAAGCAAACTGGGGACAATACAAAAGCCTGGATTAGGTGCAGAAATCGCTCGCGTGCTATTAACGATATTGAAATGAGCACCACTCAACAGGCCTTCCCTGCCCTTCATATCACACAGAGCTGTGAGAAGAGAGCTCTGTTGGCTGGCACCCCCACCCCCACCACCACCTGCATTTTACTCCAAAATGTCAAATGTCCACTTCCACAATCACAGTTCACAAATTCAAAGCAGTCCACACACTGGAGAGACTGAGGAAGAAGAACAGGAGTGAAATGGGAGAGCGATAATAAAGAAGTGCTGCAGTATTGTCTGCAGATTTGTCCTCTGGTTCCTCCACAAGGTGCAGCTGTGTGTGTGTGTGCGTGCGTGCATGGGTGCATGCCTGAGTATGTGTGTGTGTGTGTGTGTGTGTGTGTGTGTGTGTGTGTGTGTGTGTGTGTGTGTGTGTGTGTGTGCAAGCAAGCCCTGATGGGCCAAGTGATGCAGTACTGACAGTGTGATCTCAAATAAAAATGCAAAAAAATACCACTATAGCCTACTGACAGATATGCCAATGGTTGCTATGACGACTGTGACCCCCTCCCCTCCTCCTCCTCCTCCTTAAATGCACAAGTGTGTATGCGCGTGCGCGCCCTGGCCTCGTTAGTCCTACCTTGCATTCCTCCATGCACGTCCTAACCGAGTACGCATCCGTCTCGTATTTCTGAACCAGCAGCTCAAACTCCCGGTAGTTCTCCTCCGCCTGCAGGTCAAGACGCTGAAAAGCCCGGACACACTTGCTGCATCCGAGCACATCCTCCCCCATGGCCATATCCAGGGTGCAATTCAAATCGTCCAGACTCGTAAACCCGTAAAACAAATCCAAAAGTGAGTAGGAATTACAAAAAGAAAGGTACAAATCGCTCAGATTCACGTACGCTAACTGTGTCCCCTTTCCCCCTCCACCGGAGAGGCCCAGGCACACGGTCTTCGCGTCCGTGAAAGTAAAGCAGTCTTTGGACAGGCTGTCAGGGTGACAGGCGTCCATTCGCCACAGAGATTTGGTAGAATTCCCTAGAAAAATAACATCTTGCTCTCTGGCGAGACGGTGGGGGTCAGGTGATGTTGGGATATGGTGTCGGTGGAGGGAGTTTGGGTACTCGCCCATGTCCGTAATTGCAAGCCCTTCGTCCGACCGCTTATCTCGGGTTCGCGTCAGTTTCGCCTCAGCGCAGAACCACAAGTGGTCAGAGAGCAGGACGGTGATGAACAGCAAAGAGGCTAGCGATAGTCGCCATCTCTGGGCCCGCTCCGACTCGGTAAATGGCTTCTCGTTCTCTCGGGGTGCAAACCAGTATTTTAAGCCTTCATCATGCTGCCGACGCATCCAAGCACCCCTGGTCATATTTTAGAAAAGTGCTGCCCTGGCCGACTCCACCGCGGGGGCTGCTCTGCCACAATACTCATTGACTTGAGGGGGAGATGGAGTCCGGTTGGTTCTCCTCTGTAACGGTGGGGTGCCGTGCCTCCGCCGGTCCAGGGCGCTCCTCTATCGCGCCCGCAGCAATTGGTGCTATTCCGATCCAATTAGCGCGCCCGCACAGATTAAGCTTCGCGCTGCCGCATCCCGGTTCTCCATGGTTCTCCGGGGGGAAACGCCGTCCTCTTTGACCGCATGCCCCCCTTCTATCGTACCGTCCCTCCCCGGGTTTGTTCTCTCGTCACGGGGGAGGTTTTTTTGCGAGGAGACCAGCTGTTGCGAGCCTCTCGGTGCTGATGCTGCGCGTCTGCTGCCGCTCTGTTTGCAGATACACTTAAAGGAAAGCAACGAGCCCCTTTGATGCACGCAGTCTGTTTTCTCTGTCCCGTACCTGGGCGGAAAGCCTTGAATCCCTTCTCCTGTTGGCCATTGTCATCTTGGACCGCGGTTAAGTTGCCGCCATGTTCGTCTTGAAACACTTTTTTGGAGAGATGGGTCTGTTTGCGTCATCTCCATCGTTGCGATAGCTCCATCGTTGCGCAGTGGCGGAGCAGCTTATTGCCTATATGCACACACACACACACACACACACACACACACACACACACACACACACACACACACACACACACACACACACACGCGGGGGTGGAGGGGGGTGCACACACACATAGTAGGTTAAAGGTGTTTTGTCTGTTCTCGCTGCTCTTTATAAGAAACAGACCTCAGATGTTTTGGTGACACACTTTTGGCGACACCTTGGGTTTTTTCCTCATTAATCAATTTATTTTTTGTCGTGCAGAATAGATCCGAGTCCATTCACAAGAAAAACAATGCAGTTAAGTCATCATACTCACTGTTTTCATTGGCTACAGTGATTAACATTCATTGATCTGACCTATGACATGTTGGACGTAAATATTCAAATGACATTGCTTTTTCTCTCTCTCGTTTCTTCTAAAACCTGGGTTAGAAGAGTTAATTTAAAAAATGGAAATGAAGCTTCTGACATGTTATCAAAGCTTCAGTGGAAAGCAGCTGAACAAGCATATGATTTGTTCGTGTAGTTTAACAATATGTCGTACCTGTTTCCCATCTTATCAGTTGTGTTGTGTTTGGTCAGTGGGTCTAAAACAAACACATGACTTACAGTATGGTCCTATATGCAAGCTTCCTGTGTGAGCGTGTGTGTGTGTGTGTGTGTGTGTGTGTGTGTGTGTGAGAGAGAGAGAGAGAGAGAGAGAGAGAGAGAGAGAGAGAGAGAAGTAAGTAAATTATAGTATATATCCTTATCCTTAAAGCTACTAATCACTGTTGTCAGCATCCATAGCTTAGAGTGCTACCAAAGAAATGAGAGAGTGTTACTTAATGTTAATGGGCTGTATGTTGGAGATAAGACAAGAGATGATTAACTGATTAATTTATACTTAAGGCTATGTAGGAGGTAGCTTATTCTACAATTCTTTTTTCTTTTTATTTTTTGAGAGGGAAATACTGTTCATCCAACAGCAAGCCAGTCAGTCTATTGCCAAAATGTAATACAGCTAGAATAAAATTCAAACTAAATGTTGACTAGTGTTGTAAATCTGAATTTCAGCACCATGGACAACACCACTTACTGTTGATGTCATGTTTCCTGTCACACAGAGGTTTAGTTTGTGAAACTGAACCACAAATACTGTAAATACAGGTTTATTCCCTGTTGTTGTGTTTGTAATGGCACCAGACCTTCACTTGAGGACACTTTCTTAAACTAAGAAAAGTAAAAAAAATTAATAAAAACAAGCTGTCAACAAAAACCAAATGGTTAACAGATTGTATTCAAAAAGCTTTTGTATTTAACTGCTTTTCAAGGAAAATCCAGTAATGTAGGCCACCTCTGTTGCATTTTCCTGAGTGGAGGGAATAAGTCTCACTAACAGAATTTGCTGATTTATCACCAAAATATCAGCAGGCGCTTGTTCGGGGAGATTCAGTCGGTTTAATGTTTTCAAACTCAACTCTGATCACTACGGCGTCTGTTCACCATGAAGGGTTCTGGGTTTTTGGTAGGACTGTTAACTGGGATTAAAACTGCAGATGGTCTAATGGCAAAAAAATCTGTTGTGTTATTGCTAGAGGTGTTTGAACACTCATCATTCATCACTCTTTGCTCTCACATATTATGTCACTGCAGGATGCTGTGATCGTGCCTCATGGGGATAGGTGTCCTACTTCGACTGGGATTGTCTAGTTTGCCTTTAACTGTATTTGTTCAGTTTCCCACTGTGTTTGACCCATACTGTGGCGTATGTTACCTGCCTCCCTCTGCTCTTGATTGTAGACATACAGATATAGGAACCCAGTCTTTGAGGGTCATTAATAACATTACCACATCTGCAATCTGATTGGTTGGAGCTGAATATCTGACTTGGTTCAGCACCTGAGAGGTGGCCAACCAACAACATACGGAGTGTGTGTTTGGCTCAACAGAGAGTTGTCAGTTTGGCACCACCCCCAACGCCTTCCTACCTGTGTGTGTGTGCATGTGTGAGTGTGTGTGTGTGTGTGAAGGAGACAGAAGTAGTGTGAGGGCAAGAGTGAGACAGTCGAGAGAGACGGAGACAGGGAGATAGAGAGAGAATGTCTGTGAGATGAATGCAGATTACTGGCCCTTAAATCTGGAGCCATCACAGTAACAGTAAGGTCTGGCAGACATGACTCATCCACTATCCATGCTGGGGAACCTGTGTGTGTGTGTGTGTGTGTGTGTGTGTGTGTGTGTGTGTGTGTGTGTGTGTGTGTCCTCTCTGAAACAACTGTACATACATGAGTATAATTGATTCTGTTATCTCGCTGTACTAATAGCTCTTACTAAATCCAGGTAATTTGCAGAGCTGAGGCCTTTCCTTTTTTGAATTCAAGTTTCTAGAAATTGAAAAGCAAATAATAAGTGCTCCATTCATTTCAAACCACTTTTATATCTATTTATACATCAGTGTCCTGTCTGGCTTGTCACAACCACTTGAAAATACATTCTTGTCATTCAGGTAGAATAAAACACTATTTAAAGATAATTTATAGAGAAACCAATGTCATCAATCATATTTTGCATTGATTTCATCAGTCACAAGAAGCTTTAACAGATACTGACAATGTTTATTCATTAAAAACTTATATTTAATGAGCATTTTTTGTCTTTTGTTATGACCTTTCTGCCCCCTTTTGTTTGCTGTCTCATCATTGCAGTGTCTCTCCCCACCTGTCAGCAGGTCTGATGAAAGGGAGACAGGGAAGTGAAGAGAGGCGGTTATTGCACTGGACCCTCTGAATATCAGCGGAGGAGGAGGAAGTGGAGGAGGAGGATGGAGCTAGAGAGGAGAGACAGGCGACATCATCCAACTGTGCACATGGCCATTTGCCAGCTTGTGTCAAATCCACAACCTTCACACATCCTCCGCACCGTGTCAGCATGGAAAAGGACCTCTTTAAGTGATTTTGTCACTATATCTCTTTCATCTCCTGTTCACTTTTTGCAGCTGACTTCATTCTTATTCTCTCATCTTCAGTATTCACTTTGTTCCTTTTTTTTACCCACCCCCACATCTCCTCCCTCATTTCTACACTTCCTTCTTTCCCTCCCTCTGCCACTCAGCTGACCCTGTTCAACTCCTCTGATATGACTCTTCCTTAAGCCCTGGCTCATCATCGATCCGTCTTTCCTTTCACTCCAGCTCTCTCTCTTTCCTTGCTTTCAGCTGCCTGACGTCAGAGAGGAAAGTGAGCCAGGCTTAGCCTCTCTCATTGGTCGGAGAAGACAACACCCTCAGCGCAGTCTTGCTGTCATGAGTGGATGTTACGAATTGACTTGGGAAATGCAATTTAGGTTTCACTCAAGAACGTGTGAAGTGTCATATGTGCGTGCATACGTACTCATCTTTGCATTAATATGTATTATGGAATAATTTGGGCATTAGCTACAAAATATAATTATCGCTCAAGTATAAAAAACAGGAAGCCAGTAGTGTTGTTCGACTGAAAAATATTGACGCAAGGTTTACTGCAGCCACTAGCTTTCACTGTTAATATTGTTACATCACAATTACATTACAATTGTATTTGCAAATTTGAACCCCTTAACTATAAAGTAAATGTACTTTAAACAATACTTATATCTCTCTTTCCAGCAGCAATTGATTTCTATTTATATCTGTACAGTGAAATTTAATTAAACTAATCAAATGAAAGGAATAAGTCCTTCAAAGATATAAATGATACTAAAGAATTAGTTTTCTTTTTTTTTTATTGTCATCACTGATGATTATGTACTACAGTCCCTGACAAGTGCAACTTAACAAAAAAATAAATGCATAATTGATGTTTACTGTGACTGATGACCCGACTAAAGAAAGTCTCAGGAGTCGGTCAATTGATTTTCAATCGCAGAGAAATTGATGGAAACTAATGGCAGCCTGGAAGGTGAAAACATTTTTATTTCAACATCTGAAACATCTAAAACAGTGATTTGCAAAACAGTCTGCAGTGATGTAAAAATGGGATCAAACATGTAGCATAACTTGCATGTATGTGAAAACGAGAACATGATGAAAACAACTGTTAATTTATCGGAGTGTCCAAGTGGTCGTTGCGATCGAGAGGGATTAGAGCGATGATGGAGATACCATTATTCAGTTCAAGCTCTCATCCCACCCATCACCACCTCTGCTCCGCCTCAGGGTTTTAGTCTTCTGATCGATTGGCTGACCCCATTTCCATTCCAGGAATCCCTCTGTGACTTATCAACACAGCTCACTTTCCCAAGGACACTCCCTAATCCCATATCCATGATCCTGCTTTCCAGTGTTCCCATCATGCAATCCAGATCTCTTGGTTTTACCCAGCCTCCAGCTTCAAAAGAAATGTGCCTGTCAGGAAAAGGAAGCTTTTACTCTAGCAAGGAAACATACAGAATACAAATAAATGACAGGGGAAACTTGTGTAAGAATAAGATCCTCTAATGTCATGGACCTTTGCATTGCCTTATTCATATTGTCTTTCTCTTGTGGCACATTGTACAAAATGAACTACTTGAAATATTCTTGTGGGGAGCATCTTCCAGTGATTTCACAACCACACAATTTCACAATAGTTATATTCGGGGAAAAAAGGCGTCATTGGATAAGTTGAAAACATTTGTGTCTGTTACAATATGTGTTTGTCTTCATCTTCTCTTACACTGATGTTACATCATTGATAGCCTGATGCTCTCACAGTCTCTACACCATCTTTTGCATGGGGAATGATTTTTCTTTCTCCCTGGGAAAGGACCAGCAGGGTGCAGAAATTAAAATCACACTGTGGGTTTAACTCCTCTTATTTTAGATCTAAGAGTGCAACGCTTTTAAAGGATGTTGGCTCTTTAAAGAGTGAGTAAGCTGTTGCTTTGTACAAAATTTGAAGTTCACCACAGTCAGAGCGGTTTTAAGATGAGCCATCGCAAACAGATTTAACCTGCTGTCAACATGTTTGATCAGAACCGGTCTCTTAAATTCAAGGAGGCTTCTTGATCAACACCAAACGCATGGCCCAGCATCCTCCAGATGGATGGAGCGGGCCCTTGTAACATCAGCTTCAGCCCTAGTGTAAACAGCAGAAGGCAGGATTTACAGGAACTCCAGGACAGAGACTGAGGCTCCACACTCCAACAGAGAGAGCTGAGGACCAGGCCAAAGAATTTCTGTCGCCAAGTATCCCTGCTGTCATCACCAGTCTTAGCTGGACCTTTCCCTGTCTCCTTTTCATCCCCACGTCAAACTTGTTTATCTTTTCGTCTATCTTATTCAAATCTGTTAATGAGAGATCATCAAAGTTATCTGAAGTGGTGTTTTTCTGCTTCTGCAAAAAGCTGTGAACTTAGAATTCTTTGCGTGATTCATAAAAATTATCAAATTATTAATTTAAAATTTAATCGGACAACACATAGAAGACCTCGGATGAACTGTTTATTAATGCAAAGCATGGTAAAGGCTCAGTGTGTGAAAATTAGTGTGGCGTTTCTAAATGCATTTGCCTCTCGCTAATCTGTGCTGTCAAAGAAAAGCACCTCCAGATGAAAGGGTTATGTCTACCCCTGGATGCAGCAAGAGAGTGGGAAAAAACACTCAGTGCTGCCTTTGAAGAACTGGGAGTGAAGTGAAATCCTGGCTAACACTGAATCTGAGCTGCATCGAGTGGCGAGATTAAGTCGTAGATAAATATTTTCAGAACTTACCTGTAAGAACTACTCTGACTTTTCTCCAGCCCCTCTTCTTTATTATTCTGTTTCTGTAAAGTAAGGAAATTGTGTCCTGAGATGGGTTTGTTACACTTTTGCATCTGGTTGCACTGCCCAACACAATGTCACATCTATACTTTTTTGCATGAACAATGACTGTAATCATGCTAAACATGCTAGCGGCATCTGTATGTCTACATGCTGTCATTTCAGAGGTCTGCCATTGTGGTCCAGACCCTTTAAAATTCAGTGCTGACATATTGATGTTGTAATGTTAGCATGCTAACATGCTAAGCTAAGATGGTGATCAACGTGATAAACTTTAGCACTGCCATTGCTAACTTTAGCACTGCCATTGTTAAACAGTGTCAAAGAGATTCTTTATCACCTTAGACTCTAAATCTTGTTGTCATAATGCTTAACTCTCCACTTAACACTTGGCTTTTGCTCTTGCAAATAAAGCCGAGGTTCAATCGCTATCTAATCTAGTATGCAAAAAGGAGGTTTTGTCTGTGTGTGTGTGTGTGTGTGTGTGTACCTGGTTTTTCCTGTGTGTGTGTGTGTGTGTGTGTGTGTGTACGTGTGAGCCTGGGTCTGTGTGCACTGTGCACTGTGCTGTGTTCGGCCTAAGCCCTTACTCTGCGTCATCTACCTCATCACACAGACTGGCCGACCTCAGATGACTTTGCAGACACACTCTGCAGTCTACCAGTCACGTGCAAATCTCTCCCTTTCTCCCTGTGGTGGCTTGTTCTACTTCTGATCACAGCACACATCTGTGCATCTCCCGGCAATCTAAAATATACGTCTGAGAGAGACAATCAGGGGAGGAGTGCCATTTTTTAAGCGAATGCTCAAGAGTTGCTTTTTGGATGCATCCTTTCAAATTCCGTTAACCTAAGGCCATATAAAATATAAAGATTATGTTGCTGTAAAATGTGTTATTCCCCAATCTGTAGCTCTGTTAGCTGCTCTCTAAAAGCTGCTTTCATATGACAGACATTCACACTCATGACCTCCCTCTTTCCTAAACAACTATCCTCTTTTCTCTCTTGGACACTTATCCCTCTCTCTCTCTCTCTTTCTCACCAGCAGTCATGCCCCTTTCTGCAAGGCTCTGTAAATATCTGACACAGACAAAGTAAAGTTCAGGAAAAGGTCAAAAATGATCAATTCTGCACTGGTTCTGTCGAGTGTGTCTCAGAGTAAAACCAGAGTTTGGAAAAAGTAGCATCTCACAGTGTATCATTGTTTCATCAGCTGAGATTATAAGACAGCAACAGGATCTGCCTTCATTTTTAACTTCCATTCACTCAACCCCTTTCTATCAAGCATGTAAACTGTTGCTGTAACCATTAAACAGACCCCCTCAGCAATGATCCATGGATGAACATCAATCTTTCTCACGGTAGTCCTCTAGGCTCGCTGAAGCTGTGATGCATTGCACCACAGAGGTACTTGATTTGAAGGAGGAAGACTAGGGGAGAATAAATGATATACTGAAATTATGTCTGCAGTTAAATCAATCAGCACAAGACGATCGGCATCATCTGATTTTTGTGAGTTCCCATCATGCAGTGTGGGCTAATTTATGGGGTCACAGCGGGGTCATGGCTGTATCTGCAGTGATACACTGTAATCAAGCCGGGTCCGCAGAGCAGAGGCCTGGGAACATAAATCAAGTCCCGGACTGCCACTATATACTGCTGGGTGGTGAGTGAACACACAAACGCACACTCACACAGACACACAGTTAGAACAAATAAACTGTAACTCATTTAACCAGGTATCATGCACTGTCATCAGGATGCTCACGTTCACACACAGCTACAGATCACCCTGCTCGGTGTTAATTCCTCCCATTAAGAGTGACATTTAAAGATATATCCCCAGTGCACAACCGCCAGTGTAAAGTACCTTTTCATTAAGCTCTTATTGTGTAGGCCTCAGGAGTGAGGAGGGGAGGTACCTGCACGTGTGTGTGTCTGTGCGTGTCCGCGTGTGCGTGTGTGTGTGTGTGTGTGTGTGTGTGTGTGTATGTTTCAGCCCATCTGTGCGTATGAGCGTATGGCAGAGAACAACATAAAGAGAGAGAGAAATGGCTTCAAACAGACAACAACCAAGAGCCAAGTGTGGAGATAAAGAAGGGGAAAAGAGGAGGGCAGGCAGTGATGTATTGCCCAGATTCACAAGTTGAAGCTCTTGTCTTTAAATCATGTGGCTCCTTGGGCAATGGCTATTACGCTGTCTTACTACAGGGTCATATGACTGAGAGGGGAGTGATTGAGGATGCTGGGTACATATATCACTGGACTGCATGGACGTATGTTGTATGTTAGTCCTTCCTCTGACTCTTCTCCATGCTGAATTCACACGCTTTCTTTGGTATGCAGCCATTTCTAACAAGAAGACTAACTGTAAATAGATACAAAAAAAGATAAACATTTATTTAACATACACAATCTGGCATTTACAATATCAGAAATAGTAATAACAAAACCAAACAAATTGTCAGCTGAGCATAATACATATTACAATTGTAGAAAAATATCATCAGATTGGTAAAATAAATAAATATGGATAAATTAATTAATAAATACATAAACAAAAAGAGCTAGAGGCCCTTTTTGTATGTATCCAAGGCTTGTTTGGTTTTTACATATTTCAGTGTTTTTGATTCACAAAGCTAAAAGAAGAAACACTGGCTTTCATGAACCTAGATCTATGTACCGGTATACATTATTTACCATTCAATTAAGTTACCATTCAATTAAGTTATTGCTGTTATATAAATAAGAAGGTGAATTTAGTCTGATTTTACAGCATCCACCTTCTGTGTCCTCCTGTGTACTTGATGCATAAACTAAAGTCCATAAACTGTAGTCCAATAAGTCCAGTCTGTTTCTTACAAGCTCTTAAATAAATGGGTTATTGTTTTACCTGTTAGTGCTTAAGAAGCACTAACAGGTAAAACAATGAGAAGGAGACTTATTTGCCTCCAACTGTGCCTTTAGTCTATATTTGTAACACACTGATGTGGGATCTGTTCAAGAACATGACCTGTTGACACACTGATGAATAAGTACACTCCTTTCCCATTTGCATCACATGAAGCATTACTTTTAATATAATTATACTGTAAATTAGTAAATGGAGTAAGAGGGTCTACCTGGTATTTACAAGAACCACATATTCTAGTACAGTGAATGTACAGCAATAGGCAAAGCAACAAAAAAAAGCTTATATACTGTTGTGCACATGCGCACAGAAGAACAACATAAAGATTCGACATCTGTGTTGAGAAAACACCAGTGATCAGCCTCACTAAGTTTATCAAAGTTCAAAAACAGAAATTTGAGCAAAGATTATTCACTGTCCCGTTTTTTTGCTCCTTCACATACCCATACAAACCCACACGCTTGTGCACAAATGCACACACATTTATTAAATGAGAAATGAAAGATGGCCTTTCCATCCCCACAGGATAAAACAGTAACCTTTAATCTGGACCACAACCCTGTCTGTTTCTACTGGCGACCAGAGTCTACATGTCCTCTGGTATCAGCTCAGTCAGAAGTGATCTCCCAAAACAACTCAAACAATCACTTATTGCTGGTTTGACTGACCTTCACGAAGTGACTGAGCTTTCTCTAAATTGAGTGAATTTACTCTTTAAGTGGATGGCAGTTACCAACACAACTGTGTATGCACTCAAATTTCTGCAGTTTACCCCACCTTTAGAAACCTCTTAACTTCACTCAGACAGTGTGGCTGCATTTTTCAAGGACAGTGGGCTCCGTGGGCTCTGCAGAGACTGAAGTCTCCACAGGCCAAATTGAACACATTGTAATTACAGCATGCCCTTGATATTGCACTTTTTCAAATAGGGTTCACTGCTCACACTCTCTCATAGTTGCATCTCCCTCAAAAAGAAAATGTCCTTCACAAAGATGAGATGTTTTGTTTTTCTCAATGTGATGAGCTCTGTGCACAAATAGGTGTTAAGATACTACTGTAACTGGGATTAGTTTTGATGGTAACAATAATGTGGAAGGGGAACAGAGGGAATCAGGTGGCAGAAACCACCAGGGTATCAAACCATACTGTAACTATAAAACTTTTTATTGTTTATAAAACCAAGAAGAGGCCTTAACGCTACTGAACAGATGCATTTTTATAGATCAAATGACAAAAAGTGACAAAAAAAAGGAACAGACGACAAGAAACAAAACAGAACACATAATGTGTATTCTCCACAACACTGTGTCCTCGGACAGTAAACATAGATATTAGCAAACATAACATAGCCATAACATGTCAACAGCAGCCAAACTTTGTTGTGTCAAAATTATTCAATATTCTGTCAAAAAACAACAAATAATATTTATTTCAGTCAATGAGGAATTTGTTTTTAATCCACCTTGTAGTGTATACCCATATTAACAAGGTGAGTCTCCAATTGCTCATGGCTGCTACAGTGACTTTACAAAACTCTCAGTTTCATAGCCAATGTGCTTCATTTACCAAACGTTCATCTATTTCTGTGACTTAAATTCTGCAATGACAAATTCATAATCAAGGGTTGTCAAAGACAAAACATGGCATTAAAAACACAAACAAACAAAAAAAATGATCTCAATAAATGTGGAGGGAAAACATACTTGGATGAAGTGTTTTAATAAACCACTTGAAGACTTAGATTAATAAAGCAGTTCTGGCAAGTGATGTTACCGCTGTGGAGGTTGTTGAAGTGTCTGAAGAGCCAAAAAAAGCAAGCTTTCACTGAAAGTTATTGTTTCATCTTTATTTTTGGTACGGCCAAATGTGTTAATTATCAATCTTGACAATCAGAGGAGGTTGAGCAAAAGACTAAGATATTAACAATGGTTTTGTTATCATCGTTCACACGCAGAGACACTAAGAATATGATTGGAGTATATTAGTGGAAACGGTGACTTTCTCTTAGTACAGGAGGAAAATAGAATGAGCTGTGAAGGACTGGTCATATTTTTTTTTGAATAGCAACAATTGTAACACCTCATTCAACTCCAACACAACTAGGAAACTATGACCTGTCCATGTGCAATTACCTGCTGTATAACTATTACTCCTTTATTGAATGGCTTGAACGATTTGCCACATTTCTCTTTGAAAGCTCAGTCTCCGAATCACAACTCTTTTCACTTCTCTTTGGTGAAATACATACAGAAGTGAACGCACAAGGATTTGTGTATCCACCAACCTATATCTGCAGGTTGATTAGAGTGATAGAAATCATCATAAGTGTGACATAAGGTTTATTTGCAAGGGAAATGAGGGAAATGTAGCCTGTATTAAATGTCTGCCTGTTCACCACAGGAGGCTTTGTAATTGCTGCCTGAGACATACAGCAATTTCCAACTAATTAATTCCTGGCAGGCTCAGTGTATAGAGTCTTCTTGCTGCTTTCCACAGGTAGGAGCTGTAGGTTTGCCGCCTCTTTTGATCCAACCTAACACAATGTTCATGATTATTATCAATATTAGTATTAGTAGTAGTATTATTAGTATGATTATTATTAGACATCTCTATTTGGAACTTGCATTGTGCCGTGTTCTCTTTCCTCTTGATTTCACTTTCTCTCACACTCTCTCTCCCACCTCCTCCCCCTCCCTCTCTCTTCTGTCTCTCTCAACCCAACTGGCCAAGGCAGATGGCCGCCCACCCAGAGTCCAGTCCTGCTCGAGGTTTCTTCCCTTTAAAGGGGAGTTTTTCCTTGTCTTTGCTGCCAAGGGCTTGCTCACGGGGGAATTTCAGGTCTCTGTAAATAATATTGTGAAGGGTGCAAACGAGACCTGCACTATATGAAAACAGCCCTGGGATAACTTCTGTTTTGATTCTATGCTGTATAAATAAAAGTGACTCGACTTTACTTAACTCTATTCTCCATGCTCCTAGTGCCAGGTACACCTGCCTATTTCACTTAGCTGATAAGGCAATCACTGTGCAATGTACAGCCTCATCAATCCTTGTTGACTGACACTTGAGTGGAGCCACAGAAGCTACAGAAGCTCACACTGTTGCTGTTATGTAGCTGTCCTCTCTGACTCAAAGCAATGCTCTGTCTCCAAGGTGACAACACATTTACATTGTAGCCATGGACACCACATCTATCACCTTGTGCATGGCATTCAGTGACTTGCAAATCAAAGCGGGATCACTCATGGCAATGTCAGACTAGCTTAACTATGTCTTTCACAAATTGAGAAATAATACAATTATGGCAACTGTTACACATGCAGAGATCAAGTCACATCATCAGTCAATGTGTATCAACAGTTTGGCTTCTGCATGAAAAAAAAAACAAGTGAATTCTCATTTTATCATAAGAGGAATCATAGGTGCCGTGTAGATTCATACTCTGCTGCTCTGGTGTCCCTCTGAAACCACTGGGAACATGGCATGAGGTGAATGATAAACATGTCCTTTGGCCTGATGATATGATATTCTCAGCCAGGTCATCAAAGTCACTCCTTGTCCTATAGCAGTTCTGACTTTGTATTATTGAGCTCAGGCCCTCCAGCTGTTTAGAGTGATATATTTCAAGTAATTGAGTCATGGGATTCAGGAGTGGGGCAAGACAGAGTGCGCGTGTATAAGTGTGTATGAGAGGTTGTGTATTTGTGTGTATCTGTCAGTGTGTGTGTGTGTGTGTGTAATAGATGTTTTGACTGACATGTCAAAGGTAATTGAGTAGAAGGTAAGAGAGAGTGAACTTGCCAGTTGCCAGTCTTTTACGCTTCATCAGAACGTAGCTCTTACCATAACCTAAAGAGACAAGTGCATGCACATGTGCGTGTGTGTGTGTGTGTGTGTGTGTGTGTGTGTGTGTGTGTGTGTGTGTGTGTGTGTCTTCATCTTCTCAGCTGCATCTGTGATGCATGGGCCTCACTATTGCCATGTCAGCATTTCTGCCTCAGCCTTAATTAATACACATTAACTATATTGTCATACGCAGACCATATTTTAGGCCGTTCACTGAGTTAAATTTGACAACATATAGGTTTTATCCAATTAAATAGAACACTGTTCTCCATCTAAAGGTTTTGTTGCTGATTTAGACACCACAGAATCAAATCAACGAACATCAAGGACAGAGCAACGGCCAACAGCTGTGCTAGTCTGCACATAATCTGTCTGTCTCCTCCAAGGTCACAGTGTGAGTGTGAGCAAGATGTTAAATACAGAAATACCAATGGGTGAAGAAGAGAAAACACCAACATGCAATGCTTAAGCATGGTTTTAACACATCTTTTACTTCGTATTTTCCATATGAAATGTCTCTATTTTATAATTTGCTTGATAAATTATTATTAAATTGTATAGAAATTGCCAGTTTAGTCAACTCTAATCCATCATAATCTCACCCTTCATTGTTTTTGTTGGCTTCACACTGTACAAGTGATTGTCAGACACCGGGTTGAGTCATTCTTCCTGGTAAACAGGAACTGAGACGAACACTGTGTGCAGGTTGACACGTTTTCTGCCCTCACTGTTCTTTCATTCAAGGACGTTTCTCTCAGCACCTCACCTGTTGGCAGCAAGGAGGGTTACAGCTGCCGCGGCAACAATTTGACCCAATTTTGTAAAGCGTGAGCTGTATCAATTATGACTTCACCAAGGCAACAAAAAAGAAAGAAAGAAAGAAAGAAAGAAAGAAAGAAAGTTTTCATAGCAGCAATATAGACTGTAAAGTTGGGCCTCTATTATTCAGATCTTACTTTAGGAATGAATGGATTAACCTTTACCTTTGAGACCATCTTTCCCAGTAACATTGTTTTGTAGAGGCCAGTGCTAATTCAAAAAGTACAAAATTAAAAGGCAACAGCAACTTTCTGAATTTGCTATGTATTATGCATAATGATAGTTGACAGCTACTGTCCCCTGTTTATTTGTGCACCATAACACAGCTCTGATCAATATTCATGAAGCATCCCTAAAGCTAAGACTTGAATTTAGGGGAGTTTATCACTGTGAATTGTCTGGATTATTTTCTTTGCAAGGGTAGCACCTGGTGTTCAAAAGTCGAATTGCACAGGCAATGGTGATTGCACAATTATAGACTGACTCAATGTTTTACCCTCAGCGTGTATTGTATAATATATATATTATAAATACTATGAAATTAATATGAGGCATTGGTGGCGACTGCTGCGCTCTTGGCAACGACATTTTAATTTCGCGTTTAAGTGACTGCGAAAATCGTGTTTTAACTTTATCCCGGAACCTTTATTCCGTGCTGAGTTCAACACGGAACTGATTGAGCGGTACTTCAGTGATGCTAACCAGCTGTGTAGCTAGCTTCACCGGTTGCAGCTGTCAGTCACTCACCTTGCGTTTTCACCTGTTAACTCTCGCTGCAATTTAGTTAACTACCACAGAGTCGAATGACAGTGACTGTGATGTCTTTGTGTCTCTGTTTTGTACAAAATTCATGCAGCCGAGACCCGAAAAAATGAGAGAAGGGTGAGTATGTGGTGCTCTAGGTGGCTAATTGTAGCAATGCCGATAGCAGTAGAAACAGGGAGTGAAATGATAGCTTAAATGTTAGCATTACCTTTCATGAGCTAAGTCGCTGTTAGCCAGCGTCAAGTAAAATGAGGTTTAATGGGATTTTAAGGCCCAAATCCCTCAAGGCTTTGTGTGGCGCCGTCTGTTTTGGTGTCCAGACAGAGATTTCTAAGTGATTACTGACGTTACTATTAAATGTTAGCAAGCTAACGCTAACTGTTAAAGCTCTCCTGACGTTTGTCGTGTGTGGTCCTCAGGTGGACAGCGGCTGACACCAGCTCGTCCTTATGGGTGGGGTCAAGACATTTCATTGTCTTGTAATACGTATCAGTATATCCTGAATTGGTGACTAGCAACACTATTGCTTATACAGCGTATTAGCTTTAGTGGTGCACCGTCCTGGTGACACTGCCACACCTGCCTACACATAATTAACCAAAGTCAATGTTTACACAGCATCAGCGCTTGTTGCTCACTCCTGCTAACCAGATGTGAGCTCAGCAGGGAAATGTAAATAATATGCAAGATGAACAGTGAGTATCATCAACTATTTTCTGGCTGCATGTGACGGATTGACAGACAAGTGATGGTTGGGGCTTCCTGCAGTTGAAATTGTGTCAGTCATGTTGTCAGATGATATTTTGTGCTGTATTACTCTAAGCACAGGATGGAAATTGACAGTGTTGTGTCAAGTAGCTGAAAGGACTAAGTGACAGAATCAGTCCACGAAAGTCTTTTTGGATATGTGGGTAATTGTCTGAACGGAACCAGCCTTCAGGTTGTTTTGTTGTCTTGCTTTGTTGAACAATGTCTATAATGTAAATTAGAGTTGATTAAATCACACAGCATGTGACCAACCTGACTGAGTGCATCATATGAATAAACAAGATGTTTGTGTTTATATTAAATTTCCTTACACACTAATTTACAAAGAATATAATGGACATTGATTTGTTTTGGTAAATGGATCATTTGTATTTTTTGTCAAATATTTCTTTACAGATTCACTAGAACATTCCCCTTTCTCTCCTGTGGCTCTTTCTGTATTTGCAGAGTGTGTGTCGTGTGACTCAGCTCATCTCTGATCATGGAGAAGCCCTGGAGGCTGTGGGGGGCGATGGAGCGTTGTACCCTGGCTCTTGCCTCCTGGTCTTGGGGTGCCTGTCGAGTGTCCCTTTTGGCCCTCATTCTCACCTTCCACCTGTACGGAGGATTTTTTCTACTCGCTCTCATCTTGGCCTCTGTGGCGGGCATCCTTTACAAATTTCAGGATGTGCTCCTCTACTTCCCCGACCAGCCCTCCTCTTCTCGCCTTTATGTTCCCATGCCCACAGGAATCCCACATGAGAATGTGTACATTCGCACCAAGGACGGTGTGAAGCTCAACCTCATTCTGCTTCGCTACACAGGAGGGGACACGCCCTCTGGAGTCACCCCTGCCAATCAAAGCAGCCCCACATCCTCTGCTCCACCTACCATCATTTATTTTCATGGTAATGCAGGTAATATTGGTCACAGGGTGCCAAATGCCCTGCTGATGCTGGTCAATTTGAAAGCTAATGTGGTGCTGGTGGATTATCGTGGCTATGGAAAGAGTGAGGGTGAACCCAGTGAGGATGGGCTGTATCTGGATGCAGAGGCCACACTGGACTATGTCATGACGCGCCCTGATCTGGATAAAACAAAGGTAGTACTCTTTGGCCGCTCACTAGGAGGCGCTGTTGCTGTGCGCTTGGCATCAGTCAATCCTCACCGTGTGGCAGCCATTATTGTTGAAAACACCTTCCTCAGCATCCCCCACATGGCAGCAACGCTCTTCTCCTTCTTGCCCATGCGCTTACTGCCTCTGTGGTGCTACAGGAATCAATTCCTGTCCTATCGGCAGGTGGCGCTGTGTCGCATGCCCTCGTTGTTTGTGTCCGGTCTGTCCGACCAACTCATCCCACCACTTATGATGAAACAACTGTACGAGCTGTCTCCTGCGCGGACTAAACGCTTGGCTATATTTCCAGAGGGAACACACAATGACACTTGGCAGTGTCAGGGCTACTTCGCTGCTTTGGAGCAATTCATGAAAGACCTGCTGAAGAGCCACGCCCACGAGGAGAGTGCTCAGCCCTCAGCGAGTGTCACCATTATCTGAAAGAAAAAAAAAACGGTCAGGAAGTGACTGTAAACTACAGATTATGGGCATAGTGTGTTAAGTCTGTCTAGGAAAATAATTGGAGGGACTTAATTAATTTTTGGAAAGAATGTACATTTTCTATACTTTTTCTGGGTTTTTATTTTATTTTACTCTTTCTGTAAATTTAACCTTTTTGTCAAAAATGATGAGATAATTTCAAGGTTTTAAGTGAGGATAACAATGCCCTTATGGGACCTTTTGTGTTGCAGCTATGAATGCATGTATTTATGACTTCTTATGAATGACGCCAGAACATACATGCCCTCGCTACAGGGCATGTCACAACCACAGAACAATTTGCTGTAATGGGTCTGTTGAAATGAATTACAACCAATTAAACTGTTGCACATAGTCCAACGACCATAAGGACCATGTTTGAGTGCAAATTGACAACCACACTCAAAATATTTTTGTGAATATGTTGCACCTTTTCTGTGTTTAACTGTAGGCTGATATGAGCAATACTTGAGAGGAGTGTAAGATTATTTTTCTCTCTTTGCCCTTTTAGCAAAGAACATAAATACTGAGTACAGCAGCAGCTTGGCATGTCATGACATTGTAGTGGTTAATACTGCTATATTCCCTTGGAATTTTTTCATCTGCCACAGAAGCGTTACAAAAAAAAAACACTTGTGCAGTTGAGTAACTTTCAGTCACAAAAAATGTTGACTGACATAAAACGGTCCGTATGATAAGACATGTTTGATACTTCTGCCTTTAAAAATAGGTTCTTGAGATCTTATTTCCTGTTAAACAGCTTCTGTTTTGGTGTGATTGGGATAAGCTACAAGATATTCTCTCTGTTATTGTGTCCTGTTAAAACACCACTAGGACACTGGAGCCTGTTTCATTGGGCTCAAGTTACTATAGAGCAAAATTGACTCTTGTAGTGTTTGTAAGGAGCATTTGCTCTGTGTGTGTGTGGTTTTCATATTAAAGGTTGGGTTCAGATTTCCTCAAGTCTATCTTAGTACAGCATTATGAAAACATGCCTTTATGTGCACTGAAAGAAATGATGGTTGAGTTTGATACTTACTATAAATACACTACTTTCCTCGTGAAATAATTGGAAGATACAGAGAGGCAGGGGACAGTCCTCTTTTTATGCAAAAACATTTTTTGAATTTTTTTGAGCAGAAGCTCATATGAGGTTTTTCCCACAGTTTGAGTGAGATGAATCAAGTGGATAAGGGTAAGTGAAACTTCTATCATGTTGCTTTTCCTCCACTACATGCAAGTCTGGAAACTCCGTAAGGGTTTTTTTTTGTTTTGTTTTGTTTTGTTTTTTTTTTGTGATAAAAGAAAGTTTAATTTTGAAAAACGCTCACTTTATTTGTCAAACTCAGGCTTTAAAATCTTTTTTTTTTTTCCCAACCAAAATAATTAAATGGGGGGATTTTTCTTTTCTTTTCTTTTCTTTTTTTTTTAATGTTTTTAGTCACAGTAGGAAGGAATTTTTTTAACAGGAAGAATGATTTCAACAAACAGCTGCTCTTTCAGCATACACATATGCGTATTGGCATTTGATTATAATACTACGATAGTCTTGAAAAAGCCTGAACCTATCTTCAGAACTAAAAATAAAATGTGAACTTTTTTTCTATTCTTTTTAATTTTAAATCGAATGTTGTAATTATTTATTAGCTATTATCATCTCACCCCATGCTTATGTGGCAAAATGGCTTTACTCACTTGGAGGGCTTTTAATGAGTTAAGTAACCTTTCCCGCATGTCTTCCAGGGGGTGGAGCACAGCTTGATGATTAAAACACTGTTATTTGCTCCTGCTTTCCAAAACGCCGCGCACTGCGTCGCAGTGGTATCAAAAGCCATCTGAATACACTCAACAAATCTCCTTAGCCATATTTGATACTGTTTATAAACAGTAAGCTAAACAAAATTTAACAACACCAAAAGACCTAATGTGTTTTTGTCGGTGCGATAACAACTTGAAAAATGGTCTAAGTGTGGTCTTCATTAACAAGTATGTTTATAAGATAAATATCTTTTCTCCCTCTTTTGAGAGACGTTTTTTTTTTTTTTTTTTTTTTCCATCTGTGACACTGAACAGTTTTAGACATTTGTGTATTATATTATTATATTGAATCCATGAGCTGAGTTAGTTGCATTTAGTTCAAATATTTTTACATGTTGGGAGTGCAAACTAGTGCACTAGACTGATTTTAAACCTTGTGAATATATACGCACATTTTGTTTACCATGCTTTGCTTTACACTTGACACTTCTGCTTTTATTTAGCTTTGTGCCATTTCTTCAAAGAACTAGTCATCCTTTATTTGATCCATTGTTTTGGTGGCTGGCCAAAAGAAAATGTATTATTAATAGGATATAAATAATAATAATAATAATGATATTGGTTTTCATCTTAGCCAGATGTGTTGTCCAACAACCTGTCGATGGGGGGAACTGGACTCAAACTGAATGTCTTTTCATTTAATTTGACAGGCTCATTTTTTTTAAAAATGTCCATACGATTGTGAATAGATTTCAACAAATGCTGCTGCATCATTGGGGATTTGGAAGTTGTATTTGCTAGTTGGCATGTGATTACACTTGAGTCTTGGCAATTTTCTATAGTGGAACAGCACAGCGTTGACATACTTTGTGTACATCTCCCATAACCTACAGTAACTCCACATTGAAGAAATGTTGATGGGATGTCTGGACAGTGAAGACATTTGAATGATTCATGTTTATCTTTAGTATGAAGCGATCAGTTTGAGTAATTTTCCATTTTAGGGTTGTGTTTCTTTTCTATTTCAGAAACAATGTTGACAACTTCTTTTATAAGCACACATTTTCACTTTCTATTTTCTGTACTGTAACATGCAATAAATTGATACATTAAAATTTCATGTCCTGTTTGATTTTTCATTGTCATTGTAAACAAGCTTTTCTTTTTTACTCTTACCGTTGAATTTGATTCATGTAAGTTGTCCTCACTTCACTTTTTATATTCTTAGAACTGCAGTTTGTTTTTCTTTTCTTTTTTTTCTTCTATGTTGCATTCAGGGTTGAAGTAATTTTTGTACTTCCCTCTTTCAGTGGCTCCACTTGCTGTCAAATTCAAAATATAATGTCTCTCTCTCTCATTTTAGCCTTAAATCACTCCCTGTTGCTCATCTTAACTGCCAAGGCTGTCCTTCTTCTGCCCACACTGTGACGATCACGCAGTTTATTTGTTAGGATGTGGAGAGGCTGAGACGTATTTTATTCATTCAGCAGGAGTGAGATGAGTAGAAAAGGGGGGCAAGAGAGGAAAGAGAGAGAGACTTGTCAGGGCTGCTGGTCAGGCAGGAAGCTGAGTGTGGTTAGCTGAGCGGAACAGTGGAGGGGAAGCTGTTTAGACGTGTTTGAACTGTATTTGTTCTGCGTAGTCCCTCTCTCTAAAGTGGAACTAGCCACACAAGGACAAAAGGACAGTTAAAGAGACTCAGTGAAGCCAATAGAAAGGAATTAAATAGAAAGCTTCACTATTCCTAGGCCCTGTCTGTCTGAGGAGACGTCTCACAGTCATGCTCTCGGTTTGAGCTTGGGGGAGATTGTTTGAGGTCCTGCAATGGCAGTTTTTGTAGGTGTGAAGCCTGGAACTGGGAGTGGACAACGGGCAGGTGAAGGGAGGTCGTCCTGGCCAGTTTTCCTGCTGACATTAGCTGCTGTCATCTCCTCATCTCTTTCAGCTTTGTCCTTGTACCAGCTTATGGACCTCAGAGCTGAAGTAGAGACACTCAAATCAGTGGCTTGTAACAAGAGAGAAGAGGGACAAGAGGCCAGCGGTGGAGGCCAGGTGAGACGACGAGACACATCCCCTCTATGCTGGCTTGTCAGGACATTGCGTTTCACTTGCATGTATTGTGTTTTTAAGGATTTGATTGTGTCTACAGGTAGAGAATGTCAGTAGCAGGCCAAACAATGGAGAGCTGCTCCACCAACACCACGCTCAAGATGTGCTCATCCGTAAAAGGAGGTCGAGAACAGAAGCCGGACAAAGGACATCTAGTAAGTAGTGCACATTTGAATCTGGTGCTTATTATTTGCAGAGTTTGCAGTGTAAATGTGTTGATTGCATGAACAATTCCAGTACTTATATTCAAGGTAGTAATTAATTATTCGGTCAAATCCTTAGCAGCTGCGTATTTACTACGCCGCGATCACGTCAAGTTAAGTTTATTCATATGGCTCAAAATGTTTGTAATGAGAAAATACTGGCCAGAGTTCAACACATTATTGTCAGGTGTCAATGAATCATTCACTTTTTTGAAATCTGTTGTTGAAATTAATAAATCTTAATATCTTTGCAGTTAACTGATGTGTGAATGTGCTCACCATGCGGTTAGGCAATTTAATAATTCCTAGAGTGTACAGGACACTGATGTTTATATTTCTGTGAGTGGTGGAATTTCACCAAAAAAGGAAAATTGGAAGCATCTGGCAGAAAAAGAAAGACATCAGTAGGATAAACAACACACTCAATATGCTGTTGCTGCTGTCCAATAATAACATCTTTAATTTCTCTGATGTTTTGCCACAGTGTCTCAGCCTTGTCTGCAATTGTTGGCAAACAGCAGCAGGAGAACCTTCAGGAAAGGTACAGTTTGCTGATTTGAATTTCACACAGATTACACTTATTAAATATATGCATAAGTTGACATGTTTCTAATATATTATGGTTTGTTTTGATCAGAATTTGACTTTGAGCCGCATACAGGTATCCCATGGCAGGTTGGGCTGAAGAGAGGCTGTGCCCTGGAGGAAGACGGAGACAGCATCATAGTCAGAGAGGAGGGCTTTTTCTTTGTGTACAGCCAGGTAGGTTGATTTTGTTGTCATTCCACAGTCTTTCCACGGGGAGGTGCTGCTGCTCTGTCTGCCAGATCATCACCAGGGTGTGCTTAATCTAACCACGCACTTGGCTAATAGACCTTGAAGAGAAAATGCAAATGATCCATGCATAATAAATGACATAACTGATGCCATACCACCCGCCTGATTGTTAATGCATAGTGAAACCCATACTGATGTCATATTTTCCTATATTTTACCCATTTTTTTTCTGATTTACATAGGTGTACTACATGGACAGCACCTTTGCAATGGGTCATGTGGTGATCCGCAGGAAAAGAAATGTTGTGGGAGATGAACCTCAGTATGTGATCCTGTTCCGCTGCATCCAGAACATGAATCCTGTCTACCCTTACAACACCTGCTACACAGGAGGTGAGCCTGTGCTGCTGTTTATGCGTCAGCTACGATAATGCTTTTTATAGCAGAGGCTGAAACAGCATGTTTTACTGTTTAGTCAAACTCAAACATGTATTTGTTTGCCTGTGAAACAGCTGCATGTGTGTCAGTAGTTGGGGTAATGTTAGGTCAAGATTTGAATTGTATTTATATCTTTCAGGTATTGTGAAGCTAGAGGTCGGGGACCACTTAGAGCTTCTGATCCCCCGCTCCACAGCCAATGTGTCCCTGGATGGAGACGCCACCTTCCTGGGTGCTGTCAAACTGGCTTAAAGTGTGTCGCCTCAGTGTGGAGCTGGAGGACGCTGTTGTCATGGGAGAGATTAGCCATATTGTGAAGAGACGGAGCAAAGAGACACGATTCTGCTGACCTTGCTTGACTTTGACTTTGGGTGTTTGGAAAAAAAAAGGAAACGTGAAGCAGTCATTTCTGCACTGGGTTAATGATGTGCTGTGTGACTCATCACTAGTTCAGCCATGAGTTGATTGGCATAATCTTTTGCTCCCCATACAAACTTAATATTATATGCACCTTATAGCTACAGCTCTGTTGTGATCATTTCTACTGTACATCAAGACAAATTATTTCAGAAACTACCAAAAATCAAGTACATTGTCTTCAAATAGCTACAATCATATGGTGTGATATATCAGTCTTAAACTCTTAAATCCACTGATTGTTACTGTAATATTTCCTACTGGTGCAGCAGCATTGCTATATCATTCAAACAGTTCTTCCTCCCTATATTTGTGGTCTGGTTATCAAACAAATGCCACAATATGTTTTCTGTTTACCTGTATATGTCTAAACCATATAAAAAATGTAAATACAATAAAGTGGCTGCTCTTGCTCATGAGATGACATCATCTTGAGTCTGAGTGGAGGTTGTTGTTCCAGTATTGGCCACTAGAAGGAGAAAAACAAGTTGCCATGCAGCGGGCTGAGCATAGTGAGACTGAACATGAAGTAAACCATTATACAGTTGGGCAGTAATTCAAAATATTATCTCTATCTTTATCAGAGTCATATTATCAACATGAGACGTTTACAAAGTAATTACATGTACAGTTTGATAATTTGAGGCATGCTAATGCATAAATGTGTCACATTGCAATAAAGGCTACTGTACACTCACTGGCCACTTTATTAGGTACACCTTGCTAGTGGACCCCCTTTTGCCTTAACTGCCTTAATCCTTCGTGGCATAGATTCAACAAGGTACTGGAAACATTCCTCAAAGAGTTTGGTCCATATTGACATGATAGCATCACGCAGTTGCTGCAGATTTGTCGGCTGCACATCCATGATGCGAATTTCCCGTTCCACCACATCCCAAAGGTGCTCTATTGGATCGAGATCTGGTGACTCTGGAGGCCATTTGAGTACAGTGAACTCATTGTCATGTTCAAGAAACCAGTCTGAGATGATTCGAGCTTTATGACATGGCACGTTATCCTGCTGGAAGTAGCCATCAGAAGATGGGTACACTGTGGTCATAAAGGGATGGACATGGTCAGCAACAATACTCAGGTAGGCTGTGGTGTTGCCACGATGCTCAATTGGTACTAAGGGGCCCAAAGAGTGCCAAGAAAATATCCCCCACACCATTACACCACCACCACCAGCCTGAACCATTGATACAAGGCAGGATGGATCCATGCTTTCATGTTGCTAACGCCAAATTCTGACCCTACCATCCAAATGTCGCAGCAGAAATCGAGACTCATCAGACCAGGCAATGTTTTCCAATCATCTATTGTCCAATTTCGGTGAGCCTGTGCGAATTGTAGCCTCAGTTTCCTGTTCTTAGCTGACAGGAGTGGCACCCGGTGTGGTCTTCTGCTGCTGTAGCCCATTTGCCTCAAGGTTCGATGTGTTGTGCGTTCAGAGATGCTCTTCTGCATAACTTGGTTGTAACAAGTAGTTATTTGAGTTACTGTTGCCTTTCTATCAGCTCGAACCAGTCTGGCCATTCTCCTCTGACCTCTGGCATCAACAAGGCATTTTCCACACAGAACTGCCACTCACTGGATATTTTCTCTTTTTCGGCCCATTCTCTGTAAACCCTAAAGATGGTTGTGCGTGAAAATCCCAGTGGATCAGCAGTTTCTGAAATACTCAGACCAGCCCGGCTGGCACCAACAACCATGCCACATTCAAAGTCACTTAAATCACCTTTCTTCCCCATTCTGATGCTCGGTTTAAACTGTAGCAGATGGTCTTGACCATGTCTACATGCCTAAATGCATTGAGTTGCTGCCATGTGATTGGCTGATTGGAAATTTGCATTAACGAGCAGTTGGACAGCTGTGCCTAATAAAGTGGCCGGTGAGTGTATATAGGAAATGGAAAACTATAAATATTGTGACATTAATCCATATCACCCACTGTAACTTGACTGAAATAATCAGTAGCGTCTATCAGGGAGAAAATAAGTGGTTAAAAATATTGTAGAGATTTTGTTTGGTCCTCATTAGACCACAACAAAGTTTGAGATAACCTGATGTAATTCTTCCCTGTTGATTTTTAAGCAAAAAAGTGATTTTTTTTTTTTTTTTGTGATCATAAAAAAACACATCTGGGGTGAGATGCCCCCTTGTGGTTTGGGTCCACATTCCACAGGGAAATCTTTCTCTACCTCCATATGTTACACTTAACACTCTGATTTTGGTTGGTGGAAAAAATGGTTAAAAGAAAGACACAAATACCCTGCTCTGAAATATCCTGAAATATCCCCCCAACATGTACCATTAAGCATTTAGAGCAAAACTAAAAATAGCTAACTTTAGTTACAATTCAGGTAAAAATGATCTGTGAGAAATAGATCATACCTAGGTCTAGACCATAGACCATAAGCGATGTAGAAATGAGAATAGAAAATTATTGTTTTGGCTTGTTACAGTAGCTGTTTTTACTCAACTTGGCCTCCAAAAACAATATGAGTTTATAAAAAGATGGTATTTTATTTTAACCTGCTCATTTTGAGGAGGAGGAGTTGACATTATGTATTTTTGCTTTGGGGTTCTACACCACCTGCCATGCTCTCTCCTGTCTGCCTCTCTCTCTCTCTGTGAAACACACACACACACACAGGCCTTCTGTCTGTTGGGGCGAAGAGTTAGACAAAGCCCAGTGGGTGGTCACTTCTTCAGTGGGCATTTTGCCCTTGGAGTCATGGCTCCATTTGACAAGAGGAGAGACCAAAAGAGGGGGAGGGAGGAAAAAAGTCTCAAATAGAAGTCCGGGGGAAAAAAGATTTCAAATGGACTTAATGGATAGCAGTAGCCATTAGTGGAAGAGCATGCAGAGGAGAGGAGAGATGTTATGATGCTAAAACACATAGGGAGTGAAGGAGAGAAGGCCAGACACAGGCTTCTCCAGCCGTGGAAGTCAGAAATGGTCTTTGATGATGTGGTAAACAGAGCAGGCGGCTGTACAAACACAAATGGAGTAAAAGAAGGAGGAGGAGGAGGAGGAAGAGGAGAGTATAAGAGAAGAGGGGTTCAGAGCTCAGACCTCTCACATAAATGTGTCAAGCATGAAGCACCCCCCCTCCCTCTGGACCAGAAATGTCTTTGTGTGGTGCCATAGTGACGGCTGGTGTGTTGGCGGAAGCTGATGTCATTGTAGACTCGGCTCTCAAAAGAGAAACCAGCATCTGACCGGAGAATCAGGAAATGAGACCTGCTGTGTACACATGCTGGCACTGTGCACAGTTCACACACTCACACACATGTTGCCAGTAAACAGTACCATCATCTGCCAACATATTTTACTAATTTTGGGTGTGACACTTTTATACCAAACTTCTTTTAAATATAATCTCCTGCTCATTCTTGGAATATGATATTATCACACTGACACTATTGCATGATTTTTTCTTGCAGTGTAAAGTGGTATATGTACTTTAAGGGCACTGGTGTCCATCATTTGAGTCAGACATAGCATCACAACACAACATGCATCAAATGACCTCTGGTTCCTCTTTCACTGACATCACCCAGCATGTTGTAAATGTGTCCAAGATGTTATCACTTATATACAAGTGCTGTTGACCCAATCTGTGGATATGTGCTGTATTTTTAATCAAATTATAATTTAAAATTAGTTGAGCTCCAGCCTTTCCACATACCATGTAGCCACTGTAGAAGTTCTCCCTGGGGTACAAATACAGCTGCTTGAGAATCACCGTCTTATTGCGTCTGTCTCCTTCGTGCTCTCATTTCTCAGCTTTTGCATCACTTGTCCCCATCTGTCCTGTCACACCCCCCTCCTCTCACTGTCCCGGTTTGTGAGCTTTGGGACAGGTCTGACTGATGACAGGGGCTAAAGGTGAACCCTGAATCCTGATTACAAAACCCAGCATGTTCCGTTCCTGCAGCCGCAAAAACATACACTGTTGATGCTTTTCCAGCCACAGCGCAAATTTGCACATGAACATAGCGGCACACATGCATCAACATGTACAGTTAATACTGAAAAAATGTACAGCATCCTCATCGTCTCACTGTGCATCAGTGTACTACACTGTTGTTCCATGTATACTTCCCTTGTATTTGGGGATTACTTTGATCTGCTGCAGTCGGCCCAAAGTAATCAGGCTGATCCACGGCCCTCAAGCTGAACTGGCAGCGGCACTGCAAGGATTTCTCATTTAAGTGAGGATTTGGTTTATCAACAAACTGGATTGTGCCATGCGTTACTCTAAATTCTAGCATGTTCCGTGCTTTGCCGCGTTGTAAATTTATAATCAATTTGGCTGGAGGAGATGTTAATTTTTTTGATCTGAAAAATGTGATTGACTCAGCAAAACGAGAGGTTTGTTTGTTTTTTTTAACAGCGTTATGTTCGAACAGGTTTAGTTGTTCTCCCCTGACTACACAGGGTATGTTAGAATATAAGCTGATCTATAATTCATTTGGTTCTGCCTCTGCCTGGAATCAAACCACTGTGAATGGTGCAATCTGCATTTGTAGAAGAGAACTAAGAGCAGATTTAAAAGCTGAGTGTGATAAATCTTGTTTTTTTTTTTTTTTTTATTATTAATATTTTTTTATTTTCGTGCCTTTTTCTCAAATACATCAGCCTATCACAGTAGAGGAACAACATCAAATGAATGAGAAGAGAGGGGGGATTTTGGTTTGCCACAATCCTGCCCTCTCATCTCTCTCCATCTTCAGATTCCAACTCTTGCTCACAGAACCAGCAGCATTTGACTAGTTTTGTTAATGCCTCATGCTTAGACATTTTGTATTACTTATGTGTTTGTTGTGTATGATTAAATTAACTCTTTCAATCAGAAGGTTATCATTAGATTCCACCTACATCGTCTTCAAAACAAAATGTTGTGCCAGTCCATCATAAGGATGTAGGGAAATATTAATTGTTCCTGTGAGAACCAAAAATATCCGTGTCTCAAATTTTCAGGTCAGTCCATCCGATTAATCGATAACCACCAAGCATGTTTGTCACCAGTGGCGTTGGTAGGATTCATCCTCTGCTGAATATGAATCTTTTGATACAACATCTTATGATATTCCATCCATTGATTGTTTGGATATTTCTTCTCAAAAATTTAGATTCACTGCAAACATTTTGTCTCTTGTCTTAGTCAGAGCCAAACCAGTAGACCAAACTGATCCACACTTCCATTCCTGGATCACTGACTCAAGTGTGGCTACAAATTAGAAAGCCATAATAACATGGTCACAAGACAGATGACAGATATGAACTATTATATATAACTATTATATCAACAATTTCTCCCAGTCTGTGTATATCTCTCTTTTCTCTCTCTGTCCAAACAATGTAGTCATTCTTTATCATGCTGATGAGGAATAGAGCACCAACAGAGGAGGATAAATGGAGAGAGGTGGGTGAAGGAGATGCGGAGGCTCGTAGTAGGCACATCTGCTGCATTCTGCTTTTTTTGTTCTTCTGTTTTCACTCTGGTTTCACTTTTTTGTCCATTGTTTGAATGTTTGGTTCTCCTCCCCTAACACTAACATGCAGCGTACACACACACATTCACAATGCAGACTCAACAGAGTGTGTGTCAATCATTCCCACCAGCTGCTTATGGGCTTGTGATAAGCAGTTGTAATTAGAGATTTAAACTCCCATCTCACTCTCTTTCTATTTCTTTCTCGCACAAACACACACCCTCACTCATGGACAAACTCCTAAATCTCTCTCTCTCTCTCCCCCCTTTCTCCCTCACTGACTCATGCTCTCTCTTCTCTTCAACTACTCCCCCTCCTTCATTCAGCTAAACTGGCACACTCCTCTCTCTCCCTCTCTCTCTCTCTCTCTCTCACTCCCTCCCTCTCTTTTTCTCTCCCTCTGTCTGATGGGGATGTCAGTGGTGGATTTTAGCCTATGGGTGTAGATGTAGTGGGAGCTGGGAGTTGATTCCTCTGGTGCGCTCTCTGAAAGTGTTTTAAATCTCTGCAGCTGAGACCAGATCCAGTCTCTGGAATTTCAGCTGGAAAGAAGACATCAACAACAACGACGAGGGAAATGTTACAGTGAGGTATGATGCCGCTTGTCTCTTGTTTTCCATGTGCTCTCTGTTGTTTACTGTAGGTGTGAGTTGAGCTGAGGCACAGAAGGCCTGATGACAAACTCTTGGGCTGCTGGCAATTTGTTGTCACTATGATTTTGAACATTTGTTCCTTAACTGAACAATCATCACAAAGAGTCAAATGTTTGTCTCTGTCTACATTTGTCCAGGTTTATATATTTTCCAAGGAGAACATTATTTCTTTTTTCTTAAATGGTATTATCTTTGTTCAGCGTCTGTACACCACCCTTTGTTTCTTTCCCCTTTTTCCCCTTTTTCTGCCGTCTTTCATGCTGTTGTTTGCCCTGAGATGTTGCATGTGTGCCGGCTGGCAGCGCAAAAAAAGAGAAAGGGAAACAGGTTTGTTGGCTTGTTCACTGCACACACAAACACTTGCCCCTCCAAAAAAAAAAAAAAAGCCTTTGGGATACTGGATGTCAGTTGGGATTTGTCCCAGTTTCAGAGGACCTTAGGCAACTTTTATCCAAACGCCGTGTGGCTGACTGCATCTCAGTGTTTTTGAAAAACTCAGAGAGAAGAAGAGAGCCAAGCAGAAAGAGAGATAGTGACAGAGGGAGTAAGAGAGGCAATTACTGGCACAAAGCAGGGTATAGTAGTGGGCAGAGAGAAAAAAAGAGTGCAGAAGAAACTGAGGACAGGTTGTGTAGTTTATAAAGTGTGTAGATGAGTTACACACAAAAACAACTTTGGCTGTGTCACTGCCACAAAACTGTGCTTTCTGTATTTCACAGGAGCTCAAAGATGTGCTCATCAGATGGCTGAACGTCTGCACACCCCAGTGTGTGTATGTGTGTGTTAAAGAGTGTGAGAGACAGAGTATGTTAATGTAAGTTGAAGCTACAGTTAAACCCTTGGGTTGATATGATACAGTGGTGATTGTTAAACATTGGATAAGAAAAATCAATCAGGGTAAAATAATGTACAAGGAGGACCCACAATTTCAATCACCCCCACCCCCAACCCTTCAGTGTGTGTGTGTGTGTGTGTGTGTGTGTGTGTGTGTGTGTGTGTGTGTGTGTGTGTGTGTGTGTGTGTGTGTGTGTGTGTGTGTATGTGCATGCATGTGTGTGCTACACCCATCTGTCCTCCTTTTTAGCCAGATTGTGAGCCTGTGTGTGTGGCAGTGTTGTAGGGAGGTATTACTTTCTCTTAAAACAAAAAGAAAAAAGATTATCTTTTCCACACAATCCCACATCACCACTTTCAAAAAAAATTGTATTCCAATTTCTTTTCTTTCTTCTTACAGTTTTTTTTTTTTATTATTCTGGGTTATGAGTTGGGCTGGTCTTTGGGTGTAGCTGGCAGGAGACTTTGTGTCTGAAATCTGTAGTCTGTCGGTCTGTGTCAGGATGCAGCCCAGTCCCCTGTGCTGTGGTCAGCTGTTGAGCCACATGGTCTCAAGACTTAGTCACCACCCTGCCTGATAATTATGGGTTGATTTATGAACGAGAGGGGATGATGACGAAGAGCGGTATGAGTAGGGGAGAATGAGATGGCTGTGCATAGACTTTTTTTTTTCTTCCCCACATGAAAGATTTTTGATGGATTTGCTGCTGTCAGAGCTCCAGAGGTGTTCAAGGAGTATACATCCACCCAACTGTTTCACTCATGTAAAGCAGCTCACCAGCAGTGTTGAAGCCCTGTGGCTTTGGCAAGATTTAACTGACACTTTTTTAGTGTAATTGTGAAAGCCATTACTGCATGAAATTCAGAAAGGTAAAGCTAGAAAATACCGCCATCACCTGTTCATTTGATTATTACTGTCTACTGTTTGATCTCTGAGGCCAAACTGGAGACCTAGAGTCCTGTTTGTTGACACCTTTAACTTAAGGCCTCCAACGGGTCAAAAGCCTTTGTCTACATTTTTCTTCACATCCAACCCTTGATCTATTTATTCTTAGATGAGACTGGCTGGTTACCATGCTTACTGGATTTCTTTTCCAGCTCCTCTGACAAATACTCCCCTACCCTTCCCCCAGAAAGCCCCTTAGAAAAAAATGTGCATGTAGACACAGACATTGAGTGGACAGATGCATTTCATGTCCCTGACGTCAGAGGGCAGACAGCTGACTGGACAGACTGGAGTACGGGTGTGATGGGATTAAATGGGTTAATGTTCTTCTGAGGAAGCTTAAGATTTATCTGACCCTTAAATAAGGTTACTGTGAATTGTAATACATCCCAATATGTTTTATTTATAATTGGCAAACTACATATATAAATACAGACTGAAATATCTAGATGTTTGAATTGACACTTTTTTATTATTACTAGTAATGAATTTCCAGGTGCTATAGAATAATAATAATATAAGAATAAATGCTAAAAAACGAAATATCTTCTCCTTATTTTTATTTTTGTTCAGACCATTAAAAAAATAAAAATTCTCATATTTGAAAGCACATCCGGCTGATGAAATGTTGCTGTTTTATAGTGAACTGATCTACGATCTGGGTGTGTCACACCAGTGGCAGCTAATGTAGCTTTAAGCCACCAGTGTCATACAGAGATGATGATTGGACTACATGCTCCACACCCAAAAATTGTTTTCATTTTCAAAGTTGCAGCCTCCAGACACAACTATTGCTGACTGAAAAGCTCTCAACTTTCCTCACATGGAAATTCAAATAAACTTTAACTTCCAGCATTGGATATGATTATTAACTGTGATGGTTAATAATTAAAAACAGCTAAACATTTCCTGAATTGTTTCTTTTATTGAAATTGCAGCCTTTAAATGTGGCTATACTCACATGTATGAAAACATAATTATCAGAGATAAAACATAATCTTTATTTTCTGCATTTTTCTGTGTCTGCAATGAGTAGAAGAATGATCTTTCGATGCAGACATGAATCCCAGACTATTCTTATGAGTAAGCCCCATGAGACTGGACAGTTGGCCAAATGAAACAGCAGCTAAAGCCACTGACAGGTGGTGAGAGGCACTGCTGGCAGCAGCAGCAACAACAACAACATCATACTATTTGGAAGTGGAAGACTTCAAGCAGTCCAAGACTAAATCGAAAACCTTTGGTCTGAGGTTTCACCCATTTAATGGAACAATATCATCAGCAGAGCCGTCTGCATGGACTCAGTAATCAACAGCTTCATACAAAGGTTGACCAAGCCCAATACGGTAGTCTTTGTCAGAGGAGGGGGAGGCTGTACCCCATGTGACCTCATCTTTCTATAGAAGACTTCCTCATACTAATGCAGGCTTGCTGCTGACGGCATGTGACTGGCAGCCGCGCAGACTTTGTTTCCCATCCAAGAGCTATGATTGGACACCATGTCAGTCAGGGACATTGATGTCAGGGTCAGTGTCTGGGCTTGCCAGGACTTGCTTTTGCTACATGTGTTTTGAGCGCTTGCATGTGTGTGTGTGTGTGTGTGTGATGAACATGTGTTATCTCTCACCTGTTCATACCCTGAGCTGGAATGGGAGAGCTGAATTTTATTTGTGCATGGAGCACCTAAAAGTGAGGCACTCAATGTTTACCTGTATTTGAAATTGTGAAGGTAGGAGATGAAATGGTTTGACTGTGTGACAATGGGAGCTGGTAGAAAGAGGTGGAAGAAGAGGGAAAAATATGAAAGAGAGACAGAGATAGAGAAGCTGAAGAAGCAGCTGGTTCTCTCCTCATTCAGGAATGTGTGTGAGGGCAGGTGCGTGAAATGTAGCCGCTTCACTGCTCCTGTTACTATCAACCCTATGACACACACACACACACACACACACACACACACACACACACACAGAGACCCTCCCCTTTGCAAACACTTGTCCACCTACCATAATCTCTTCTTGCTTGCAGCTAGACAATGTGCTGTATATTATAGTGCAAATACGAGCCCAGCTGCACAGACAGAGAGAGTGAACCACGCTGTACAGGATTGGTTGAGTATTCCCTTTAAAAGCATTGCTTTGATCTTACTGAGAAGCCATGGAACGGGTGGAGGGGAGGGTGGGGATTTATGCAGACATGAAAGATAACATCTGACTGTGATGTTTGTGCGGCTGGTTTCAAACATGTCATCTCTTGCATTTAACCATAATCAAATTAGGTCAATACCTAACGAGGGTTGATGAATCCCGCTGTGATACAACGCCTACTAAGCCTAAGTGTATGTCGTGTGATCCCTGTAAAAGCATTTTCTACATCAGTGAGCATGAGAAAGTCAGAAGGTATTGATGGAAAGTTAACAAGCATTGTGGTCATACTGATGTTGGAACATAGTAAAAGGGAAAGAGAGAGGATCTGAAGTGAAGGGTAATGTGAGTGTTGAGGCAATAAAGGACTGTAATGCCAGTCCTGTCACTTTCTCTGTTCATTTCTCTAAGTGCAGATAAGAGTTCTGAAGAGAATGATAAAGCCCATACTGTGGAGGGAATTGCTTTTGGTTTGGATTACAGGTTCCCCGCTCAGGTGCTTGTGCACCTAACTCTATGTATGTGTGTGCATCTGTGTGATTTGAGCCAGTAGTGTGGTAATTTCATGCCCCTGATAGACCCCAATTCCAAGATTTAATACCCCTGAACCCCTGAACCTCTCCCACCTCTTTTCTTCTTCTCTGTACTCATCTCCATCTTCCACCTCTGTTCATCCTCCCTACATTTTCCAATTGACCTTACACCAGGTTAGGGGGAGTTTAGCTCAGATGTGGTCATGACGCTTACTTCTGCTGCCAGGGATAAGTAGATGAATGCAGTAAAGCTGTGTCTGACTACAGTGTGATAAGTTTAAAGGATCCATACTGTACCATCTTAGAGCTTATATATTAAAAACATTATGACAAACTAAGAGGCATATTTGGCATTAATAGTGTTTACATCTAATCTAGTATGTAAACCATTATTAAATACATTGGTTTATTAGAGAAATATATGTCAGTCTCTGGCTGGTCAAATCACTACAAAGAAAACAAACTCTAACACAGATGGTGCATATTCATTAGAAAAAATGGAAGTGAAATGAGCTAATGTGACTTCAAAAACACACAGAAATTTCTATAGAAAAAAGTATTATAAAAAAATATAAGGATCAGCCTTACTTATTACATATAGGGTCTATGCTAACATGCAGACAAAAATGTATTTTAATATTATTACATTACACGTTTACAGAAAGGGATATTCTTCCCTCTCAGTTTTTCAAAAATATTGTCCACGCCAGATCGATTTCCAAAAAGTATTTATACAAGAATCCGTATAAATATAAAATTCTTACTATATATGCTACCACTTGGTGACATCATCAGAGAGCACAATGTTTGTTTCCATGGCTATGCCGATGATACTCAGCTGTACATATCTGCAAAGCCAAATGATGTTGCAGCGATTAATACCATCACTACTTGTCTACTAGCAATAAACAAATGGATGAGCAATAATTTCCTGAAATTAAATGAGGATAAAACTGAGATTCTCCTTGTCGGCCCCAAAACAAAAAGACAACTGCTGCTCAAAAATCTGAGGAAGTTAACTGAGAAGATTAAACCCGAGGTCACAAGTCTTGGTGTCATTTTAGATCCTGATCTCAGCTTTAGTTCACACTCTCACCAAGGTGACAAAAACATAATTTTATCACCTCAGAAACATAGCTAAAGCACGGCCGTTTATAAATTAGAAAGATGCCGAGAAGCCGAAAAGCTAATTCATGCCTTCATCTCAAACAGACTAGATTGCTGCAATGCACTTTTCATTGGCCTTCCAGAAAAAAGCCACTGACAGACTTCAGCTCATCCAAAACTCTGCAGCTCGGCCATTAACCAGACCCAAGAGAAGAGAACACATTAGTCCAGTTTTAGCTGCTTTGCACTGGCTTCCTGTAACATTTAGAAAAGATTTCAAGGTGCTCCTCCTGACGCACAAAGCTCTGAATGGACAAGGACCAAACTACATCACCAAATCCCTTGTCCCTTGATTTTATTACATTTTAATTATTTATTGTATCTCTCTCTATTTTCTTTCTATTTGCATTTTCTTTCTTTTAATCAATTTGAACTTCATTGTTTGTATGAAAGATGCTACACAAATAAAGATATTACTACTATTATTATTATAAATACACCGTCAAGAACTATTATGAGCATGCCAGACCTGTAGGTGGCAGTGTAAGGAGAAGCATGAAGCCATGTTGGCCAATCAATATCCACTACAAATGTTGCGCACCTGATACTAGTTCGTTTTTAATCATTTTAAGCGATTTAAACCTCCGTCTTCGTGTAAATGAAAGGCTGAAACGCATGGATATATCATCATTTTCTTAGATACCAGGCGTAAAGTTTGGACAATTTTATCCCCAAAACACAGCTCAGGTGAGGCTAATAGGTTAATTTAGCTCACGTGCTCTGTTCAAATCAGCGGCTCTGCTTTACGATGACGTCATGTTCACGGAACCAGCGCGAAATTACGCAGAGGAAAGGTAAAGAGTTTGAGTTAGACATAGCGTTTATATAAATTCATAATGTATAAATGGAGGTAATATTCCCAGCATGAAAACACCCTAAAGCAACGAAGGTTAACTGTAAACCAACGGGTGGCTGCAGCTATTAAAATAACTGCGCCATTACGATGTTAATCGGTTAGTTAGCATGCTAGCAAAAAGTTGGCATGAACTCCCTCGGGAAATCTAACTGCTGTTACAACCACGAGATAAGAACAATTACATGAAAATGTGTTTATCATCATAAAAGTTGTTGCACGTGGTTTTGTGGTTTTAATAGAGCATATCGCTTTAGCACGCGCTGTATAATGTTTGTTCCTCTTTACTCCGTGTTTTTATTTCTTCATAGGAAATAAGTAATTGGGTTTAACCGCTAGTCAGCATCATAAAAAAATATCTGCATCAGCAAAAACACTAAGTTAAAACTCGGCCAACATTGATTCACCCAAATCAGCCTTTTTTCTGATCGCATATTAGTAACACATAATGTCCACTCCCTGCATCATGTATGTGTCAGTGCTGTTTGATTGTCCACGCTGTAGTTTTAAAACAACCACTCCCTGTATGTAGGCTATGATGTCAGTGTACATCAGGTGACATCTGAAGTAAACTATGACTTACCATGCATGGAAAAAGAGGCAAAGGTAAGGGTAAGAATAATCTTTAATTATGTGAGGGGCAACCTAGGGATTAAGATTGTTGAGCAAAGACGTGAACCAGACAGATGGAGAGATTTTCCATAAGGAAAGCACGGGAAGCTAATTAAAAACCAGATGATGCATGAATAAATGTGACAGACAGGAGATCCCTTTTTCAGAGATACCGTTCTCTCTCTATCACTTTCTCTTTTACTTGGCCATTGTTTAATTACTTTTTGAATCTCTGTGCTCTGTTTTGCTGCAAAGCATAGTCCCTCGAAAAGCTGCCTGAGAAGTAGATATTATTAATTTAATACTATTTCTGTTATCATCTTCTAATCCATTATTCGTGCGTGGTGCTTGAGATGCAGAGTGGCAAATTAGAATATGAAAATAGCAGGGTGAAATGGTTGAAATAAGGCAGTCATGAATGTCTCATGCTTGTGGAGCTTGTGGAGTGGAGAAATGTGGATTAAGGGAGGAGGCATCTTGTAATTGAATAAAGGAGTTAGCTTCAGACTGGGTGGTGATGTGTGTAAGTGTGTATCTTGGTTTAAATAGTCTCCCAATAACCAGGTTTTCCTCCCCCTTATTTCCCAAGGTCAACATGGGAAACATTAGCAGAAAGGCACCTCGGTACCGACAGCAGTGGTCATTAAGTATTCATCACCTCACACCACACTGTAACGCAGCATAGTGTTAATATGTTTGTGTTTATACGTGTGTGTTTGAGCGCATTAGGGAGTTACAAACACATCTGTGCATTAGTGTCTGGGCTCTGTTGCATATTGTGCTTTGCTGTTTGTCTCTGTGCAAATGAGACAGCTGGCTCATGTCTAAACAAGGGATTTCCAGCTTCCACCTACTCAGGCACTGTTGTGTCTCTCCTTTGCTTGGCAGTCCTCTTTGTCTGTCCTCTGTCTTTATGGTGTCCTTGGAAAAAAGTCTGTCTGTGTGTTTGACCACAAACTCTTCAGGGCGTGCTCACAACATGAGGTGAATCTGGGCACCTCCCCTTTTTTGTGTTTTGTACCCTCCTACTCGTTTTTTTTTTTTTTTTTTACGCCATCTGCACGGTGTGATAGTGGAGGAGAAGGTGGGGGTTGGATGCTAGTGAGGCTTGGGGTGTAACTGTACCCCCTTAGATGGAGTGAGTGGGCTGGTTTCACTCGGGTCTGGAGAGGGGGAGGGACGTAGAGAGAGAAAAAGGCAGATGTAGAAGAATTAACAGCTTCAAGCGGCAGAGTTGCCATGGTTACGGAGAAACGGATGAATGAGTGACATCACAGTGGCGGGGAGGTGAGGGAGTGTGAAATTGATTTGGTGGCGGAGCACGGGGAGGTGTCGCTTGTTGGGTTTTCATCGGGCAGACACAATTCTCTCTCCTCCGTGCCCTGGTGTCTCCTGTGGTTGGGCTCTCACCGGTAAGGCTCCGCTTTTTTTTTCTTCTTCTACTCTCTCCTTTCTCATCAGAGTAAAGGCTGCTTTCACATGCAATGTTCTAATGTCTAACTGTTTTTAGGTCTTGAAACATGTGAGAGGAACATAGACACGACGTGTGTGTGATAATGTGCATAGATATCATGTGCTGCTCACAGCATGCCACAGGGCATAAAAGGGAAGGCAGATGTGCAGTGCAGTTGTCATCGGTCTAAATATATCATGAGATATATCGTGTGAAAGAATCCATGTGTTTTAAGAGCAGATGGTGCTAGAATGATTTTAGTCTGCAGTGAGAAATCCAGTGTATTGATTGTCACACTGTTGCGATTATGTTTATGTCAGAGAAACACATGCTCTCTTGTTGTGGTGCTGTTGTCAGACAACTTGGTCTGCTGACACTTTCAGCCATCATGTGATAATGTTCTGGTTCCCTGGTGAAATCATCTTATCACTTGTCCGTCTCCACAGCAGGATCAAAGCACAGGGTCAGACGACTGAACAGCGCCCTCGGAGCTTGTGAAGTCTTTTGCTAAAAACACTTTTTTCAGAAGCTGCTTTTCCAACAATGAAGTGTGAACCTGCTCTGATTTAAGGCTTGCCTTCTCACTTACTGCCAGGCAGCAAAGTGCTGTGAGTTCATTGGCATGCCATTCATCTGGATGTGTGATTAATGATGAAGTTGACCTGCATTGACCTTTTTGGGGACAAATGGCCAGAGCTGAAAGGTAGGGGGCTGGAGATCGCGGCAAAGCCAATCACACTCCTTGGCTCAGTGTCTGTTCTGGTGGGTCATCAGCATGAATTGGGAAACCGATTAGCTCAGGGATCATAGGATCAACATTTAGTCTAGATTTGTGAGTAAAATGGATCACTAGGCTTATCAGTTGTTCTACATATTTGCAGTGCACCATATCTCACTTTGTTGAGGTGAATTTAGGGGGTAAGTTTATTTCACATCTTTTTAGTGGATATCATCAAGATCTCATCGATATTGAGGGATCTTGAATTTTTGCCTGTGACAGCCATGTGTCATACCTGGTATTTTAGCAAGGAGAAGAATATTAAAACATTTATTCATTTACCTGCAACCAAATTTATTATGTCTGTTTAAATTTCTTACACTTACCTATTCTTTCATAGTAGGTAATTCGGGAACAAAAGTAGAATATTTAGTCACAACAGAATAAAATATTGCCCTTATTGGAAAGAAGCAATTGCAGTCGGTATAGGATGGAGTTTAGTAAAGCTCTGCTGATCCAGTGAAGGAACCTAGAGAAAGAGCGAGATGCCAGAAATCAATGTGTCTGGCTTTAGTACTGTGGGTAGACATGGGATCAATTATGAATAGGAAAGGACAGTTTAAGCTATTGCAGACAGTTGAATCTTAAGTTTATTTAGAAACTGGAGCAATGTGTCCTTTATGTTGGACACACACACTTATACTGTGTTACGAGGGGATATCATGGTGGACGTTAAAGCGCTCCAGCACAGACAATATAAATCAGCTTGCATGTGTTTTAATTCTCTTTAAAGCTCTGAGGAGAGATGACTGCAAGTCTGCCAGTTTTTTGTATGGCATGGTTGGGGACACAAGTGGGTCAGTAGTGAAGATCTCTTTTTCTCGTTCTCTCTCCCCACACTGAGAACAAAATTGCCCTGTAACGAAACACATCTCATAGTGTTTTTTATTCAGTGCTTAAGTAACACTTGTTAAATAATCAATGGCTCTGAAACCATTCCACTCATGGGCCCTGAAACAGATTTTTTTTTATGTGATTCGATTTAACTGTGAGTTTAGTTTTTAGCTTTATCTTTCACTTCACTTCTTGCTTTTCTCTTCATAGTAACTGGAAAAAATAAGAGACATTTTAAGGAGGTTGCTTAGCGACATGATGAGTTGTATTTACACCAAGCTGAAGTCATCTTGTGTGTCCGTCTGTGTCCATGCGTGTACAGTCAGTCCTTCCTCCTTGTGGTGTCAGCTGTTTGTCAAGGCTGTGGTCAGATATGACGACTGAACCTGTGCACAGACAGTCACATTTAAACATACCCACACAGACAGTCTGTCTGTAGGGCTTAGTTACAGTATTTAGTGAAGTTGTACAGAAATTTATTGTATATTGAAACAAAATTTCACTGCAGAAAGTTTTTTTAGACTGAATGTTTACTTACGTAACAGCTGGTCCATCCGTTTCAGCCTGTTAACTGGTATGTGAATTAGAGTTTTGACACCAGGGTATTGACGTCAAGAGCCAAAGTTTGTTTTTGTGTTCTTGTAGGTGGAAACCCACAAATATAACTAACTAAAGCTTTCAGCTATGCTTTCTTCCACATCCACTTCATAATAAAATGGCAGCGCATAGTAAGTGCCACTGGAGTGCAAAATCTGTTAACCAAAATTCCAAAATTAAGTAGCTTAATGAGACGCTTTTCCTCCCTCCACAAATGAAAGTGTGGAGAAGCATTCAACTGGTATCGCTCTCAGTGCTCCCCTGCTTCAAACCACAACAACCAAAATATGATGAATTTCCTCCCCCTGTCACTAATTATAACAATCTGAAGTCAGCCCTATGAAGATGTTCATAAGCTCCAATATAACTACTTGCAAATATTTAAACCTATAAGAAGATTTTTTTTTTTGAAAAACATGGACAAAATCATTGCTTGTTGCTTGAATTGTTTTATCTACTTCAAGTACAGTTGTTATGAATGACTGATATAGTAAAATTGGCATTGAAACATAAACAACCATAAAACAAGAAACATGACACCTTTCATGAAAGCAGAACATGTCCAGTTGATATTTGTTGTAGATGGTCTGACCTTGTCACTTTCCGCAGGGACACATCAAATGTAGTGCAGCAGAGACTTGGGATTGATTATAGTTTGTTCCAAGGGGAACAGGCAATCTACCTGATGCTGGGATGTAGGTGGAGCTTGTGAAATGACATTTAAACTCCTGCTGAGGCAACAATAATGGTTTTCAGGTATGATGTGCAGCAGCGTGCAAGTATAAGGCTTAAATACAGGACCATGTATGTGAAAGTCATGGGTGTAGCAGTTCTGTTCCCCTTCTCCCCTTATCTCCACCGGGATCTGGGGTCGCATCCTCAAGCAGCATCAGTGCCATCAGCTGATCTGGAGTGGCAATTGGGCAATGGCTCAACGGTTCTCTGGTTGTCATAGTCAAAAATATAAACAGGCGATTAAAAACAACATGAGGGAAAAAATTAAGAAAAGAAAAAATATGAGAAAAAAGTTGTTGCGATTAAAAATACGGCTCTAGTCAAAATGTTCAAAAGTTTAGGTAAAAAGAGGAAAAAAGCAAGAAAAATTAGACGCTGCCGTCAAACTGGCTGCCACTCACAAGTTGCCATGGCAACAACTAATAATAAATAATGTTGATTGGTCAAGCACAAGCCTCATAAGTGTTACAACTTATGTAACTTGGTGGTTGTTTATAGCATTGATATTTTTTTTGATACTTGAGTTTTAGACAAATTGATGAGTGTTAATAATGAATTGTGGATAAAAAGGGGGATGTGAGACGAGACCTACTTCCCCTTATGCCAGTGCAGTAACATACTAAAACTGAAAAATAACATGAAAAACACCGGAGTTTCTGTCTTTCCGAAAATACAGAAAATAATTTCCAAAAGTTTGATCCTGGGAATTTTGTTGTTTGTGAAATAGCTAAACGAAACCGATCTTGCATGAAATTGAACTATATCTCTATTGCTGTTTATTGTTCACTTTTGTTGCCACTTCTTCGTTGCCTCTGCAATGTCTTGGCCTTCCCAGGGAAAGTTGAAACAGCTGGTTGAACATAATTATACACACAGTACAATGTGTTTGCGCACATACACAGCAGGTATCAAACGTAACATTGGTACTTGAATTTGAGCAGCTGTGAGCTTAGCATGAGCGCGTAAGCAGAATGGTGATGCGGTTTAGTACTTAGATCCAACTGTGCACGATTCTGTTAGCTCACTGTGAGTCACTAATAGAGTGTGTGTCAGGTTGGGCATGATTTTCACTCTCAGTCAGCTGGGAGCAGGCTAAGGTAAGAGGAGGACGCCGCCTGCACCGAGTGCTGCTTTAGTTTGGAGCTACTTGCATGCAGTGCTGTGCTGTTCTTTTGTTCTTCTGGTTATTGATTGTCTTTTGCTGAATGTCTAAGACATCCTTTACGTTCCTGTGTTGTCCATTGTGTCAACTGTGGGGAGCTGGGAGCTCGGGGTGAGGGTAGTAAAGGATAGACAAAGGCGCAGAGAGATGGACTCCAGTCTAAAGGGAGAGAAGAGGAGCAGTAATTTAGAGAGAAAAGGACATAATTATAAGCAGAAAGTGAAGCATTCATCTTGAGAATATGCAATAGGAAAGAAACTGTCTGATAAGTTATTAATTGTTATAGGTCTTCTCTGTCTCTCGCTGCCTTTGTCAGACTAATTTGCTTAATTTGTCTGTCAAATTCTCCTGACTCTCACAGATTTTTGCTTTACTCTGTCCCTTTCTCATGATAACATCTTGTCCTTTTCTTTCTCCCCCTCAGTCAGCGATGATAATTAGCTGAATCAGCCCACCAGTCTTTCATTTGTAGCAATCTACTGACTGCATGATGCTACAGATGTTACCTCTGTGTTTTCCTTCCTTCATAGTCTTCACAAAGGCTTTTTTATGCCAACTAGTGGTACTCAAAAGTTTTCTGCTACTGACAAAGGCAATAAAAGTTCAAACCTCAGCCTCTGGGACTGTTTTAACATTGATCTTTTTTCTTTTAGTATTACTGTAACTTGGCAATGGCTGAGTGAGCTCTTATGCGAGTTAACCATTGATATGAGCTCTGTTGATTCATCACTGTCAGGTGACATGCAGACAGTTATTCTCTGCTTTATTACATTGTGTTGTACGTCTTTGTGTTTACTAGATTGAACTAAGTGTCAGTATAGTGTGTCCTCAAGTGAAGCTACAGAAGTCAAAACTATTGCCTGGTTAAACATTGTTGGTTCGGAACAAATTGGGCAAACATGACATGTCCAAGTCTGCAGCCATGTTTGTTTGATCAGTGCCTGTGAGCAGCTGAAAGCAACAGAAGTCTTGCTAACAACTGTCAATGACTGAGTCACACTGGCAGAACTTTGAAACCTCCTTTATGCAGATGGATGCTGTGACTGGTTATTTTGTGGACACCAATTTTGGCTTAATCTGTCCAACATTGTCCATTATGTGTTTCTCACAATGATATTTAATGGTATATGTGACACTTTTAGCTATATGTCTCTTGGGTTAGTAAAGCCTCATTAAACCATGCTGCTAGTAAATTTTAAAAGCTTTGCTAATACACTGGTTCACAATGTCAATAAGTAGCTTTTTCCAAGGTGCTTAAACCTTTATTTGATTTAATGGACTTTCTCAGCGCTGGATAGCTGAAGTCATCAGCTCATTTTGTCCAAGGGCAAGGCAGTGGGAGGCCTGGACTTTCAAATAACAAACAATAAAATTAAATTAGGCCTAATTAGCTCATTATTTTTTTAATGCTTTCACATCCTTACAAACTAATGTTATTTTTATTAGCCTGTATCAGTGTGAACACACTCTTAAAGTACAATACACAATGATAGGTAGACTCTTAGGACTTACTAGAAAATGCTCTCAGGAGTGGTGGTTAAAATCTGTAATTACAGAAACATAATTGCAGTCGTGACTGGTACGAAATATGAATCAACTTTAACTCTGTGAGTCTGAAGGAGGTCACGCTGTTGTTGACATTTCCAGCTAAATGAAAGCTAGCTAAGAGTATGGCATAGAAAAGACATCTGTTATGAATTTGCTCACTATGGTTGATTGTCTTGGTCGATTTACACACGTGAATCTATGTTTTTTAAAAAATGAACATTATTGAGACGTATGAGACGAGACAACTGCTTTGCAAATAAACCAAATAACCGTCAGACCTGATGTTAAGAAGCTGATGTCCGAAGGGAAATGTAAAATCTTCCATTACCCAAATGTATTTCAGCCTTAGGATTTTGTTCGCTGGATTCATTGTTAAATGAAAGAGTCTATTTAACGTTTTATTTGCTGTACAGACGCCCTGCAGGAAGTGAACTGTTCCATTTGACTGAGAGTGAAAATAACATTTCTGTCAAATAATGCTGGTCTTTTATTAATTTATTCGCATATTGTCACATAACTCTGGTGTTTGACTTGCTGTTTATTAGATAACAGCTTTAGAAAAGATCAAACAACAGAAAAATAAAACAAAGTTAACTAAGAGTATCTAAGAGAAATACATTTAGATATAGAGTAAAACATATTTTGTTCATAAAAGACAGCTTCATTAATCAGACTACTGCTGTTTGGAGGTGGTAAATCATTCCTAATGATACTGGTTTTATCCTCGTCTGGGAAGAATAATACTCTGTCCTAAACACCGGAACAGGCATTTTTCCTCCTCACATTTTCTGAAATCATTATTACTCGGTGGACTGGATGTGAAGCTTTGGTGGGCTGGATGTGGCCTTCGGGCCATCCGTTGATCATTACTGCTCTGCATCATGCAGAGAAGCATTTAAATCCTCTTCCCGCCAGTGATCCACATTGGAATTGACTGATATTGCTATGAGGATGTTACCTGGTATTATGAATATTAGATAGTAATGCCTGCTATTGAGTTTAAACCTGGACTGAGCTGCTGATTTGGAGGAAAAAATGTTTGTATTACAATATAATCCAGTCCACAGGGTGATACTCAGATTAAAACAGATTTGATTCATGCAAAACAAAGGTCTTTGGACAGAAAACTGTACTTGATGAGTTGCTAGATTGTGGTCCACTAAACTGGTTTCAGAAATAGGCTAGGAGTTTTATGAATCATTGTTTTATTTAGATTTTATTTATTTATGAATCTATATATATTATTATTACATCACATTGAGCTCTGCTGCTTTTTAAGACCTCACTTTCCACTACAGCCCAGGAGGAAGTAAATAAAAGTCCCACAGTACATTTTTCATCATTTTAAAAGAAATAAAACACATTTAAAACAAATGTAATATTGTATTCACAGCCTGCACGTAAAATACACACTTGTCAGTATGGGACAGGAAACAATACTAATTCTTCTACTTTTGTATAAAAGCGAGGTGTGACATCATCCTGTGCCCAAAAAGAAAATCATCACATCTTTGCATTGCCAAATGGTATTTATCTAGTTTTTTTTTGTCTACCACTTAAGTTGCGTTTGTTCATTAATATTTAATTCTAACATTTAGTTCTTGTACATTTTCATCTCCCTCCTCCTGAGTATCTTACAACTATCCTCCAGGATGTAACTCATAGTGCAGACTGTCTGTCAGGACCTTGTTGATTCATGTCTGCTCATCATAAAACCTGGTCATTACATATTCTAACTAACTGCTCAAAACAACAATCATGTGGCTAAAAAGATGTGGTAAAACAGCTACTGTGTGTAGTAAAGTAAGCTTACTGTGATGATAATTAGGCTACAGTTTTTAAACCTTGAAAATAGTAATTTCAGTCATATAATTAAGTGATTCTGACATGACCCACACCGTGCAGATTTGATAGTACATATTAAGTTTGTGTACAGATTTCAGTGCTTTACCAAAGAATATTCCAGTTAAAACCAAATAAAGATAGAAAGTGTCTCAAATCGAATCAAATACTAAAAATAAAATGTGAGACATTTGAGGGTGTTTTTTCAGTAACATAATTAACAAAAACAACAGCAGTGCTCCGGAATATAAACAATAAAACCTAATGTAGTGAAAAAAACACAAGCTGTTACCTCAGCTTGAAAACTGCAGCTTGTGTATTGCAGCAGACTTTACACATGGTAAATGATAAAAGTCACTGTATATTTAATGAATCACCGCATGGAACAACATTGTACAGAATCTAATTAATTTCATTGTGCAGGTATGGAAGAGAGGGGTTAATAATATATAGACAAGGAAGCAAGGGAGGTAAAGTAATCTAGTGAATATAAAGGAAGTGGATTAACCTGAATGGTGGTTTATGTGTGTGTGTGAGAGAGAGTAGGTTTCTCATTAAGAAGAGATTGTAATCACACAGTCAAGTGGTCTACTGGGGCTTTAGGGTTTCTGGTTTCTGGTAAATCCACTATGCTTGCATCCTTAAAGAGGTGTAGGTGTGTGTGTGTGTGTGTGTGTGTGTGTGTGTGTGTGTGTGTGTGTGTGTGTGTGTGTGTGTGTGTGTGTGTGTGTGTGTGTGTGTGTGTGTGGGTGTGGGTGTGGGTGTGTGTGTGTGCGGGTGTGGGTGTGCGCGGGTGCGCCAGCTGATATACAACAAGCAAACTCAAAGCAATTCATAATGCATGCAAATAGGATTCAAAATCTTTAAATTTGGTTGGTATAATAAATAAATATTTATTTGTGTAAATCATATGCAATGATTAATTAATGCAAGGGGATTTATTTTCATATATAATGCATCAACTCCAAACCCAGTGCCTTTGGCTTTGTTGTAATTGTGAAGATTTCCAACATGAGATATCACCCATTAAAGATACTATAGGGTTGTCACCATAGAAATTGAGGTAGTAGCACAGTCAGAGTATTGATTGACACCTGAGGGTGATGTTGGTGGAATGACAGCTGTATCAAAGAGAGTGAAATTTGTCTCCTGGGGGAAAAAGCTGCTACAATGAGAATCAGAACAAATGTTCAGCTCATACATGCTGGATTCAGGTGTGTGGAGATTGTTTCTGCCTCTGTAGTCACAAACACACACAGATGTATGTTGTTGCACACATGTATATAACTTGTAAATGAACACAAACGGTGTTTGAATCTTCATATTTCTTCATAAAAAAATCTATATTCTGAATGTTTGTTCTTGTTAAAATGTCCTCTATTTCCACCATATCTGTTCTTTCTGTTTACCTCACTGCTTAGGTGCTTGACCTAATTGTAGCTGCAGAGTAGAAGAAATTATCAGGACGTGACTCCAACCCATTGTTGCTGTTGCACCAGCGATGAATTCACTTGCCTCCTAGCAGGATGTCTTGCATCGAGACCTTGTGTTACCTTTTGTCCCAGTGTTACGGCATGCTACTTCTCGCTGATACATTTCGTACACATTCTGTCATTGGATTTTGCACGAGGCAGTAATGCTTTATGATGTGGAAAAACATGACATTTTCTTGTCAGATCTTTTGTGAGGTCACGAGTGAAGTATTAATGGGGTAGTCATTGTGTTATCCTTCAACAAAAATACTAAACTACACATCTTGCAATGGCAGCAGAGGTGTGAATGTGTGTGTGTATGTGTGTGTGTTGGCAGTGTGTGCATGAGCATGCTGTTCAGTGATATGATGTATTATTATTCACTGTAGTGCTGTCTTTGTAAGCACCTAGACGTGGGCATATAAACATACATGCTTGCAAACAAACCTGTCGTATCATTTTACTCAGGTGGATGTTGAGTAGTTGCCCCGGCAGGGATTTTGCAGCGAGTTGCTTCTGTGACCTGATTTCCTATGACAAGAATTACTCGAGCATTCAGCACACACACACACACACACACCCATGTCACAGTCTCCTTTTCGCTCTTTCAAGCTCGCCTCTGCTGCTCCCCTCTGTACACTATTGTCACAAAATGAACCTCTCCTTCTCCACACGTTCTTTAATCCCATCTCCACATGTCTGTGTATGACACCAAAAGGGAAATAACAGCTGAAAAAAAAATCTACAGAAATGCATAACCTACAGATGTGCAAGCAATTGCAGTAGAGTGCAGATTTCCAAAAAATGTGTGTCACAATCCTGCATTAGTCACACTGCACACCCTGTTAAGTTGTTTCATGCACAGCCATACTGTATGTGTGTTTCTGCAGCTGTGGTCTTTCTTGCTTCTGTCTCCCACCTCTTTCTCTCTCAAACTCTCCTCACCATTCTTTTTTTTTTTTAATGCTAAGCTTAGGTATTCGTACATGCAAATCATGCTTCAAGCTCAAAGTCATACAGATTAATTTACAGACACTCGCACTGCAGCCACATAATGCCTTTGTGCATCAGTTAACATTGTATGCTTGTGTAAACATGATAGAGTGTGTACTAATGTACTTGTCCCAAGCCCTACCATTTTAGTAAATTATACTCATCTGTAGTTAATTTGTGACCAGTTTAAGACCATTGATAAGCACTTAACCTGTCACTGCACTGAAAGCCGCACTGCAGCAGCTTCTCTCTCTTCAGCTGCCCTTCTATCCAATTTACCCCCCCCCCCTTGCCATCACTTGCTTATTTTTCTTTCTCTTGCTCCCCCTGCTGTATCTGCATTTCCTCAATTTTTCATTCCTCTCTCTGTGCTTCTATTTCCACCATTAACCTCCCTTGCTCTCTGCTCTCTCAATAGTGTTATATTAACACTATGCGGAGGCACAGATAATCCCCAACCCCCCCTTTTGTTTTTTAATTCTTTCAGCTGAGAAGGTAGAGGATAGTCCAAAGAAGTGTGCATCTGTATGAGTCACTGCCTGTGCATGTGTGGCAGAAGGAGATGAGGAGGGGGGTGTGTAAGGAGGTGAAGAGCATTGCGTCATCGGGGGTGTGTTGAGCTGTAGGTGGGCTGAGCTGGCTGTCAGTCAGTGACGCGAGTGGAGCACGTGTGTCGGTTGTGGCTGGGAAGACATTGTGCGGCGGTTATCTGGCTGTAAGTGAGGAGTGGTAGGGACAGCCGCAGCTCCCCTTACCGACGGGTGGATCGAGGGACTGTATGTCTGTGTGTGAATGTGTGTCTGTGCGTGCGTGTGTAAGTCGCAGCGCATGTAGATGCTGCATGGGCTGCAACTGGAGCTGCTGCTGATGCTGGTGAATAATGCAGACAGCGGCACGGAGTTTGGATAGCATGCAGGGAGCCAGATTAATAATGCATCCAGCCGGGTTACAGGCTCTGCATTAGTTAGTTTTGCCGGAACCTGTAGCTGCCCACTGTCTGCCTGCCTGCTTGACTTACTGACTCTCCACCTGCCTTTTTGCCTGCCAGCCAGCCTTTCTACCTGACTGGCGGACTGTCTGACTTGCTCAGAAAATGTCTCATTACCATTTCATCAAATGCTGTAAGTAGTCACTCAGCATCTCTTCTATTTGTGCATGCAAATGTGTGTGCAAGTGTACTTGTGATTGCACCAACCATGGGTGTGTGCCTGTGGTGTTAGCACTTACTATATTTGCAGGGTGTCATAAACTGAGGGTTTATGCGCTTAAGGATTCTGCTCACCTGCTGTCGACACAGCAGCACCAACTTCTAATGGGTATTTGTGTCCGGTATGTGTGTGTGCGTGTGCATGCCTGTGTGTGTGTGAGTGTATTTGTGCAGTAGGTGGGTGTGTGAGCTTGCTGCAGAGTGCTGCTGCAGATGTGTGAAGTTGACCAGTGAATGCGGCAGGTAGCGGCAGAGGGAAAGAAAAGATGAAATAGAGCCACAAATATGCAGATCCCCTGAGTGTCTGGCATATTCATAACACACTGACAGCCTGACAGAGAGAGAGTGAGCGAGAAAGTCATTTGAGAGAGTGAAGGACAGATGGAGGAAAAACTGAGGAGGATTTAAATCAGTGTTGGAGAGAGGGAGAGAATGGCGGGATGGGGTGGTGGTGGTGAGGGGTGGTGGGGGTGAGGAGGGGATGAGTGATATGAAGAATGCGGCCAAGTGATGCGAAGAGTGATGAGGAGACTCGAGGAAGAATAAGGGGAAAGGCAGCGTGATGCTGATATTTGAAAAGTAATGTGAAGGAAGGAAGTAATGATGGAAAATCTAAGTGGGTAAATGAGTAATTTTTGTGATAAAGGTGATGCTGGTTATCATAAAGTCTCTCCTTGTATCTGAGAATCTTACCTGTCTCACTCCAAATCTTTATCTGATACATACATCTTTCTGCATCCTACATACTCAATGTGTCTGCAGTTTGTGTGAGTGTGTGTTTGTGCATATGTATGTGTGTGTTGTTTTCTAATTTAGTCTCCTGCAATGCTTTCTGTGTTATTAGCTGGTGCCTGCATGCTCTACATTTAATCAATAGCTGATAGCCTGGAGATGGAATGGCAGGAGAGGAAATCTACTGCTTTCTATCACTGTCTCTGCATCTCTCCTCAGACTCATTCAGTCCCATTTCCCATCTGGCTCAGTCCTACTGTCCTTTCCCATTCTCATTCACATCCACATTTTTATGTCCATCACACAGCAGCAAATGTCAATGTTATTTTATATGTCTGCTCACATTGTGTTGTACTGTAAATTTTCTATTCGAAATTTTACGCTACCCTTTGAAAAATGAGTAATATTATATGGACTTGATGTGTGTTTCCACCAGCTGCAGCTGGTGCATATAGCAAGACACAGACAGATGTTTTAGTCACAACATATTACAGCATCTAAAGCCACATGTGCATTGCTGTGCAGTGGAAATGAACCTTTTAACACACTGAGCACACGCTGTTATGTGTTAAGACAAACACGTTTAGGTCACTTTTACTCAAAATGTGTTTTTACTTGTGTAACTGTACAGTTTTACAGCTCTTTTTGAAAATCTAATACATTTAATGCCTTGTCTGTGCATCAGTATGACATTTTGTGTGACATTTATCAAGTGCTGAGAGTATATAGTTCGATTTGTCTGTAGCCTTGAATGTATGCTTCATAGATGCTGTGTGGTGGTGATGGTGTGAAGGCTATAATTGGCCAAACCAAGAAAAAGAACATGGTCACAGAGGCAAAGCTTTTATCTGACAAAGACATTGTCCTTTATCAGTGGTACTTACTGGCACGTTAAACACTAAAACAAACCAAAAAGAAAGAGGAATAGAATCTTGTCAGCCAACTGTAATATGAATATGGCTTAAGTCGGACAAACAGGCGATATGCAGATGTAATGATGTCAGGCTTTATGTATTTTTGAAGAAATTCAGTCACACTTTACTGACTTCTTACAGATTGAAGGATTAAACAATTAGTCAGGAAGATAACTGTCGGGTATGATACTGGGAAAGTATCTGTGTGTCTGCTCAACTTGCAACCAAGTTCCTGAAAAACAAAATTACAGTTGAAGCAGACACCTGGCATGAACAGTATAATAATGACCCCCTTGTCTGGAACCTGACACAAAAGAACCTTCTTTACATGTCTAACCAGAGCAGATGGCATTAGTGTATTGTGCGGGAGGTGTGTGTGTCCATGAGCAACAAAGAAGGGTGGAGGGGGACAGGTGTCTGAATGACTGTTGATGTATATCAAACCGAAAAAAGCACATGCAGACACAACCGCTCCATTTGTCTGCTTTGATGACTTTGTTTTTGCTAGATAAAGATCTAGCCAAAATACACCTCAGACCCTACTGTGTAAAGTAGACACAAAGTAACAGGAGTCCATTTACAACCGTTAAAGGATTGTTGAAGACCTGTTTATTGTTTTATTTTTTACTGCTGTAAGTTAGCACTGTTCAAAGACTTCTGCACATTTCTCTGTGGATACAAAAAGATGAAGAGATGATAAAGTAGTGAGAAAGAGACGGGGGGATTGGGAACCATAGGGACAACATGTAGTACTTCAAAGGTGTCCTACTAAGAATGCTTTCCACTTGACGAACAGACAGATGTGTGCTCAGTCACCCTTAAAGACAAAAAGAGAGATGAAATACAGAGACGGAGACAAAGAGAGACACATTCAAGAGACAAAAATGCTCCAAAGACGGGAGAATGAAAACAAACTAGGCAGGAGTAAGGTTGATAGAACAGAGTGTGACATTTAAAGAATGCAGGGCCAAAGAAATATGAGTTGGTGAGTCAGAAAGAAAGTATAAAAAAAAGTCTGATTTCTGCAAAGATGTCCTTTTGCTTTACTTCTTTTCTGATGGTGACCTGAATTTGTCAAATGATCAGATTGCACATAATAAATTCCTCTGATGTATGCATGTCTACTTAATACCTAACTCATGTAAGTTCTTTTATGTAGTGTGTGTCACTAAGTATTTGAAGTGAATATAATTGGGGGCCCACCATTTGCACCTAATAGGTTTTGCAGCTGCCTTGTGATGAGACTTGTTTGGCTCATTTCCAGATTATGCAGAGTCAGGAGAATTACTATGGTCTGTTGAGACAGGAACAACAACACACAAATCGCTGTGATACTAAATGCAAATCACCCCAGGGCTAAACAGACACAGAATATTTCCTTTACAGTAAATATGCAAAGTGAGCCATGCAACAGAGGCAGAATGGAGACACAGAATCATAAGCATACATGTAGGCCATACACACAAAACAGTAATAGAGCTGTTAAAATAGTTCTGCCAGGAGGTGAAGCACAGTGTTATTGTGTTTTATCATCCTTGTCTCATTAGATCAGTATCAAGCTACATCATAATAAACACTATGGGCTGCAGTGTTTTCACTGATTCACCAAATTGTCTCCCTCACTTATTGCTTGGGCAGCTTGCCACCACATCTTGAATAGTAACAAATATTGCATAAATACATTTCATGTGCATTCATTTTCATACTCATGAGACAATTACCCTTGTATCCCCTTTCTCACTAGGTTGTTTCCAGCTATGTAATGTCTTTCGTCAGAACATGGAGATAGACCAGTGTCTGCTGGAGTCTCTCCCCATTGGCCAGCGCCAGCGGCTGGTCAGAAGGATGCGCTGTGACCAAATTAGGGCGTATTATGAGAGGGAAAAGAGCCTTCAGCGCCAGCAAGGTGGAATCAAGGTTCGAGCCCCACCCATGCACCGCAAGAAGCACCGCGTCCGCTTCAGCCTCACCGATGTCATACAGGATGCCATCATTCGCCATGACGACAAAGAAGGTGTGTACATGGGAGCATGTATGAGAGTGTATGGCTGCGGTTAAGTGAAAAGATAGTGGTGTGTCCTAACAAAAAAAATGACTGCTGTTCTGTGGTTACACACACAGTAAACATTTCAGGAAAACTGGCTACTGTTCGCAGTTCTGGCAAGTCTCTCTCTCTCTCACACACACACAAACACACATACAGTCTGCAGGGCCAAAACAGTGCTGCTGACTGCAGGTAACACGATTTGTTCTGGAAGCTGTCCACTTGACTGAGGAGACCAGTGTGGAGCTTTTATCCTGATACAAACAGCTCTGAAAAACAAAAATACCTAACCATCCTTGAGAGCAAACAGTAATTCCACAGAAGAGCAGTCACTTTTATTATGACTCTTGGTAAAAGAAGCCCATTTGCTTTTGTTTGGCTGACACCTTCATAGTTCACAGTTTAAAGTAACAAGAGAGCATATGACACAGCTGCTTCTTTTGGTTTCTGGACCTGGCTGACAACTGAATACAGACTGATTGATTTCGGATATTAAAATTGCTTTGTTTATAGATTCATGTGTGTTTTCACATTTGCAAACACAATGGAATGCATCAGTGCAAATGTTAGCATGTGAAAATATTAGCTCAGGAAAAATGAGTACTGGGCATTGTTTCTACCAGTCAAACATTTGCTTGAAACAAATGGTAGCTTGCCAACACTGGCTGTCCTTGATTTCTGTTTTCAATAAATACAGATTAATCTGTAGATGACAATAGCTAAAATACACGCAGTAAAGCTTTAAAAGTATATTTAAAAAAAGATTGGATTACATTTTCTAAGTTCAGAGCAGTTGTGTTAAATTAACTGTCTAGTGAACATTTAAAGTGTCATTTGTATCTAAGGTTGTGCCTTTGTCTCTGTCAGTGTATCTATGTGCAGTGCACATATGAGCATTTATCTCCTCTACATCAGGCAAAAGAAGCATTCGAGCTTTTTTTAGACCAGGGTGTTAAACTCTAAATGGGCTGTGTTACAAAACACAACTAATGTGGTGACTGAACCTGGCCTACATTTATTGTGTTCTTTTGATCCAAAGTGGTAATTCTTTTTATGAGAATATGTCTTCTATAAAAAGGATTCATACAAAGATGTGAACTTTATATGCAACAGTCCCAACCTGCACTCTCACACTAATGATGACCACAATCTATGCTTGGTTGGAGAACCTGGTGAAGTTTGAGAAGATGCATGGTGTTAATAACACCCTGGACAGTGAGATCGTTCCAAAGTCTGACCATAAGTAAGAGGAGATTCACATTCTTATTGTCGAGGGCTTTCTGCCTTACACCTACGGACCCTTGTTCGTCATGCTGAACCAACATTACTTTATTTTTATCCCATATGAAGACTGCAGAAGGAGGTGGTGCTCTAGGAACTAGACAGTGCCAGACCCACCAGGCCTGTTCGATGGCCACATCTGGCCCATGTACCTAAGACACAAGAACATCTTTTTACTCGTGTACGCATCATTCACACTGATATCCAAGTAGAAAGATGAACTTATACTTATATGTCAAACTATTAAATTGATTCCTAACAAGTTAGCTAGCTAATGATTATTTTAATGGAGGCAATCTAAACTGTGATGAGATTGACAAGTGGAGGATGAGTCGGGAGCACGCAGGTGTTTTTTGATGGGCTGATCGTGCAGGACATTGTAGTGCAATTTGGATTTGCAGTATCTACATTGTAGCCTGTGTTATTAGAAAACCCAAAATGTGTCATAATTGTGTCATAGACAAAGTAAATCATATCTGCCCTTCAGGCTTCTGGTTTACGTAGGAATGCACCCTGGCAGCCAGTAAAAATACAATCAAATTCTTGGGCTGTTTTTATGAGATCAGGTCGTCAATGAAGTCCTAAGATTAAAGAGGTCCTCACACCTTACTCTAAAGGGATGTTCAACCTTACCGTCTTTCGTTTTGTCTATGCCAGTCATTTGCCAGTCATTTACCCAGCTGTCGGGGTGTATCTGTGTCAGTCCTACCAGCAGTCTTTGCAGGTCACTGTGTTAATCTCTGCTTCTTGGCTGCCAAGGAGGTTCAGCTGAGGTCTGTTGGAGCAGCTGGTGTGCCATTACAACAGCCAAACTAAAACCAGGGTTCCTTGGCTAGACATGAATCAGATCTGGTACCCCCTCTGCTTAATTCCTACCTACCACCCAAGCTCCACCATGGCCCCTAAACTGGCCACTGTTTTCTTTGCTATAAGAAACTCCCAGACCTTTTGGTCGTGTTTAAGGTAAGAATCTAGATCTAGATTAAAGTTGAATCATGCCTCTGAGTAAGGGATAGACTCACTTCTAACAGACTCCTTGTGTCAAGGAGCTGCTTGAAAGCATTATGATCTATTCATGTCATGTTGGCTTGTCTTGTTCTTTTGTCTTAACTGTTGCGTGTCTCTTTGTGAGGGCCAATGGATCTGTCCAAACTGCACTGATCACTTTTGCTGATGGTTCTTGAGCAGCCCTCAGTGGTGCTGGGAGTCTGAGTGATGAACACTTTGGAAGAATAAGATTTGCCTTGGGCAAGGACCTTCCCCTAAGGGGAAGTGGGAACATCTCTGGATCTTTTTCTCTTACTACAGAAGCATTTTTATACAGGAGCCAAAACAGTGTCAACCCAGTGTTGCATTGACAGCCTAGGGATTAATCTAAAAGAAGTTGGGAAAAAATTGTAGTTGTAACTCTCTGACAATGAGTTATTAGGATCCTGTCTTTTGCCTAGAATGCAGACTGCATACTGAAATATTGAGTATGTGATGCCGTGTCATCGTCTCTATACCAGATATGCACCTCATGCATCTCTTCAAGTGTGAAACATAAAATGAGACAGATGAAACATTATAAGAGGTCCAAAAATGAAGAAAAACAATTACATCTGTGATATTACTCTTATCTTGAAAGATCTGCACAGGTCTCAAATTGATTAGTTTTCAGTTTTCAGCACTCTCTCTGATGGTGGTGATGAATAAAATAAAGATCATCATTGCATTTTAAGAACTTGTGAGAGGAAATGTCAAAAGAAACAAAGAGGTTTAGAATGGAAAAGAATAAGTGGGAGAGATGGTGAGATTGGGTGTTCACATGGTATGTCCTACCTTATCTGAGTCATAGCACAAGCTCAGTGTGCTGACACAGCGTATATCAGATATCAGTCACACGAACACACATAAAACCAGAAAAGATTTATTTCCTTATTGGTTGTCTTGCTCTGGCAACTAGATTAAGGTGAAGAGAAGCAGGGTAGAGAACAGAGAAAAGGGTAAGTGCAGTAGGTAAATGAAAAATTGGAAAGCACATGATAGGACATATGAAAGGGGAGGATATTAAAGGTGAAAAAATACCAGTAGTCCACTGCCCTATAGTCCGATAGGAGCACACCATACCTTATCTCACCTCTTCATCCTAATCTGTCACATGCAAACATCTGGCTCACTTGCATTTTGACATTTGGTGAAATTGCTTTCCCCAAACCAATATCCTAACTTCATCAAAGTGAGACACGCATGGAAAGGCAGCAGCTGTTGTCCTTGCATAGTTGGAGCCTACTATCAATTTTGATTATGTCTTCCCTGTTCAACTGGATAATAGTATTAAACATGACATTTTTGTGTCCGTTTCTCTAACGGGGATGTTAATTGCTGGTTAAAGGCAGTGTTAATTCAAATGATTAGGTCTTATGAGGTGAGCAGCAATTCAGGTCAATTTAAGATGATTATTCTTTTAAGGAGATGAGATTCCCCACGTTGTCTTTTAATCCACCAAGAGTAAAACATCTTTGGATTGATGGCAGTGAAAGACATTTATGGTTACAAAGGAATGAATCCTGTTTTTCATTTAAGACAATTCTTATGTCGAATCCCCACTGCTTCTATGTTTCAGCAATATTGTCTTCAACATGGGCGCCAGTTTTTGTGAGTGTGCAGGGTTCTGGCACTTTATAAAAGTGTAATTACTGGACATGAGGTTCAATTAGTATACATGTGTATGTGTTTGTGCGTATGTATACTAAATGAGTTGCCTGAATCCCCACCTTACATTATTGATCAGTATATATAGATCCATCTTGCTGCAAGGCTCAGTAACTCTCAGACTCCGGTCAGAGGAAGTGAAGCAAATAGATGTAACAGTAATAGCTTCCAGTCCTGTGTGGTCTTTTGGAGCACTGTTTTAGACTCAGTTCATAAAATTGAATCATAGTACGACTAAAGAAAGAATGACACGTGCCCCGTGTCCATCGGCTGCATTTATCTTAATTTCATGTGTTGTGTTTATGGAGTTTAAGGCAAATGCTACTACTGTATATCTGTCTCCATTTTCTTTTACAGGTCATGTGTCTTTTTCTGTTCTTTTTTTTTTTTTTTTTTTTAAGAAAAAGCACACTCTCTTGACACCTGCTTTTTAATTTTAATGGATGAGTTGAACAACAGAGCAGCTGAAGCTGAAAATCAATGCACCACTCAGAGTAGTGGTGATGTAATGGGAACCTCCAGACATTAAGCTGTCTTTTATTTATCAGTCAGTTTGCCATCACCACCTTGTATTGATCTTGCACTCATGTGTCTTGTTCAGTGGAGAAACATGTCACCCTGTTACTCCTAGCCACTTTAGATTACCCATATAAATAATCAGAAAAGATGGTAAAACACAAACCAGAGAGAGAAGAGGAGAGAAGGATAAATGGGTAAAAATGGATGTAAATGGAATTTATTGATATTTTTCTTTAATAGAGCACAATGAGATTAAAGGTATGTCAAACACCTGTCATGTGTTTGACAGGACAGATCCCAAACCCAGAGAGATGGTTGAGACGTGTCGTCATATGTTTTGTTCAGATCTGGATTGAAAGCCTCACAACTCTCAGTGTTCTACAGCGTGGAACCCTTGAATGTCAACTGAATCATCAGGCAACATACTAAAAGTATTTACTTGCAGTGGTTTCTATCCGAGTGTCTAATATTAAACCTTTGGTTCACATGATGACTCATCAGTGACGCCTCAGAGTTCAGCTGCAATTCTCACTTTGTATGTAGGTTTAGATGTTTTCTTTGTGTTTCACAGGCATTGAAAAAAGGAATAAAGAGGACCTAATCATTGTATTATTATTCTTTATTATAGAGGCTACCTACATACTGTTGTGATGAAACGTTTCTGTGTGGGTGATGTTGTTGATTAGTTCTTAGACTGAAAATGCATTAAGATGCTGGTTGTATTTGCTGTACATGTATGGCTTTTTTATGACTTTTAACACCTGAAATTTATGAAATCATTTTGTCTCTGAACCAGTTCCCAATCCATCTGAGAGAACTCATCATAAGATAATCTGCATTTAGAGTTAAGCATTATTGGAAAAATGTTCAATACCCTCTTTTTCATCAGGATTGAAACAAAGTAAAATTGTCAGATCTCATTTTAGAAACATGGGGCAGTGAGGTGAGACGGTCCCTCTTGTGGCTATGACTGTGTGATAAGGACAACAGAGACTGAAGGATTCATAAAGGAGAGTATTTGAACAGAATCTAATATGAGGCCGCCAAAGAGCGATGCCGCACACGGAGAGAATATGTGTGTAGTGATTAGATGAAGAAAATTGGAAATACTCTTGTAAGTGGCATATTATGGAGGTCGCGTTACAGGGATTTTATCAAATGCATTGAATATCACGGTCTAGGAAGATAAGGAAGAGCCAGAGAATCAAAAATAGAGGCTGAAAAAAAGTACATTTAATCTTGTACTGTATCTATAGAACATGCTCATTTAGCATCTGTATCATATCTACTGCAGGTAGTTGTGGTTCTACAAAGAATAATGCTGTTGGTACCTGTGATAGTATAGTGACATTTTTTTAGAGTTGAAAGAAAGTAACGTAAAGATTGAACCTCTTTGAGTCTTCATAGATTTGCAGTGAGCTTCTGATGCCCCGAAGGATAACCTCCTTTTTAGTTTGTCACTTTCAGTGGTGGAAGAAAACTTGTGTCGTAGAAGCTAGAGTCTGGTAGCGATGTAACGGATCTTTCTTTGTAGGAATCTCATCCATAATATTTTCACACTGTCAATCTGAGCCTGTCACTAGCAAAAACAAGCAGGCGCTCTTTGATGTCAATAGCAGCCTGTTCAATTACATAGCAGCTGCTTCATGGTTGACAGGTACACATTTATTGATCAGTAGTAGCCCAACTGTGAAGGTTTTTGCTCCTATCACCAAGGTAACGTTATAAGGTAAAGTTATCCTTCAAGAAACTGGATATGTTGTTAGTAGGACATGAAGTAAAAAAAATCTGGTATGTGTCGGATTTGTCAGTATTTACCTTATTTAGGTTTCCCTCTCTTCCCCTCTGGTTCTATCTCTTTTTCTACTATTTCTACCAGTTCCTATCTGGTTGCCATGGAAACTCCACATACGTCTTGAACAGCTGTTTTGTAATTTTCCACAAAATGATAGTTGATTTTGCCTCTCGCACAATCCATTCACCTGTCAACAGCCTGTTGACACACACACAAGCAAACACTCACTTCTACAGACCAAAGAATGAGATCAGCACATAATCAACAACCAACTGACATTAACATTTAACTTAAAGGGGACATTACTGTGGTTCCTGTCGGACACACGCGTACCTGTTGTACTGTGTGTGTGTAAATCATTCTGTGGATATAAACCTCTGCGACCGTTGGAGTTTCTTTTCCCTTTCAGCTACATTTCAACAGAGATAAATGTGGTCATTTTATTTATTTTTTTCTTACTGTAAGCCTTCAAATGCCACCTAAAGTCTCTGAACACTCTAAATGTAAATCTTCTTTCTATGTGCTATTCATGTATGTTCTTGGGTATTATTGCTTTTTATAGTTCACCACTGAACTCTAGATTTACATTTCATACCATTTTCAACATTTATAAAGTCACAAGTCAGAATAAACATTTATATCCCTCCTGGTACTGAATTCAGATATAGCTGGCTTTCTCTGGGGAGTTACTGAAAACAGATGTATGTTGTAAGATAATTTATGCTAATCTTAAAAGAAACTAGTTTGATATTCATACATAATATTGATGGTACATTTACTGCTAAAGCAAATACAAAGTGGACAGTGGTTAACAATGGTTGGTCTTGATGAATCTGCCAATGAAACAACAGTATTATTGATTCCTGTCGTCCACGCTGCCAGACAAATGCGCTGCTTTTTTTTTTTTTTTTTTTTTTACAGCTTGAAGTCAATACGTACCTTTTGACTTTTGACCTGTCTTTAGAATCATTCATTAATTTACTGTAAAGATCGGATAATTTCTTCTGTCAAAAACAAACAACGTCTCTAATTGCTCGGTAGATTTAGAGACAAGAAACTGTCATCCCCATAGACGGTCACCACTCTTCAAATCATAATATTAGTTTGTTTTTTTAAGAAGCAAATCTTGTTTTACATTACATAAAAATTTCCACCCCATAATCACTAATGAGCAGCTCTGTTGAAATACTTTTTGATGGACAAGAAGGAAGGAGACTTTTCTATTCCCCGGTAACTACTTTCAACATTTTATATGAGCCTTAATTGTTGGTTTACAGTCTTGAGCTCTTATAGTTTGTTGAAGAGATGGGAGATAATTGCGCTGATGAAAACCATTAGAGGACAGAAACTGTTTGGAATGAGTGCAGAACTTATTAATTGATTAAACTATTGATCACCTCATAGATAATGGACCATTAAATTAGGGTTGGGTTGGTACAGCCAAAAATGTTCTCATGATAAAAACTGTCATATCAATCAGTATTGATAATTATCAAGATAATTGACAGTTATTTATTTTATGTTTAAAAGCTTAGTTTTCCTTCTAAGGGAAAGTTGAAGAAGCCAGAAATTTAATTGGGTTTTTTTTAAAATTCTTTTTACACAATCAAGTTCACTATCAAAATGACAATAAAGTTATAAATTTTGCAGCATTTAAAGAAAACTCTTGTTTTTACACTGTCATTTTGGATGTGCATTAAAGTTTGCGTGGGTACATGTCCATAGGACTGTGCATGCAACAATGTTCACTGAGTCGTTATCAATCCTAGGGGCATTTCCAGCACTTGAGGACGTCCAGGATTCAACCTAGACCGTTTTATCCAGCTTCAAGGATCATCTCAGTGTGGCTGGAGCATTAAAAACTTTTAAAGCAGACGATGCTGCATATTTCTTCCATTGTGGTGCATTTTAACAGGCCCTTACTTAGTTTTTGTTATCAAACAAAGTAAAGCAACTAAATCAATGACTTATTTCATCAGTCACACTAGAAGTGGACAGTGGTCTGCTGTCCCTGCAGGCTGACCTGCCTCTGACTCGCTGTCAGAGCAGATATCAACGGAGATGGATTATTGAGCTGCTTTTATATTGATGATTGTAACTAATAAGCTAAAAAAGGAGAGGGGCAATAAATAAGCATGCAATAAAGCATCTTTAAATTATGTGTTTCATGTTTCATTGATTTGTGCATGATCTCAATTATCAAATGGATTGGATTTGATAATGAAGCACTAAAAGGAGCACTTAGTGGAGAGACTGATGCACTGATATTTCACATGGATTAAAGTGTGTGTGTGTGGGGGATCCAAACTAATCATTTTTTTAAGTGATGTGTCAGTATGAGCACATAAGCACAGGATCACTTCCCAGTATTTTAATAGATGCTTTTGTGTGAGTGTGTGTGTCTTGGATGAGTGATTTAAACATGTCTGTCTTGATAATGACCCTTTTAGTGAAATGACCTCATGGGGGTCATCAGCAGGGTTCATTAGTTGGAATTATCGCCATGGTAATTACCATGGTTACTGTCTTCAGAGCCATTGGATTTGGTTAAAGACTCCAGTGTCTATTTGTGTGTGTGTGTATGCACGTGCATGCACGTGTGGTGGGATTGAGTGACATCTGTGGTGCTTTTGCCGGTACAAGCTTCAGTCAAGCTTCTATGTATGGCTGTCAATGTCTGTTAAATCACATATCTCCAACCCATAACACACCACCTTGCTCCCTCTTCACCCTCACTTGTTTGTCCATCTCACTCTATTAATATGTCACACACTCCAGTAAACTCCCTCTCTCCCTCTTTCACTTCTCCTGTCGCATTCTCTCTTACTTTTTGTACATGTTGGTATGGTATAATCACTGTCATCTGCTGTAACCTACCGCTCTGTGCTTGTTCGTAACGGTTTTGCGGTTTGTCAGTAGATCTGTGTCAGTGTGTGAGTGGGTTGTGTGGCTCACTGGAGCTCACAGTTTGTGATGTGACTGTGTGTAACCCAGAGGCTTTCTGACCTGCTGCTGGAACATGGAGCTACCAAACCCACCCACTCACACACACACTGATCAGTCTTAACACTGATCTTTACTGACATGTCAAGGACAGTCGGAGCGGTCTAGACATATATTGGTTTTGATAGTTAGTGGCACAGATCAGCATGGGTGGTGGGTGTCTTGTGTCTAAGTGTGTCTGTCTCTGCTTTACATGAACAAACCACGATGTTTATGTCAATATACCACAGGTGTTAACACAGAGATGTTTTGTCTTGCAGTGTTGCGTCTCCTGAAGGAAGGGGCAGATCCCAACACTCCCATTATTTCTGGGGGATCCTTGCTACATCTGGTAAGATACAACTGAACAGAGAATGATCACTGAATTTAGGCCAACAGCTCTAGTGTGTGTATATATGCTAAAAAGAAGGAAAAAGCCTATAATTTTGCCCTAGGAGCATGATATTATCCTACTAATGACTGAGAAAGCTTAGGAACAAAGAAGTGCAACTGCTCTGACATGACATTATAATCATTCTTCAGGTATGTGGCAAATTCTTGCACACATGTTAACCCTGTAGCATTACAAGAACATAAGAATTCAACAGCTTTACATTAAATTTTTCTACATATATTACTTTTTATGTGCAGAACCACTCCTGTGTGCTGTTTATTGTATAGAAAAATAAACATTTCTGCAATCTAATAACAAGACAATTTGCTGTCTTTGCACTATCACAGTGTGCTCGCCATGACAACGTGTTTGCGGCAGAGCTTCTGATCGAGCGAGGCCTGAATGTCAACCTGCAGGACGAAGACCTGTGGACCGCCCTGCATGTAGCGTGTGTTTGTGACCATGCAGATGTGGTGCTGCTGCTGCTGCTGGTGAGAAACATAAAAATGGACAACCTAAATACTACACTGGGGGTGTGCAGTGCCAAAATCACACACACTAACATGCATGAGTACACTTTTTGGATGTTGTTAGTATGGTTTTCTTGTTGATCCTTGCAATTCCAAGCGTGTTGGCTACAAATGAGATTAGTGTTTGAGAAAGGCTTGGCCTACAAGCCTCATGTTTTGAATTAGCTTTAAATCAGTGGCTCTATTCAAATTTTATTATTCTGAATTTTCTGTCCGAGTGGAGCGTCTTCTATTGATGATGGGTTTTGGATTGCCTGGGGTCTAAAACACGACTTTGCTTTTTCTAAAAAACCCAGCTGAATCACTGAAAATGAGAATACTTAGAAATTCAGCATTAGCATGATATCAAAGAGAGAGCATGTTCTGTGGAGGATATATTGACAAGGGCTGTGGTGATACTGATTAGGTCCGTAACGAGACCAGAGCCAGCTGCAGGGGAGGGTGTGCACATACAGCTGAATCACTCAGTGGGCTGGGTCTGCTCTGCTGGTGTTGATTAGACCCAGGAAGGGTTGACTACAGTCTGGAGTTCTACAGCCTGGTTCTGCTGATTGGGTCCTGAGTGATTGCTGACTTCCTGTCAGTAGTGCACGAAAGAGATGTTCCTGGGAGAAATAAGGATGTTTGAAGAGCTGCCAGGCAAAGATTGTGCAGAGTGAATCTGTCAGTCTGTACTGACTGTGTGACTGCTGGGGTTCATGCATGTGTTGGGGTTTTTTTTGTATATGCATGCATTTAATTTTCTTCCAAGCACAGGGAGCAGGGAGTGATATAGATACACCAAATGCAATTTATGCAGGCAGTTATGGTTTCATATTAGGCATTACCCTCAGAGAGATTTAATACTGTTCCCAGAGAGGCAGTTACTAAATGTCTCTGATACACTACCAACACACAACTAGTTCCGTGTAAATAAGGCCATATGTACACAGACCCCATCTCTTTTGGAAGACAGCAGGAGGTTGGGAAAGAACAAAAAACAGATGTTCAGCTTTTACAGCTTCAATATCTTTTGACATCAAGTTTTTGTTTCCTTTTGACTGCATCTACATGTACTGGAGCATGACTTTGTCCTTGTTATTGTAAGAGCACTTGGTTCTGAAGAGACTAGCAAAGTAAAGCAGGAAATGTCTTCATTTCCAAAATGGGGATATTCTTCCTCTAGGGTAAGACAAACACTTATGTCTCTTTTCCTGGTATAATCAGCAGGGTAGATTGTCTCTGAAAGGGGAGCCCAAGGCTCCTCCTGTCTACCAGGGTAAAAATAGCTTCAGTCAAGCTGTATTTCCGATAGAGATGCAATATTCTTTTCCTCTATTCATTCATTTTGACACTCATCTCCTCCACCACAGACTCTGCCAATGCCCAGTCAATCTGCTCTGTTCTCAAGCTGCCCCCTTACCGGAGTTGGAAGTGGAGATCTTCCCTCTAAATATATGGAAACATTTTAATGAGAAATGGGACAGTTGTCTCGCTAGAGGAGCTTGAGTGGCAGCCTTATCTTTTATTGGTGCAGGAAGCAGTGGTGCTGTTAATATGAATCAATCTATTATGTCCTCCACCTCCTCTTTCATCCTCTTTCTCCATTTCTTCTCATCCCATCTTCTACTTCTCTGTCCTTGATTTCCTGTCTGGATTTCCTATGCAGAGAAGTGAAGTGTTTCTTTTGCTGACAAAGATGTTACCAGGCTTGTCATTTGGGAGAAGCAGTGGGTCGATGGGAAGTCTGGGTGCATTGTCGCTCTGTGTCCAGATTGGCGGTAATGGTAATTCTCTTATCTTCTGCCTCCAAACAGCAGGAGAGGGAGTAAACCATTTCTAAACTCTCTCATTCCCAAACCATTTTCAAAACCCGTTCCTAAATCTATTCCCAGCTCCAGCTCTGGTTAATATTCATCATTGAAACCGTGGCCGGATTAACTGTAAGTGCTAAAATGCAGTGGATTATTACTCACCAATAAAAACATGACAGAGTATGTAGCCTTTCACAAAGATATTACACCTTTGGTGTAATATTTGCAGAGCCAGTGTAAAAAATGGTAAAATATTGCCGATCTGGAATAATATGTGGTTGTAAAAGCAGTCAGTTATTACCAAGCAAAACCAGACTTACTCTCTCTTTTCATACTTATTTCCATGTCCAGGACTTAATTAGACTTGGCTTGTGTACATACATCAGGATGATTCAACAGAGGTTCTTGATCTCCATCTGTTACATCTTAGCTGGTCTCCTATTCAAACCACAACCCACAAGATACTTATCAAATCATATTCTTTCTAGTGGCTTAATTATATCTTTCTAATTTAATTTCTCATGGAACCCAGAAAGAGAAGTGGTAAGTAAATAGGTTTAATTGTATTCTTGCCCTACTTCTGCATCAGTTTCTGGAAGTTTCTACTTTTTGACACAGTGTTGAATATATGAACTCTTGAAAAGCATGTAAACAAAATTTTCGCCCTTAGATTGTTTACCACCAACATAATTATAAAAAATGGCTCTATTCCTTTTCTTTTTTCTCTTATAGTGTATGTATATGTAAAACAATGTGAGATTCTTTTTTTAGTCTCTAAAGTTGTGTATGTGAAGATATACCTATACATCTTGTAGTCAACAAGAGACAGGTTTGACTCCAAAGTGTTATTTCTGGTCTATTAGTTCAAACCCAGAAGGGTTACAGTTGCAGAATTGACCTACTTTGCGTGTTTATAAATGATGAGTTTAAAACTTCTGAACTTTGAGTTCTTTGAAGTGAAATGATTAACTGCAAGCCTCTGGCTGCACTGAACTTCAGTTGACACACCAGTTGAATTTTTTTGGTCAGGATTTGTGATTATTCTGATACTTTGCAAAGTATCATTTCAATATAAGGAAATTTTTGTTGAAATATTTCAGGAAATGCACAAAGTTGTGAACCGATTACTAATTAAGTATACCACACTTCACTTTATGCTTGTTGATGATGCACATTGAGTTGATAATTTCTGTTGCAATGACTTTAATTAATTTATGAGAGAATCTAAATACATTTCTTTGTATCAATATTTGCATAATTAGAACAACTGACAACACATCAAGCAGACAAAAACATTTTATGTTCATTTGAAAATGGCGGGATCATTACAGAGTTAATCTAACAGACTGTTGTTTACGACACTGTAGCATGGCATATCATAGTCGAGCAGATGTTGTGTGCAATCGCTTGAGAATAATAACTTCATTCCTCAGCTGTAAAACGCACCAACTCTAATCCATTTATTTATCACAAGGCTTTGATAATAAACTCTGAAGGCTCCTAGAGACTGGGTTACATTTTGCTGAGTCCATATTATATCTAGTGTGAGTGTGTTATCTTATTAGATAATGTTTGGGATTATTTTGAACTTTCATACATATTGCTTGAGTTAAATAACGAGGGGAAATAATGTGGCCGAACTTTTTGCATTAATTAGATTTCCACTGTACCATAACGGTGTCCAGCTCAGCAGCTACTTCCCCAGAGACTGCTTTCACTGCATGTCTTGTAGTTGTTATTGATTCTGTGGCAGTCACTGCTTGTAACAGTTGTTGTTATAAACCGTGGACTGCATGGCATTAACAGATTTCCATCTCTGGGACATTCCTCGGTGGATCCATCATACTGTGGCGGAGAGCGTGTCAGGGTCAGAAGTCAACTTGTTAACCCTTTGTCGCCCGCGTGGCTGCCAGCAAGCAACAACTCATTTATATCTGTCAACACTTATCATGTGTGCTCAGACACATGATTTATGTTTCTCAATCAATGGGCTACACATCATGCTTACCTCAGCATCATATATACTGTATGTGTTTTGGACCTTTGTGTTGCAAAAAAGAAACTGGAAAAAAAACGAAATAACTGATTTCTGTTATGACCATTTTCTGTTATTGTCGGGTTATATTTAACAAGGCTTGGGAGGGTAAGCATTATATTAGCTTATTTTGTCACAGTGGATTTTTATGAATAACGTCTCTGCGGTATAATAACATCTATCTCACATTCACACCATCACCCTGTCACAGGATTACATCCAGGTGTAGAATATTGTAAAGTCTGACTATATTTATATCTCATATATTTACAAAACCATCTCCAAGGAATCATATACATATTAAGGTTTGTCCAGCTGGTTTTATATGAGTGAAAGTGGCCAGTGGCCTTCTGATAAACAAAGCAAGATGTATCTGTCAGTCAGCTGACAACTTCATCCAGCCAAACTCTTATTGACTGGACCTTGAAGTGAATTGTCTGGCTTAGCGCTCTTCATCACTACCCCACTGTGCAGTGTACACACACTTACACAAAACACACGTTAACAGAGGCACCCTGAGAGGAGTTGTCAGGTTATAAAGAGGCTGATCACAGCTGTGGGTACATTACAAATCAAAAGTATGTAAATGGAGTTGTCCAAATCAAAATTTGTAATTAGAGAGCAGGGGAGGGCTAAAGGATGGACCGTGTGTGTTTCTGCTTGGTCAATGCATAAACAGAGGGGATATATATATATAATGATCTCTTTCTCACTCTCTATCGTCACCTTATTTTGAGCTGTACTTTCTCGTGAATATTCTCAAAACAGCAGATGATAGTTGTTAATTCTTTCTCTTTGTTTACCCCTATTAACTTGGATAAGTGAGCAAAAATAGCTCCCATCAGACGACACAGATGGGTGCACAGTGAAACCGCAAACCTCACCAGTACAGATTTTCCGATAACTGGAACTGACAATATTATACTGCTGTGGTTAGTCGTGTTTCTAGCAATAAAAGATGTTTCCTCTAAATATTTGCCACGTATTTTAGTATTGGAAAAACATAATCCAATTCATAAAACAGTTGAACCATTCAAGGTTGCATTGAGGTTTTGCAGTTCAGTGTCCTTGTGGTTTTGCTAATTGGTTTTTAGAGCACTAAGGTTAACAGCTTTCGTGTTGCTCTGTCAGCTGACTGTCGCTTTTTCAGCCATCTTCCCCCCATTTGTAGCTTTTTTGCTCCTCCTTGCCTCACTGTCAGCCCTGTAGGACTCGACTATAAATCTGTTTGCCGCACTGCAACTGGGTCGTTAGAATTCTATTAGCTGTAAATATTCAATAAGGATCCTCACTTAGAGTCCTCTGTCCCTGTTATCAGACTTGGTCCAGCTACAATCGTTACACTGGCTCGTCTTTTATGGTTTAGTCAAACAACAGAAAGCGATTTATGGATGGATGCTGACAATTGCTGCTTCAGTGGATGTAGGTTAGTTTTAGTACCTAACCCCAAAGAGAAGCTGATAAAAAAAGGAGGAGGACAGCATGAAGATCCACATAACTAACTGAAATGCATTTTGGCTTGTACGCAGTTCTGCTCCACTGGCAATGTAGCGAAACATTTTTACAAATAAGTGCAGTAGAGTTCCCTCATAGAGAAGGAATCAATCATAACCATGCTGTGACCAATGACTGTGCTGTCTCAGAGTAACATTCATTAAAAGAGCCAGAGGGAAGGTCTCCCATGTTATCTCATGCTATAATAGAAGGCTGCTTTGGCAGGGTCCTTGTTGAGTAAACACACATTAATCTTGTCACATGCACACACATTCACCTCAATGATCCCAGGTAACGGTAACCAACACACTCCATCTTCACTGCCCCACCCCCCAGGCGGTTTTTTAATGAGTTCTTTAATTCAATGTATTGTCTGTTAATGTCTCCATGGTTCTGCTCAGCTGTACGCCTCTGGGAAGCCAAGATAATTGGGCCCACTTTATCATTGATTCAAGCCTGATGAATGAGCATTGCTAAAACTCAGTTTATTTGTGTGTCTTCTCTTTTTCCCCCCTACCCTGGAAGGCTGGAGTGAATGTTATGCTGCAAGACGTCAACGGAAACATTCCTCTGGACTACGCCTCCGAGGGAACCGAGAGCAGCTATATTCTCCGAAAACACCTAGAGGAAAATGGTAACACTCAGCACACTTCTTGTTAAAAGATGAAGACAGAGAAGTGACATTGACATTTTACATTTCATTCATAATGAGCTGTATTCAAGGGGAACTCAGTGGGAAAAAAAAAAACTTGCATAAATTCAGATGTCACTTGAATCAGTGACAGCTGAGTATGCACTAGATTTTTAAAAATGAAAAAAGCATGAGCTTGCAGACTGGGAAAGAAATTAGATCAACCAGACGTCTGTTACGTTGTCTAGCTGTCATCTTTGCTTGAGGCTGCAACCGCATGCAAATCTTTGACTGAAATATCAATGGTCTAAAGAAAGAACGGACAGTATCTCTGGTTCTGCTACAAAGACTTTTATTTTTTGTAAACTCCATTGTGAGGCTGACAGTGTTGCAGGAGTGTGGTGCTAAATTGGTGGTTCGTTGAAATGTGAAATGTTAAGAGATAAGATAAGATTACATGTAAAGAGAAAAAGTAAATATTTTATTCACTGCATTTAAGAAGTACTGTATATGTGAACAGTGAATACGTCATACAAACGAGGTGTTCTGTGTGTGTGTGTGTGTGTGTGTGTGTGTGTGTGTGTGTGTGTGTGTGTGTGTGTGTGTGTGTGTGTGTGTGTGTGTGTGTGTGTGTGTGTGTGTGTGTGTGTGTGTGTGTGTGTGTGTGTGTGTGTGTGTGTGTGTGTGTGTGTGTGTGTGTGTGTGTGTGTGTGTGTGTGTGTGTGTGTGTGTGTGAGAGAGAGAGAGAGAGAGAGAGAGAAGGTGAAGTACACCCACAGGCCTAATGATAGTGGATTGCGAATGGGGCACTTGTCTCCCACAGAGAAAGGAGAAGGTCAATACAGGAGCTGTGAATAACAGAGATAAAGGCACAAGAGAGTTGGAGACACACGGAGACAAAAGTGGTTTGGGCACAAACATAGAATGACAGAGGAAGAGCAGGGAAATAATTTGCCTGAGAAATATAGAGAGTTACAGGGAAAGGGGGACAGGAATCGTGCTGTCAAAGCTAAACCGAAACAGATATAGACAATGATGGAGGGTCTTCCCTCATTCATCTGTCATTGGCCACACATGAGCTTATACGGGATCATATGACAAATGCAAGCTTCTGCCTGCAGACAGCTAACTCATCAAAACCAAGACCAGTTTACACACACCCACATACATCTACCCATACATGCACACACAGGCTCATGCTCTGACTCCCCAGTCACCTCATATTTTGTGACTTTTTTCTGCTTTTGTTTGCTCGCCCCTATAGTGATCTCTTTCCTCTTGCCTACCTTCAGCTCCCCTGATACCACGTCCCGTTGCGCTGGGCTTTGCCACCATGAAGCCCACTCACACGGGCCCACTCAGCCACTGTTGCTATAGCAACTTGGTTGCATGCTGTCTATTCCTATCAACTTTGTGTGAATATGGGAAAGACAGATTGTCCATGTGTCTCTACATCAGGGATGGAGGAGGAGAACAAGAGTTTTCCTTCTCATTGTTCTCATATTTATTTTGTTTTTTATTTAACACTAGTAACATTAGTATCAACAAAACAAATCTTTGTCTCAGATACCAACAAACCTTTGGGATGTTGTGTATTTCCAAAGACAAACTCATTGATTAGCTAATACAACCAGTCTATTTGGAAAAGTCCCATTAGTTTGTGCCCTAGAGCCTAGCAGAGTGAAATATAGATTGATTGATAATCAATCTATTCAATTAAAGCAACAGAAGTCAGGTCCAATGTACGAATGTGATTATGGACCCGTCAATTGATCTTCATAGTTTGGGATGCCCTTGTAGATCTTAGTATGCTTTTGTCGACACAGAGGACAAGGTACACAGGCTTCAATTGTCCAGGTCAGGGAATGAAGGTCATCTTGTGTAACGTTCTGGTTTTTATTTGTGTCATTAGCATCAGAATTGCATGTCACCTTACTCTTAATGTGCAAGGTCTTGCATTTAGCATGAGGGGGCTTTCCTGTTTGACATCACTTTGTGTGTTTTTTTCTCTGTCAGTGCCGCTAACACCTCCTGCATCCTAAAATTACCTGCTCAGCACTGACACTGCACAACCGCTATTATCATATACTAAACCCGAAGCTATAATTCAAAGCAAATCCTGGAAACTAATTTATTTTTTCAAAAACAAAGGGATTTTTAAATGCAAAATGTCAGAGTCTTGTAGTTCAGCCAATCCTATATTTTGCAGTTGCAGGCTCATGTTTTGCCAATTTAAGTCAAGTTAACCATCTTGTGGATTGACTTTGTATTTAATATGCTGATAGTTCAATGATCTTTGTATTATCTTAAGTCTTTATATATAAGTCGTTTCCAGAATGTGAATATTAGTATTTTCTCAGTGTCAAACTATTCTCCTCAGTATAAAAGTTAAATACATATTGTTGCCCTAATTGTGTGTTTTATAGGAGTGGATGTGTCATCTATGCATGCCATGAAGACACAGAGACCCAGCACCATGTTATCTGATGTCAGGCAGCTCGTAGCCACAGGCGGAAACCTCAGCCAGCCCAATGATGATGGGGTCACTTTGGTAGGCAAGGTCATGTGTGAATGGACCTTTTTTTCTCCCTTTCTCCAATTCAATTCATAACTCCTTTGGTTCTTTGGTTCCCTCTGTTTCTCTTTTAAGCTTCACATAGCTTGCGCCAGTGGCTACAGAGATGTGGCGTCTCTGTTGCTGCAGAGTGGAACAGATCCTCATCCTGCTGACAGCAACTTTTGGACCCCTCTCCACCTGGCTGCTAAATATGGACAGGTAATTCACAACTGTGCAACAAAATATCAGAATATTTTTGACATTAATGAAGTATCCTTCTAATTTCAAGTCATCTAGTTATATTGATTTGATGTGATTGAAGTCCTTAATGAAATAAACAAGTTATTGATGGATTGTTCCTCAGAGGGTCATTTTAAATTACCCTGCACACATTCTGATAAACAACACTTTTTAGTGTGTATCACTCAGAAATGGTCAAACTGCTGGTATTAAGCACTGCATATGGATTTGTTGCAGCATTTTAGATGAGCAGTTTAGGTCTCTCTTGGAGCAGGTCTCTCTTAGAGGAAAGGAGATTGATTTCCAGATGGGGTGGAGGTGAGCTGTTGGAGTGATAGGATCTGATGGTTTGGGAGTGGTCCAACTATGAAGGAGGGGAAGTGATCGTGTTCAGATCTTGCTGAACCAACTGGATATTTAATTTCATTTGTGGGCTGTGTGCTTGGCTGCCGAGAACGGGAATTTATTCATTTGAAATTTAAAGTCCTTCTACTTCATGTACACTTCATGTTTCATGTTTCCTCACGCCATTATTTCTTCCTTCACTAGAGTGTGTGTAAAGATTCTTTCTTTTCTCTCTGTTACCTCAGCCTTTTTGTATTTTCTCATTCACACAAATCTGCTGCCTTTTGATTTCTCTCCTTCCTCTTTGAATCCTTTCATCCAGTTGTTAGTTGATCAGATAATCTGTAGAACTAAATGTTTACGTCCTCCAGGCACTCATCTAATAATTCCTTGTGTGTCCTTGCTACTGCTTACTTTGTGCAGTTACTCTGTGAGCGTGAGTGTGTGCGTGCACAATATGTAAGTGCATCTGACTGAAGAGTGGCAGTCTAGAGGATTGGAGAATCGATTAGGTTTCCCTTGCGGTGCTAAATCACCACAGCCATCGAGTCTTTACTGGTGCCAGTGTTGCCTCTTGCATACAAACTACTTTCTGAGTCTTCTTAACACTAACTTTCACTTATAGCTGTTTTGACAGCGACATGTCAGTAACACTTAATATTATGGGTTCAGGACGTGTGCATGTTTAAAGCCAAGTACATCACTAGTCCCACTCATTAAAAGGTTTTACTGATATGAGGCAGGAGCAGGCTATTACCTGGAAACCCTGGCTGGCAACTTTAACACCAGCTTGTAGGTTAAAGCCAGAGCACCCTTCTGCAGTGTAGCATACGTACTGAGCTGACCCTTTAAGAAGATGTATGACCCCATTACTGCAGTTAATTAAACTTGCCTCTTTCAGTCTTGCGATAAGTTAGACCCCAGCTCCTCTAGGCTCCGCTTGTTTGAATCATGGATTTTCAAGTTGTGTTCATTTGTGGAAAGAATTTTTAAATAATCCTGTGTGGGATGTTTAAACAAAAATGACATGGTATTAAAATATATCACTGCTGGGACTAGATTATTTAAATCTGTTTTAAAGTGAAGGTACACATCAGAGCTGTGGCAATATAGCACAGTAAATATAGCAGTAAATCTTCTGAAGCATTTTCATGTTAATCTCAAGATTAATTTTCACATCTAAAAGATATTGTTACTAGGTGGACATTTGGTTCCATGACCACAACATATCTGTATCAGCATCAGCTTCAGTTACTTGGGGTAGTTGAGGTTACTTTGACCCCGCTGATCCCTGTGCACTGAAGACCTTTTTCTGGTCCTCCTGTAAACTTTGACCCACCAAAGAGTTCAGATCTTGTGGTGCTACTGACGCGCTGTCAGTATTTATAGGGTGCGAGTGCAGCTGACAGGGTTTGTGGTCAGTAGAGATGCTGTAAACTCATAAGTGAGCAGCTGTTGGTATGGGCAAGAGCCAGTCTGCTGAATGTGCTAAGTCACTCTCTTCCGTACTGTCTAAATACTCTGCTACAGAACAAATATTACCCTGGTACGTCAAGAGCAGCTTGAACTATGACTTATTATGAAGTATTAGTACCCACAAAGCTGGTGGACTTACAGAAATTGTATTAAAATGAATCGTCAGTTCATTTGAAGATATCGCGCCTTGTGGATCCTTATGGGTCCTACTTTCCCATGATGTTATGCAGAGTCCATTTCAAGAATTTGAAGTCTTTAAGCCCAAGCTGAGATAACTTGATTCAGAGAGTGGGAAGCTGTTACTGAGCCACTAAAGATATTATAACTATTTTCACCAGCTGAGTGATGCTCCCCATGATGAACAAAATAATCCTCATAGTTAAGATTAGTTTAGTTTAGTGTATTTATTTGCACATAAGTAAAATAAGATAAAATAATGTACACAATGCAAAAAAATCAATATGTAGAATTGTTGGAACTAACAATAGTGAAACAATAACTAACAAAAACAGGAATGTGCAAGAAGAGTCAAAAAACTCATGATCTTCATAGTCACTCAAACCCATCAGGGCTTGTTGGGTGGCCCTTCTATAATGAGGCAAACAACATGAAAACAAATGAAAATGGAGAAATACAGACAAATACGTAGAAAAGTTGAACAAAAACAAAAACACAGCAGTTATGTAGTTGTGTTGCTTAATTGATCCAACAAAAAGAGTTTAGTTAATTTCCTAAAAGAAGTTAAGATGTAGGTTTTTTTTAATATGATCTGGTTTCAGAAGCCGGGACCTCTGTATCTAACTGGAAAGGTGGGTGGGGATGATTGGCTGACCTTCTATGGTAATTATGAATTTGAAAGTTGGAGTTAAATTTGATAAACCTGCTGGAAGCAGGTTGTAATTAGACTGAAAAACAAAACAACAAATTAGAAAATGGAAGGATCCTTATGGATTTGAATAAAGGAGTGTAATTAGAAAATCTGTCACACCACAAGATATTAACCTATAGTCTGATAATAAGTTATGCCATAATAAATATTGTTTCCTGCCTGATAGATGAGTTTCAAACCATAACAATTCAGTTCCACATAGGACATAAAGAGAGAGTTTCTGCAATCGTGTGGCATGGTCGACTGTATCAAATGCCTTTGATAAATCAACAAATACTCCAGTTGTGATTTCCTTATTATCTCGGGCTTTAGTGATGTTATACATAAGTTCTGTGAGAGCCAATGAAGTGGAGTGTCTTCTCTGCATCCATACTGATGGGAGATAAAGGACATTAGATAGATGGATGGACAGACTTTATTTATCCCAAGCTGGGAAATTACAGTGTAGCAGCAGCATTGCACAGAGAATTATTATCATTAAGATATTTAATTAGACGATTATAAACTAGTCTTTCCAAAATGTTGGAAAAAATTGTGTAGTATGGATATTGGTCTATAACTGGAAAATAAAGATGGATCATCGGCCTTAAAAAGAGGGATTACTTTAGCCCGTTTGAATTGATTGGGAAATACACCAGTTTCCACTGAGAGATTTAAAACATGAAGGAGAGGTTTGAAGATGTATGAAAAGCATTTTTTAAGTATTGAGGGTTTCAGTTCGACATAACCTGGTGCCGGTGATTTGAGGTTGGTGACAATATTAAGCTCAGTCTCAGAGATAAGATGAAATACAAAAGAGCAGGAAGGGCTCTTAATCCCAGAGATGGGCAACACAATCTCTGGTATTTTATCTGTCTGTGAGGGACCAGTATTCACAAAGAAGTTATTGAATTCATTCAGGATTTCACAAGAATGAAAAATATTTTTTCCCACTCCTTTGAATTCCCTTTGAAAGTTAGTGTTGCAATTTTTTCAAAATTTCATTTATGATGTTCGATCCCATAAATTGGGATGATTGACTGTTAAGCAGGTTGATGTTGTACTGACTTGTAATTGTCAGTCATAGTCAATTTAATTTACATTTTGAAATGTCAACTATATTTAATGTGCTACCGAGATAGCCTCAGTCTTATCTCCATTCTTACATTACCAAGAAATAAGGAAGTGTAACTATCTGGGCTCCATATATTCAGTCACACTTCAGATATGTTAACACTTCACATTTTAGTTCTTGAACTTGTTGCAGCTTTCAATCCACAGAGACATAATTTGACTGGTGAAAGACACAGTGTAAAAAACACTTGGAAATGAAGAAGTAATGAGATGAAAGAAGTCAGAATTTAGTCTGTAGTGAACAGAGTTTAAAGGGGAAACTGAGACAAAAACAGAACACAGAGGTGACAGCCATCACATGTCACTCTACCAAGAAATTAGCATAGAAAACCACAGGCTTTTTCTGTTGTGACATATGATAGAAGATAGGCTCATTACTAAAGGATCTTCTCAGTCTGGGGCAACATTTGTATAGACCTGTCATGTGTGATATACACTATATATATCATCTACTTAGTGTTGATATTCAACATCTGTGTCACAGTTTGTCCTACATTTACACATCTACATCTGTGCTTTAGAGATAAAATGTGAATATAAGCATCTTAACTCCAATGACCTATTACACTAGGTTCTTCAAAAATCATAAGAAATCTGGGATGAAAAGCTTTTGAGTTGGTGTGTTAGTGGTTTGCGTGAACATGTAGTTAATAGTGCCCTAGAAATGTTTTTCTAGGAGCTAATAAAATGAATGTGGGTGTTTCTTCCATCTCTTACAGACAAGCATCGTTAGCCAGCTCCTGAGACATGGGGCAAACCCGACTCTGTTGAACTGCAACCAAGACAAGCCCTCAGGTAACACATTTACACATTCATACAAATATGCATGTGTGCGCAGACACACACACAAATATTACAGCCGGAATGAAAATTGCGTATTTTAGCACGCACAGGAGCTAATGGGGCAAAGAGGCATAGAAATGGATTTTGACATATTCAGCTGAGCCTTTTTCAAATACATTAATAATCACTATGATGATATAAAACATATGCTCTCTGCCTTCCTCACACTTACACACACACACGCAGTATAATGAGTCTCTGGTGAGCCTGTTTGTGCATATCTGAGTGTATCTGCAAGAGAGACAAATTTCTTAATGAAAAACATTAACACCTTACTCTTTTCTGTACACACATACGTGCACTAATTTAATTTGGGTGTTAACAGTAATCGTACGGGGCTGGTTAATTTAATTTGCTAATGTGCATAAAGGTAGTGTAACAGCCAAGAGTGCGTATTGTCTTTTTTAAATAATGGATCAACAGAGGAGGTCTATTAAGACAATTTGTACAAATTCACTGTGGTTGTTTAGCAAAGAGGTTCCTTTTTTTTTATCAGTAAGTACCAGATATCAAGCTAAACTTAAATATGTTTAATTTATATTTCTGCTGTCTCAAAATAATGTGCTGTCTGACAGTGATATTGCATTTAAAGATACCCCTTTAAATGCAGTGGTCTTTGAAGGATATGGAGAAAGATGGTGAAGATGAAGGATGGTGTGATTTCTACACTGATGTCATTCACTGTGAAAATTTGCTGTTTTTACATCACAAACTGACGATAATCACAGACGTAAACATGAGTCTTGAGAGTTAGCATGTAAACTGCTCTGCTATGTGAGTTCACTGTTTAGTTTAGGCTAAAAATTTGGATAGAGATAGAAACTTGGATCACTCTCATCCAGGTAATGGCCGTAGTTTTGTGTTGAAATGCTCCAGTCCACAGCGGACTTTAAAGTCTTTGGTATCTCATATCTTTATTAAACAATCGATCATCAGCTTCTCAGCGAAATGCTCAAGTGGGTGTTTTAGTTTAAATTAACATATTTGTATAACATCCAATTACATTAATGTTGGAGTGAATATTATTTTCGGTGGATGACTCAATCAATCGTGACACAGCAGTGATAGAATTCCCTGCATATGAAACCTTGGACCGAAACATAAAATCACCTTTTGAAGCCGACTGCTATTGACTGTAGTGTAGTTATTGTATGTGTTAGCAGGGTCTTTTGTGTGATAGTAATAAAACATATCATAGAGAGGGATTCACCTAGAATAACATAGCTGTCTTTAACCATTTACACCCATGTCTTCATCTTACCTCGGACTGCCTCGCTCCAGCCCTAATCAATAGCTCCTCTAACATGTAGGCTCAGAAAAGATGAGAGACAGGCCCTTAGAGACTGAGAACCCCTCTCCCCCCTCATCACTGGGAGCCACACACCCCTTCCCCAGCTGCCACATGACGACAGAACGACAAAGCAGGAGATGGGTGTCTTGGGGGTTGTCAGTCACATAGAAATAAAACGACAGGATGAAACCATTCCCCTCCCTTGTGCCCTGTTAGACCTCATTACAGACAGGGAGGATCTTAACTGCCCTTCTTCTTAAACACAGCTGGATTGATCCACAGTAGGATTCACATTCTTCACCAGTGCTGGCCCAACCAAATGACTTGTGAAGTGTGTTGACAGGATGAAACACAGGAGAACAGAAATGGTCTGGCTGATTGTTTCACAGCAGAGTGTTATGCTCTTGAGTTAACAATATCACCACCTCCTCAGTGACTTCTCATCTTTGCCAGTGATGTGTAAGTAGCAGAGAATAATGAGAAAATCCACTTTGGAGCTTACAAATATCACACTTAGAAGTTTGGGTCTATATCAAATTAAACTTACCTCTGGGGAAATTCAAATTTCACATCAAATCAGCACTCTGATCACTCTTGTTTTATGTGTCCTGTCGCTAGACATTGCCGCATCAGAGCCCATAGGTGAAATGCTTCTGAGTGCAGAGGAGAGCTGGTTACAGAGACTGAAGGACCCTTCTGCTCCTCTGCCCGCAACAGACCAACGCTATGATGGAGGATCACACGATGTCACCACACCTGTCAAGAACTTGTTAGTTAACAACTTTATATGTCAGATATTTTGAAGTTAAAACACAGAATGTAAATAATTCCTTTCGTTCTCTCTTGTCCACCTCTTTGCTGTAAATCTGCAATGTTGCCCCTTCATTTGCTGTGTTTTGTCCAACTCCTTGACCATCAAGGAATCCCTTGGGTTTCCCCATCTCTAAGCGGGACAGTCTGCTGGAGAAATGTGCCATGTTCAGAGAGGCCAGTGGAGCATTGAGTGGACAGCACTCCCAGGACAATTCCCTAGATGGCCCCTTTACCTCTGGAACCAGCAAACTGGAGCAGGTACAGTATCTTACAATTCAGTTAGATAGTAAAAGCACAGGTAATCCAGGTAGGTTATAAAAGGAAAGATAGTATTCATACTTAAGATATGTTACTTGTTTGTTGTTAAAAAGCATTGTTTTTGTCAGTTTATCAGAGCGTGTTTATTTTAATATTGCCCTGTATTTTCTCCAGGTCAAGCTTATGCCTCCAGCACCCAATGATGACTTGGCGTCCCTCAGTGAGCTGACAGACAGCAGCCTGCTCTATGAGATGCAGAAGCGCTTTGGGAATGACCAAATCTATGTGAGACTCCACTCTCCTCATGCTTCTCAACACTGAACATGCATGAAAACACCACACACACAGAACAGATAGAGGACTAACAAATGCGAGCTTGTTGTCTCTGGGGCATTACTGGACCTTTATAGTTAATTGTAGTGGAGTGTTGTGTTGTTTATACTCATGAGGTCTGTTGTGGGTTTCCCTCCAGCATGTTGAACATGTGCATATGTACATGTAGAGCTATGTTTATGTACATCTCACACAGTGTGTCACATACACTGTAACTCCTTAACTCTAGAGTTTTTTGTGCAATAATATAATAGTGGTGCCCAATTCTAATACACAGACATGCACACACATCCTTACAAATATCGTTTTGGGACCCTGTCGATGGCAATACATTATCTAGCCCCTTTAGCTTAAACTTAACCAGTGACCCAAAAAAAATGCTTTTGTTCTCAGTTAGACAAGCCATCCTCAATTAACTGGTCTTTACTCTGAAATTTGTCTCCAAAGTTAGTCTGTGTCAGACACATACACACATTCTTTGACTGGAGACCATTGCAAAATCAATACACTTTACATCAATGTGAAGGATAAATCTATAACTACCTTCAGGAGTAAAATACCTTCATCTCCAACAATTGGTCCATTTCATATTCCGGTCATTTTCTCCCTGCCTTTAAAACTGTGGTCTGGCCCATAATTTTCCATTGGGACTGAGCTCTATAAAGGCTGGAAGCAGATCAATGTGCAGCTATCTGGTACGCTCATTGCTCTGTGAAGAGGAGGTAATAGACTGTTATTATGGAAACCCAGATGGGCCACAGTCAGTAGGGTTAGCCACAGTGGGGAACACAGATCAGGGGTTGACAGTAAAAAGAAGTAGAGTAGTGGATGAAGAAAAGAGAAATGATTAGAATTCAGAATAATGAGGACTGAATATTGAGGTGCCGTCCATTTGGATAAAGAAGAAGAATTGGTGAAGAAAGAGAAGAGGGTTGAAAAAGTTCAGCTGTGGGTGTATGCCAAGTACGAACATAGGACACGATAATGCATTATGCTTCATTCTGTTTATAGCAGATATGAACTTAAACAAAGCCAGGTGAGCAAGTGATTCAAGTTTGATAGAGCTTACACATTTAATTTGGTCAAATACTTACTTTACGCTGCATTAGTTTACTTAATGTACATATGATAGAGGACATTTCAAGAAACAAAGCAGAGATGTGGTGAAGGACAGAAGCAGTGAGTGGATAAAGGCAGTGAGCCCTCCATATGTTCCCAGCAGGGTGGTCAGAGACAAGGCTTTGATGAGTGATCTGCTGCCTTCTGCCAGGATAGAAGGACCAGTGCACCACAAAACTCCTGAGGAGAGCAGCAAGGAACTGGGGAAGGATTTGAGAGAAGACATTGATAAAAGGGCTGGATGATTGACAAGCATGTCATGTGATTAAATGAATGAGACTGCAAGGGAAAGTGAATCAGTACTTTCAGATGTTAATATTAAAAAAAAAAACCCTAAACAGTAGGAAAGTAACGATAATTTTCTTCCATGTCTTGCAAGCAATGGGAATTTGTTCAAGTCATTAACCTTGAGCCAGGGCCTAAGGACAGAGCAGCATGTTACAGAATGTTAGCAATGCCTGTGCTTTCCCAGGAGATCATGTTAGCTTTCAAATAGCCTCCGGGACTCTTTATGAGAGACAGTGTTAGCAGTTTAGTGGAGAGGGTCAGAAAATAGGAGTTGTTTTTTTATTTGTCTAAATGGCCTTGGGGTTTGTGTGTGCGCTCTGCACGAGGTCAGGTTTCCCATTTTTTTTGAAAGAAAGGTCATTACTGAGGTTATCACTGAAGGTCCTTTCTTGACCTTGTCCCCCACAACTATAATCTTATGATAACACCATAGTCACCGTCATGAATATTGATGTTAAAAAAAGAGTGAAACAGTACTTCACTCTTCCTTTAGGTCAGTGCTGGCTTTAAGCAGTTTATAAGTGTTGTAATCTCCTAATTTTTATATCAAAACAGTCGTCAAAGAACATCTGTGCCACTTCACAAGTTGTTAACTGAGTCACTGTGTGTTGAAAGTGACGTGGGTGTTTTTGCTCTGTTGTAGACTTACATTGGACACATCCTTCTACTGGTCAATCCAAATAAAGAGCTGCCAATCTACTCCACTTTGGTAAGCATGTATTTATGTTACATCTATCTAACATGGGCTTACAAGATAAACCGTTCAGCTCTTCTTGTGTTGAATTTGCAAGTATAAGTAATCCATGCCTGAAATGTATGGCTTTGTCTTTGCATTGTACATGTAAAATCATACCTCCATAAGAAGGAGGTATGCTTGGTGTATAATAAAGCAGGGCATGAACAGAAGAAATTGTGGTTGATAAATAATGCAGTCTTCCTGTTAGTGATACACAGAATAAGGCTGACTCTACATCAGCCAGGAAATAGAGGGATCCAGTTTAGCCACATACACTCAAACTAAGACTCTTACAGACTTTGTTATGCTCTCCATACCTCCATACCTCTCAGCTATAAATAATTGATTTCAAAAACATGATCACTGTTGGTAAAAAGCAGTAAATTTAATATTTCCAGCAGCGAGAGGAGACCGTCAGTGAGTGACAGACAGGCTCTGGCTCTTTAAACATTTTGATCACTTTGTTTAATGATGCGATATTAACCAACAGTGTGTGTCACCTTAATTTAAATAGTAAATAACTCATTTTGAAATAGCTGAATTAATGCCAGTTTAGTACATGCCCATGTTCACCCAGAGGGGGTTTAAATAGAGGCGGAGACACCTTCTACTGCCATGACAGAATGAAGCCAAGCCCCCTCTGGCTGTTCCATTCCCGTCTGTATCTGGATTCACTCCAGGCATCTAAATCCAACCGAGAGGTTGTGTGGAGGAACAGGGAGGAGCCAGCTTGAGAAGGACATATGTCACAACATGTGTGATCTGCTGGCCGTCTGTCACCCCCTCTGGTGTGGTGGTCCAGATCCCATCATCCACCTTTCCCTTTTCTGCAGCCACAAACAGGTGCTGTCATTGGCACACATCTGCTGGTCTGGTTACTAATAAGGATGTTGTATTACAGTCACCTCACAGTTCAGTATGTTAGATAATGTGTTTAACAAATTTTGAACTGTGACTTCTTCAGTCATTGTTTAACCATTTTAGATATAGATATGAATCCTTTTGAAATGTAAATAATGCATGAAGTTTTACTTTTGTATTGCACCATATTTAGTGTTATATTGTCACAACATAAGTGTTTTTACTTTTTTGAGCTGTGGTGAATTTGTTGGCTTTTCCTACTTGAAGTAAATAAAAAATGGTTATTTTTAACATCTGTTTTTAAATTGATGGCTGTTTTCTGTCAACATGAAAGGGGTATCTTCATTACTTCAGGTTGGATTAGTGGTAAACCACACCTAGTTACTGAGCTGAGCACTTATGTAACGTTAAGTTGTCATTCTGCTGAAACCTAATAGTCTGTCTTGCTTAGTCCAAGTAAATTAGCCTTGTTGCATAACGTTGCAATCCAGTGTCTTGATGAACCATGTCTGCGACTTTCTCACTTTCTCTCTCAGGTGAGTCAGTTGTACCTGAGCTCCACGGGTCGCCTGTGCTCCTCTTTGCCCCCTCACATCTTCTCCTCTGCTGAGAGGGCTTACCACATGATGCTGCAAGAGAGACGCCCGCAGTGTTTCATCTTAAGGTACACCTCCTTCCTTCAACACGCAAACACTGAACATCGTGCCCTTAAATACTGAAACAAAAATGTCTGCGAGTTTAGCTGACCACCTGGTTTGTCCACACCCCTCTGCCACACACCTGTGAAAGACTCCTAGAGAGATTAATAGCCCTCACCCTGAGCCAAGCTGCAGAACTGTGCAATGTTCACACAGAGATGAATGTTTGCTGGGAGCATTACAGCGACTTGCTCTTTGTCCTCGGATGGACGGAGGCAGCTCCCTGATTGCAATTAAATCCCGTTCCGGCTCTCCAGTGACATTCCCGCTGAGTTGTAACCAATCTGGCAGAGAGTTAATGCACCCTGGCCACAGGCTATCCATCTCATTCACGCACACAATTACACACACACATACACACACTCACACACTCTCTCTTCCAGGCATGCAGGGACATTGTACAGACACACTCTCTCATTTCCTTAATCCTTTTCTACTGCACTTCATCACCCTTTTTTATTTTCACTTTCATTCAAGCTTTCTGTTTAACTATGTATCTCCTCACACATAAACTAAAGAACACACACACTCTTACACATTTACAGGCAATCATCAGCCATGATCCCCTGAGGCTACCGCTCTAACAAAATGCCCTTGAAATCTAATAAAAAACTGGTAAATGAAAAGACAGTGAAAAGGCCTTTAGACTTCACACTCAGCAGGACCATTAGTAGGAAATATAGCAACACACAAACTCACATACTCACAGACGAACAGTGCACCACAGCACTCTGCGGTCGTTACTAAGGGCTTCTGACCTTCTACAGCCATCTGCTAGGTGTTACTATGCCAGTCTCAACTCTCTGCATGTCGGTGAGAGTCAGAGCATGTACTGTAGAGGTACCTTATGTTAGATTTAATATATACTCATTGCCAAATTAAAAGCAGGCCTCCAGTGTGAGATAAGTTGTGGCAGTAACAGTGTGTGAAGAGTGGTGTTCCCTAGAGTGGGACCAGTGGTGGTGTTACAAAGAGAAATGGGTTGGAAGTGTAATGAAATGGAGTCCCTCAAGTGGTGATGTCAGGTGGGTGGAAATATGTCACTGAGGTAATGTGGAGGAAACACCTTGATGACTAAAGCATCACACCTATTCTTCGGAGACATTAACATCTGTGATGACAGTGGTTTGAGCTGCTGTGTTGACTTTTATGCCTCATTTCAATCTTGTCTCTTTTACTAATTTCTTTGTTTTAGAAGCTGAACTTTATTCAAACTTTTAAATACATGTATTCTCATAAAGAAAAGATATTCTATCCTTTCTTTAATATCAAATAGTCTGTCATTGATTGAATACAGCACAGTAAGTTAATACCTAACTTAGTGTTAGGTGGAAAATAGTCATTTAATAGAAATAGAAAGTCATTTGACTTGTAAACCAATAATAACATACATTTTTGTCTTTGTTTGCTTAGTGGTGAAAGTGGCTCTGGGAAATCAGAGGCATGTAAACACATTGTGAGACACCTGACAGCCCGCTCCAGCCCCAAAAACTTTGCTCTGGATCCCAGGATGAAACACGTAAGTCTCAGTGCATCTGTCTACGAAATACTTCTATGTTTTCACACAGTCTTCAGGTTGTTTGTCCTGGAGGCTTATGTGAGCAAGGAACATGTGATGTAACTGCAGTGTCCTGGGCATTAGACTGAAGTTCTTTGTTGCATTCACACCCATATTTATTTGCTTTTCATTTGCGGTTTCTGAAAATTTCCAAAAAAATAAAAATAAATAATCCCACAATGGAGCTATTTTTTATTTTATTTCCATGCTTTATACAATAACTTCACATTTAGAAACTCATGAATATTTGTGTGTTCCTCAAAGTGCGGCACCGACTGAGTCTTACATCATGTCTCATTGTGCTTATTGTTCCTTCCCCCTCTATCATCTCTGTTATACAAAAATCAGATAGCATTCAGTCATGTAGTATTCAAAGGTGCGCAAATGCATCCTGCTGTTCGTTGTTGCTGTAGGTGGGGGAGGCTGAGAATAGATGTATGGATTAACACGCCACCGTATGGAGCCATTGACTGCGGTCTTTTCCTCTGCTCGATAGCAGTTCATTTGTCAGAGATGCCATTTGAGACCCTGTGTTTGATTGCATCATTAAAATTTCCCCTACGGTGACGCTTTATCTTGGTTTTGCTGATTCTTTAGGATGGAACTATTTGCAGCAGAGGAAATTGTTGGGGTATTATCATCTGATAGGAGTTCATTCTTCTCACACTTTTCAGCCTGTAGCAGCAGAATTGATAAAAAAATACAGTATGGGATATAAAAGATCAACAAGTCCCTCATCATGGCTCAAATTCCAATGAATACTGGAATTTGAGTGATACTACATTTGATACTACAATTATAAAAATTATTGCTGCTTTGCTACAGCATTGCTGACATTTTATGAGGTAAAATTTTTCATTCTGTATGTATGAAAAGAGAAATCAGTCAATTAGATCAGCAGCACTCAAAAGCACTTTATCAGTAGTGAGTAACACATGACTCACCTGCTCTGCTATCAATCAGCTGGATAACAAAGCAGCATATAACCTGGAAATGTAAGTGATGAAGTCATCGTTATGTTGTCGATATCTGGGTCAACTCATTCTTTGATCATCCGATGACAGAAAAAAAAACTGAGAGCCCACATAATGGATGCATGTTGACATCTGCTGGTGGAAAGTGGAATGGAAGTAGAACTCATTTTCTGGAAACTATGTATGGGAAATACTACAGGAGAAGATGGAATATAATAGAGATATCTACCCTACAGTAACCCTAAGTTTTAAAAAAATAAAGTTAAGCACTGTTAACTTATCTTTGTTTTGAATTGATTTACAGGTGAACTGTATTCTGGAGGCTTTTGGTCATGCGAAGACCGAAAGGAACAACAACTCAAGCCGCTTTATCAAGTTATTGACTATTCAGTACTGTGAGAGGAGGAGGACACTGCTCAGAGGTAAGATACATTTCTGTCCCTATCACACTGGATGTGAACTTGTTTCTCAGCAAGTTATACTTTTATGTTCATGTACACTGGCTACAGTGGCTGAACAGAGTGTCCAGGTTCACTTTTGACACACATTTTGTTGTTGTTTTAATTTTTAATCAGTTTATGCTCAATAATCAGAATGACAGTCAAAACGCAATCTGCTTAACAAAAGTATTTAGATTATTTGCTATAGAACTCCAAGTTATAGTTGCTTCAATTACCTCAATTATTATTGAGTTATATCTACAAATTGAGTCCACCTGCAGCAAATTGTACTGACTGGACATTTAGAGAGGTTCACCTGTGTAAATAAGGTCCTATGAATCACAATGAATGTCAGGATAAAAAGCAAGCTATAAAGTCCAAGTAGTTTTCTGAAGAACTCCAAGATGAAATGCAACATCATGGCAAGGGTTTAAAATGGTCTCTAAAACTTTGTACTGGTAGGAGGACGACCTCAGTAGCACTCCATCAGTCAGGCTTTTATGGTGGAGTTGCTAAATGGAAGCTACTTTGTGTTAAAGGGATAGGCTTTAGCCAGGACTCCAAACACTGTGTCTGTTAAACACCAGGTACTGCTCATCACTGGGGCTCATACCATCCATAAAGAGAAGCATGGAGCATCATGTTGTGCTGAGGGATCACTTAAAAATTAGTCTCCAACTGTCTTTGAGTGGCCTAGACAGAGACAAGAGATCTGAATATGGTTTTTCACAGAGGGTTGCTATCTAACCTCACAGAGATTGATAAGGATCTGCCATGACGAATGGGTGAAACTGCTGAAAACCTGGTGGGCAAAGCATTTAGCGACTTACCCAAGAAGACTGCAGGTTGTAATTGCTGCTAGTGGGACTCTCTTTGTAAATGAGAGATGCCTTGATGTGGGTGTCAAGCGGAGGGAAGCATAATGTTGTCAGAGTGTCTGTTTTGAGTCAAAGTGCTGTATTGTACACAGTTATCCTAGTTTTGCTATAAATAAAAAATAAACCATTTTGGTTTTTCATCCCATTAATTTGTCACATGAATTGTAAACATTAGTTATGCAAGATTCACATTGGCAGAGGCACAATATTAAAATGATGTTGTTATAGACCAGCAGGGGGCAGTAAAACCTCATCAGTATGTTGCTGTGTTTTATAGTTTAGGTCCATTTTTACAACCTTGCTGACCTTATTTTACCCCAGTTAATTTGATCACAGAGCACCAGTCTTTAAACAGTAAAGACAAATTTAACATTCAGGACTGACAACTTTAATTGACGCAGCTGAAATTGTATTTACACACTTTTGTTAGTGAAATATGCGTCATATTTATGTTGAAGCTCGTGTGTACACCTACATGCTGGAGAAGTCTCGTCTGGTCTGCCTGCCTCCTCACCAACAAAGTTTCAGCATCTTCCATCTGATGGCTGAAGGCCTGTCACCTGAGGAGAAGAGCGCACTGTACCTCAACAATGTCTTGGCTCATAGGTACGTGACTGTCAAGTGTCATACATATATTACTATTTCATAAAATCACCGATGTAAGGAGACTGTTGCTTATAACTGAGCTTCTCAGTTTAATAATTCTTGGACACTTTGTCAGTTTTTGAATCCTCACTACTCACATGAAGTATGCACTGCTAACATGCTGCAGAGGTCACGATATACAGTTCAGGCCAACTCTTATAGTCCAACACATTCATATTTGATATCCCTTGTGATGTTCTTACTTGCAGTGTGACTTTTTTAGTTACTTTTACTCATCGACTTTTTACTTTTTACGTCATCGGTGATATGAATCAGTCTGATTTGATGCCCGAGCAGCACGTTAGCCCCTCTTGCATCACACCTGCTCATAGTGTGCCCATATTTTTGCTGTGTAATTCTGTGCAGAACTATCTCATAAATTATTTTGTTGTAGTTCTCCACATTAAATTTTACTTCTGAGCACATGGGAACATACTGTGTTTTTGAACCAGCCTTGTCTTTTCCTCTTTATTTGTATTAATTTGTTGTTGTCTTAAGTATTGGTTGATATTTCTTCAGCTTTCTGTCTTTCCTTTATCTTAGGTATCTTAGTGGAGGATTTCCAGGGGAGAACCCTCCAGTAGCTAAAGCCTCTACCCAGAGCAGGGAACACCTTGCAGCAGTCAAACAAGCCTTGCGAGCCCTGGGTTTCAATAAGCAGGTATTGATTGGCACTGCTTAAACCTTCTGTTGTGCCTGTTCATCCAAAAGTTACTGAGAACATGGAAAACTCAGTGTGATCTCTCAAGATTAAGATCTCAACAATACCCACTTATTTTTATTCCGGAGTGTTCCCAGCAAAATTGACTGTGCTTGTAAAAAAAAAAAAAAAATGTGTCCTTCAATGTGATACGGGCTAAACCTTCAACTTGTTCAAATTCTAACTTCACAAAGAGCAAAACTAATTTTAATTTCTCAGGCTTTTAGACCGTTTGTAAATTCACATATTTCAAATTTCATGACCAGATTTCTCCCGTTCGAGTAATATCTAATCAAGTGACCCCTGCATAATGGATTGAGAGATATAATAGTGTGTCTTGCAAATTTATACCCAAGAAGCATTTTAAAGGAGGCAGGCAACATCTGATAATAATAATGATACATTCATTTATTACAAAGAATCTCAAAGTGCTACAGTAAAATGGAATATAAGAGTCTATAAAATACTATTTAGCAGAATGGTTTTTTTTTTTTAAAAATAAAGGTTTTCAAGTTTCGTTTAAAAATATCTGAAGACTGGTCTGCTATGGTGCTCCACAGTCCTGGGGCAGCAACTGAGAAGGCCTGATCACCCATACTGTGAAGCTTGGTTCTGGGAACTTGGAGGGTACTTGACAGACTGATTTGTCACAAATGCGGATCCATCGGACTCCATCATGTGTTTCAATGATCTGTCTGAAGATCTATGACAGGTTAATAAATGCATACAACTTGCCTGTAGTGGGCCATGGCATGGTCTGTCCTATACCCAGCTTTGTTTCCAGCCCATTATCAGGTTCTATTCTTAGATTTCCAGTCACCATCTGTCAGCAGTGAGTGACCACTATCTCACCCTTTAATCCAGCAACAGTCAATACATGCAGGCAAGCAAGAGACAGAGGAATAGAGGGATAGATAGTGTTATTATCAGAGGGCACTAGTGTCCACTGGATAAGAGACCAAGGGACAGAAGAAGGAGTGGGGGAGTAGAAGTGGAAGTGGTGGACCACCCATTGGTCTCTGTCTAAGCTCTCATCAGGGGATGACTCCCAGTCCAGACCCAAAGGTCAATCGTCATTAACGCTCTCTATCGCTCCTTTTCTCTCCCTCGTTCCCTTTCTTCTCCTCCCTAAGCGGGGGGGTCTCTCTGTGTATAGAGTGTCAGACAGAGACTAATGCTTGTGTTTATCTCACAGATATCAGCTCCAATATCCTGCCTTGAGATAGTGCACACGCAGACATATTCACACACGCACACACACAAACACACACACACGAGCACACACCCTCAAACTCAAACATCCCCCTCCCAGAGCAATGGGTAATGGGGTATTCCATTAAGCGTCCTCTACTCAAGGGCAGAGAGGAAGGGAGAGTGGGAAGTGTGTGAATGAAGGGAAGATGGTTGACATGTTATTAAAGAAAAGCACAGAATTTTCTAAATTGTATCCATGCTTTTTTTTTTCTTTTTTTCCAATCTGCATTATGTAGATTATTCTTCATTTCTGTTATTGTTAGGAAATCCCATGACTCACATGTACTTTTGCTGTCTTTTAGCCCCTATTTGGTATTAAGCAGTGAAAAAATGTTTTTGATTGCACTGAGATTTTGCTTATTTCCAAATGTTAGTATTTATTTTTTATTCTCTCTAACTCCCCACTTTCTTCTCTCTCTGTTCATTCTCTCTCTCTCCCTCTCTTTCTAAAAGGAGGTGGACTCAGTGTTTATGCTGCTATCAGCTGTGCTCCATATTGGGGACCTACGTTTTACAGCGTTGACAGATGCCGACACAGCCTTCCCTTCTGACCTGCAGCTACTGGAGAGAGGTCAGAGCCCCCATCACAACTGGGATCTCCTTCCACCCTGTGTGGAAGTGGCCAGGAGGAGGAGGAGGAGGGTTGCATTACACTCCTCTCCTCCACTCTCATCTGCTCTTGTTTACCGCATCTTAGCCAGCCACCCCCACCCCCACCCACCCCTGTACAGTTCTGTTTGGTAAGCGGTGTTTTCTGCCAGTTTGTAACCTTGGTGAAGACAGGGTTCTTTTATACACACACTTCCCCACTGTTGGGGCAGGATTTTTCTGTCGGCCTGGCTGATTCATTATGCAACCGCTACATGTGCTCCTGTGACCCTTGACCTTTTCTGAGATGGTAAACAAGTGACATCAGCGCCCCGAACGGGAAAGAGCCAGTCAGTGTCAGGGAGATGTGATGTCGTGGGTAGTGACATCAGCAAAGGGTTTCTGGGTTGCTGTCACCTTCTGCTGTTTGTTTATGTGCTCTGCTCAGAAATCCACTGATGACTAATTGCTGCGAGCTCCATCAATCGATCAAGCAGGACTGAGCTGTAACAGGGCTGAGTGTGTTGTGCTGTCTGATATCATCGTCAGAACTGTGCTCAGCTGATTAGTTTCTTGGATGATCTCAGCACTACGTCACTGATGATCAGTTCATGTCAGATGGCAATATTTTAATGCCGTTGATCACATCATGACTGCATTACTCTTCCTGTGTCTCTTTTTGTGTCCTTCACAGTTGCTGGAATGTTGCAGGTGTCATCCAATGACTTAAGCACGGCCCTCACCTCTGATGTTCAGTACTTTAAAGGTATATTCTCATCAGCTTTCGCCATCACTTGACCCTTCCTATTTATTGTCTGCTAAACAAGCACCTGATTAAATTTAGGTATTTCAAATAAGCAGTAAAGGGAGAGGAGGCATTGTGAAGTTATCTACAGGTAACAGTAATATGGCAAAGCATTAAAATGTGAGAAAAGTTTCTATATTGTAACCAGGATATGCTCATAATAAAACATCTAATAGTTGAAAAACAAACTGGAAATTTCCAGTAATATTGTCCATACCAATGTATAGTCCTAGTTGCGGGAAGACGTGTTTAAGCCTTGCAGCAGAAAACATCAGCTGTACATCAACTATTTTAATATTCAAAATGAACCACACAAGTAATTTTTTTTCTTACTGTGTTGTCGTCAGGTACTGGAAAGTTTGTTTTTCTTGTCTTCTTTGTGTCAGGTGATGTGATTACTCGACGCCACACAGCAGAGATGTCCGAGCAGTACAGAGACCAGCTGGCCAAGGCCATCTATGGACGCCTCTTTAGTTATCTGGTTAACAGCATCAACGACTACCTACAAGGACAGGACGACAACACTGGGTATAGCTCTGAGAGGGAGAACGGAGAGGCTGTGTGGGTGTGTGGGTGTGCATGCGTGTGTGTGTGTGCACATTTGTGCCTAAAGGTGTTTCCACTGTAAACCACCAGAAACATTTCTTGGGAATCCCTCACTGTTGATGGTCTGTTATCACAAACACTACTGATTAAGTATATCTGTCATCACACACAAGCAGTAAGTCAGTCAGTACCTCTTGAGTGACAAAACTGATATTATAACTTGACACAACATTTAGAGTGGCGGATTATAATAGTTTACACTGCTTGGCAGGCATATGCATACTGAAATGGAAAATACAGAGCAACAGCAAAACACACACAGAAACCTAAATACACACACACTCATACTCCCAGGTGGAGGTCATATGATCCTTGGTGATGTTGTTGTTGGGTAATCTTATCTTGCTCTGTGAGATAACCCAGGCGATATCTTCTGGAATGTGTTTGGGCTTTGCCTTGTTTACTCACCAACCACAGAATGTAATAAATTTGTCAACCGCGCTACTCATGGCACATCCCCTTTAGATGTGTTATTGCATACAGATATACACACACTTTTCACACAAGCATGATAATTCTTGTCAGAGTGATGCAAGCAAGATGACAAGTTCTCACAATGATGCTGGAATAAATTTGGTGCCATAAAGTAAACATGCTTTTATCTATTTATCTCTGTTCCAGTGATCCTGCCCTGGAAATTGGGATCTTGGACATATTTGGGTTTGAAGAATTTCAGAGGAATGGATTTGAGCAGGTGGGACAGTGTTTACTTTTTCCAGTCCCCCAGAAAACATGAGTGTTGTGTTCCTGTTCTCTTCAAGCTGACTGACAATTTTTCCTAATTAGGCCAAATGCATTTATGGCATTCCCTGAATAATATCATTGGCTTGGAAGGCCATCTTGAGCTATAAAAATCTCTCAGAATAGTGTGTGGTATTGTAATTTCAAACAGATCTTAATCAAATTGTTCAAATATTTGGGGCTGTTATCTATTTTAGCCTGGACATTTTAGTCCATAATTGTAATGAATGAGGTGAGGTCTGTGGCTGACTGTGGCGTGATTTTCAGCTGTCCTCAGATGAACTGACGGCTGATACAATGACTGCCTGTGTGTGAGATGTTACACGCAACTTCAAACCTGTGTGTGTGTGTTTGGAATAGGGATTGAAATTTTGCTTTTACAATATTATTAATTTTTGGTGCTTGGGGTCACATTACCAATCATTACATATTTTTGATTCACAATCAAATCTCTGTCTGATAAAATTGGTTCCAATTGCTTCTTATTGAAGAAATGATAACATTTGTCTTAGGGCTCCTTTGTTTGCATTATCGAATAAAACTACCAATAACAATGGCAGCTCCATTATTATCAAATAGACTACATGACTTCTTCTCCACTTAACTGCTATAATTGTGTTTAATATTCAGTATTCAGTATATTCAGTTTGGCTAAAAACAGGAGCTAATCCGTCCTTCATTAGAGCTCAGTGGCCATCTTAAAATAATACAAACACCTTTCTTCTCAGGCAGATTATTAAATCTTGCATTCAACAGAAATCGAACAAGTATATTTAGTTTTCCTTTCTCTGTAGCATCACACAACAGCTGTATGACACTGTACCATACACTATTATAGTGAGGAAGTGAGGAGAAGCAATGGCAGTTTTAATGTATGGGAAGTGATTTATTTTTATAAATGTAACTAAATCAGTTATTCCTTTGTTAGTTTTCCTTTTCTGCACTACAAGAGTTTGTGTATCTGTTTGTGTATTTTACTGATGGATCAGCATGTCAACACGTCTTGTACTCACTATATCACTGTGTGTGACTGCATTACATAGTGTACAGCATGTGAAGCTCTATACAACTCACTATGGGCTGCAAATCTGCCATGTGTTAATCAAGCATGTACTGTTATTAGACTACTCCATGGTAAGCCCAGCAGGGATCAGGCAGACGAGACTGTATATCATTGTGTGTGTGTCTCTTAGGGTGTAATTCATAGTGTCATAGTGCTCAAGCGGATAAGTGCTTATTCTAACTAGTCAGAGCTTATGTTTCCTCCCTTTGGAGCCATTGGCCATCTCTGCATTTATGAAGGCCACTGTGTGATTTTTGCTTTTGAAGATATGTATATGAGTTTGCTCTTCAAGTGTGTGATGCTAAGATGGCAGTGGTCTTACTCTACTTGTGTGTGTGTGTGTGTGTGTGTGTTTCCCAACCCTAGTGGAAGTGAGGCACTGCATAAACTTGTCTTTGTAGGTCATAGACAGTGAGAGCAAACACTGGGACACAAGAGGCAGGTGGAGGTTTATAAATTGAGGAAAAGAAACATATTATTAGGTGGTGGCGCTGCCCACCCCTTTTCCTTCATATAACTTCACCACTGTTAATATCAGCTTGCTCAAATCACACACATTACCTACCACCCACAGATAAAAAAGGAAGAAGGGCAAGTCGTAGACAAACAAACATGATGATCTCTTACAGTAGATGTGGCACATCAGTGACAAACAAGCCCTGACATGTTTGTACACACATGTATCCACACACATGCAGACAGACACGCTCCACATGCGCAGCATGATCAGGGTCATTAGTGCTCGTTAATTAGAGCTGTGTTTGTCAGGGGTGTGTTGTAGCTGCTCAGCACTTTGGTAATGAGCTAACTCAATCAACCACCTGCTGGGACTGAGCCTTTAATAGACTAGTCTAGCCTGAACACAAAGAATAGACTGACCTTAAGACAAAGAAAAGACTAACACTGATGAAAACATCAGGACTACAACCATTTCCAGTACAGATCTACACACCACTAAATTAGCACTTCTCAAGCAAGCAAGCTGTGACACAATCAAACAAATATATCCAAAGAGGGAAAGTCAACCGTATTTACCTGTGATTTTCACACTTTCATTAAATGAACATTCAGTCTTTTCAGTGACTGGATAAAAACACTACTCTGAAGTAATACTTTCATTTTTGATGACATCACCTAGTTGATGGTATGGCTTGTTCTGTTTGTCATGGGCCTGTACCTTTTTTCATGTTAAATGCAAAACACGAAGTTCAAAAGATCAATGCGTGAGATTGTGCGTGGGTTGAAAAATTAACTACTTGTCACATTTGTAACTAAAGAACAAGCACACACAGACGTAAAATAAACCCATTTGATTAACTCCTTCCTGTGCTTTGACGGGTTGACCGCGGGGTTAGGAAGAGTCCATGTCCCGCAGCACGCCCACTTTGTCCATAGTATTATGGAATTGCAGAAAAGCTTTACAGACGGATGGTCATTGCTGTGTGCACCATGCAGGAGGTGTCCCAGTAAACAGTTCTCATAATTTTAGGGTTGGGTTGGTTGTATGAGTTGTCAGGCAGTTCATTTATGCCCCATTGACTCCCCTGTTGGTGCCACAGCAGGTTATTTTTGAGATTGTATTCATGCATTTGTTTGCTTTAAAAACAAACATTCAACAGTAGGTCTCTGAGGAACTGTGCACTGAAGTGTGTGTTTACAGACTGATGTGTGTGTGTCTAAGTGTGTACTGTGTGTGCATTCCAGCTGTGTGTGAACATGACCAATGAGAGACTGAGGCAGTACGTCTCTGAAGTGCTATTCCAGCAGGAACAGGCTGAATGTCTGCAGGAGGGCATTGCCATGGAGACCCCACGCTCCCCCAGCAACCAACCAGCCGTTCTGGACTTCTTTCTTCAGGTACGTTACTGGTTTGGACCAGTCCAGTCCAGTTTGTTCTCTCATGATGTCACAACATTGTAAGCCTACCATGAGCTTTGACAAAAGCTTTAGTCACATGGTTGAATTTAGTTGACAGACAGTTTAATCACTTAACAAAATTGTTTTTGTGTGTTTCTTTTCCTGTTTTTATTTTTGAGAATTGGGGATGGTTTTAGCAAATTACTGTTTTTCTTCTTCTTCCCTAATTGAACATTCCTGTGTAAGAAACAAACATACAAATCAAACTCGATGCATGTCCCTGTTCAAGGGCCTTTGTTGAAGGCTACTAATAACATTTGTGTGTCCCTCCTACAGAAGCCTCAGGGACTGCTGTGTGTGTTAGATGAGGAGAGCCAGAGCCTGCGGCCTGCAGAGCAAACACTGTACAAGAGGCTGTCAGCACAGCTGGACTCCAATCCAACTCACGGCCTCTCTCTCACCACTAAAGATGGCAACGGAAATCCCCCACCAAAAGACCAGGGCCCAGCTTTCACTGTCAGCCACTATGCTGGACAGGTCTGTCTGCCTTCCATTCATATAGACGCAGGGGTGGTAGAGCTAGGCAGTATAACATGCAATCAATTTCATTTACAGCACCTCATAAGTCTTAAAGGTAAAAAACAAAAAAAAAAAAAAAAAGTCACCAAACCAAATAAAATTGTTGTTAAAACAACATTATTGCTAGATTTAAATTTGTTCCTTCTTTAGGATGCACTAGGGTTAGGAGTGGCTTTAGCAAACACTTATGTAATACATTGCTGCATTTGAAACCTGGGCTTGTCAAGTGTGTAATTTTTTTGTTGACATATTTTATGACACAGCTGTTTTCCAGGTGATGGGAACAAATTGCTAGTGTTTCTTTGCGAAGCTGTTAAACAGTATTTACACTTTGTTCAGTTTGTTTTTTGTCTATATGATTAACAAAACCTTTTTTTTTCTGTCAACTCTTCTGTGTCCATGTCACCAGCTGCAATTTCTCCAACATCTGAGTCATTTCCTCTATCTGAATTAGTGTGAATTAGTAGGCACTTCTGGTTATTACATCACTTTAAACTACTCTCTCTGTCTGGAAACACACATGCTCAAACATATGAGTGAATACTGATTGTACTCTGTATTATGAATGCAACATTCATAAAAGCTCATAAGAAGCAAAAAGAGATTCCATTGGTGTTTTGAGTCCACACACTTCTCATAGAACATGTTGTAGAGATTTTCCACAAAAAAATGTTATACTGCTACATTTTATCACCAAACCATGAGAGTAAATGTACAGTATGAGTATTGAAGTGAATGTGCATGAACAATGTGTTTTTCCACTAGATTTCATATGACCTCACTGGATCGCTCACAAGAAACAAAGACTTCCTTCCTCAGAATCTCGTGCTTACGATGAAGTGTAAGTACCCAATCAATAACATACATATAAGCACGTTGTGGCGTCAGAGCATGCTTGATGTACAAAAATGCACTCTTGTTCAACTAACAACACACAACCCCTCTCTTTGTCTAAGTGAGGTTGTGTTTGTATGTGTGCGTTTCATCCCGTATGCAGCAGACAGCACCGTCTGTGTGTATATTGTCTATAGAAGGTGCCAGATGTGGGGTGTTGTGGTTAGCACGACACAGGCAGCCGTTGTGTGACTGCCAGGCTAGCCTTGTGTCCAGCAGCTTAATTGCTATAATTTCCATGATGAGGCTAATCTTCTCAAAGCTAGCCCTTCACTCACACTTGGCTGTTATCCCTCAGTCTGACTGAGGAGATGCCTTTCTGCCTTTCATCCACACACACACACACACACACACACACACACATACAAACACTGATACATTTACAATTTGGTTTCTTCTTATGGGTGTCATCTCCTCCCTTATGCACACCTCTTTATTTTAAGTTTAAGCCTTAAAGCTTATAGTAAAGCAAAGGGATCTATGTAAGTCAATATTCCGGTGTTTGGAATAAAAAGACAGTGGTCCTTGGTGCTATATTTAATCAGTCCATGAATGACTCTAACTTATGTTTGTTTTTCTTTGCTTAGTACACCTACCTGTCATCCTTTCCTCCTACCTCTCTCTCTTTCTCTTTCTTTTTCTTAGAGGAGAGTCACACGCCCACGTTCACACACATGTTGTTTGGATTTCTGAATGAGCTCATTGTTGTTGTGCACTGCTCCACGTGTTGTCGAGTGGCATAGTGCACCCCCTCTTGTTGCCTGACTGATTGTTTACATGGAGTCTAACTTAATGCATCACCCCCACCCTCACTTCTCCTCTGATCCCTTTCCCTTCCTTGTTTACATCCTGCTCACTGTTCTCTCTCTCTTTCTTTCTTTCCTTCTCTCTGTCTCTTCATCCCACCTCACCATATTCTCCTCCACCCCCTTTTTTCCACCAATGCTGTTGCTTCTTTTCACTCTTATTTTCCTCCCTCTCTGTGTGTATGTGCTTTGTGCCCAGCAGCTAGTGAGAGCGTGTTACTGCAGCAGCTCTTCCAGTCCAAGCTGACTCAGACTGGTTCGCTGGTGCCAGCAGCTCAGGGCCGCATAGGGCTGAGGGGGCCTAAAGCTGCCTTGTTGCTCCACAGGATGCCATCAGCCTCCCCTTCTACTGCCAACTCTGTCCCCCAACAGCCTCGGCGGTACCATGACCTTACCAAGGTACAGTACACTGTTCGCAGTGTAGTGAATCCATGTCACATTATTTTGTTGCTATGTACATGTAGCGATATGTACATAACTACACAACTGCAACACATGAGCTGAATTCACTGTCCTTGAATATACTGTTATCTCTTTTCTAGAGCATTTGATGTTTGTTGAAATGGATATTTCTCACACTACATAGGAACTGATGACTTAAAGGAACACAGTTATTCAGAAAGTGACATAATCACCGAGATGTTTTTTGTTCCATTTGGCAACAGACTGCTGTGCCAATCAATGGATAAAACAGGGAGAGTATTTTTGGAAAAAACAACAGTCCAATTTAAGATACTTCCCACCAGAGTGCTATATATAAACCTCTGGGAATTGGATTTGTTTGTACGGTCGTGTGAAGAGATAGAGAAATCCACAAGCAACAGAAGAAAAACATCAATCACACATCTGATAACAATATTCTTGAAATATCAAGTCTCCTTATTCACTGTCTCCCATTTTCTGTGTCCCTCTGTCCACTTTATCTGCTTTATTGTTTTGTAAAGCAGTAGTGGTGCACATGTGTGACTGAGAAAGTTTCCTGGTTGTGTAACCTCCTGGGCTGTCGTGCCGGCTGCCTCTGTGGCTCATTAGCTAGCCATCTAGAGCAAGGGCTTACATAAGACCCCTTTCACCTTTCTGTATATGTCTCCACAACCCCATACAGTAACAGTAGTATTAGGTAATATTGCACTGCTGTACTGGTTGTCAGACTGTATAAAAACGTATATGCGAAGCCATATTTATCTATTTTGTATAGCCCAACATCACAGTTTTGCCACTCTGAGCAGTGTGCGACACACGTTGTCCTCAAACCTGAAAATTCGACAGTAACCAAGTAGTTTTTAACATGGAAGAGACCTCAGGAAGAGCAACCAGGATAGGATCCTTCTTCCAGGAAGACATGCACACAAACAGTAGTTATTGTGTTTACATAGCAGATGGTAGATGTACAGTCAAGATGACAAAGTTAGATCGTAAACACATATGAGGAACATGATCTTAGAAAACATCAAGCAATTTTCAGATGCAGCTAAACAGACCTGAGCCACATGACCTCCTCTTCACCATAAATAAGACGGGATCAAGTTGGGCTCTTCATCTCTCTTCAAAGCTCTGTGTTCAACATTTGCTGTTTTTAAACACACTCTATAAATAAACTGGCTTAACCAAAGCCTATGAAAACTCATACTTGACCCACAGAGAAGTGGTTCAGTGGGACTGTTTAGTGTGATTGCAAACATCCTATAAAGTCTAGAATATTTTTATCTCTTGTCAAAGCCATACAGTCTAATTTGATGATAAGTGATGATTACATTCCATGATCTTAACTTGAATGCCATGTGAAATAAGATGCACATCTATTTTTTTTTCACTTTTGTATCTCTTGCTATTGTCAGATCTTGAAGAAGAAAGGCTCAAGCTCCTTCCTCCAGCGACTGGAGCGTTGTGGGCCCATCACAGTGGCTGTCCAGCTGAGGGTAAGAACCACTCTAATCTGCTGTAGTCTGAAATCATCCAGGTTAAGTGATGGCAAATAAAATTGCCATTATTTGTTTTTTTGTTAATCTAGCAATAGATTGGTGACATGTTTACATTGGACTATTGAAGAAGCATTTATCAAGCATATTCTGCAAGCTACAAAAAAGTTTTAAAACCACTACAAATTAACATGCAAATAATTGAACACTTTGGAAAACCAATTTTTCTTTCTTATACTGAATCTGAATAATTCCTATAAAGAGCAGAAGATTCCAGTAGTTTGGCTTTTTCTGTGCAAAAACAACTGGAACATCCTTCAACTTTGGGTCGTAAGAAAAACGTAAAGACAATGTTTGCAGACAATGAGACAAAACCATTTATTCAATATCAATTCCCTGTGTAAAGTAACTGTCTTAATCCAGTTGTATGCATCAATTTATTGATCAAACAAACAGGGTTTTTTGTGAATTTTGTCCTCACTTGAAGCAATTACTGAAGTTAATGTAGTGTAGTAGAGCCACTCCCTCGCAATTGTCCTCACTGCACATTATTCTTACTCGTTCACAAAACACTGCCTTTGTAACAATGCAGCTCCAAGACCTAATCAGAGTAGGGTATTATGATTTCATAACTATATAAAGCAACAGTAATATTCAGTTAGAGGAGAACAGTTCCGCATCTGCTGGTGACGCAAGGCGGCTGAATGTGCTCAGAGAAGCAGTACCTTTGGCCTGAATGAAACCAGTGTGTTGCACAATCATAGTTGTGGGCTTGTGGTCGATGATTCCCTCAGGGAATGGAAGGGAAGGAGAAAGTGGGCTGAAAAATGATGCTGTACCAAGCCAAACATGAAGCCCTCCACATGAATGAATGAACAATAAGCAACCACTGTGTGCCATGCACACGCATTTGTGTTGGTGCATGCGCTTGTTTGGAGGGAATGTGAATGCTGGTAGTGACGTTCAAAGATGAGGGGTGAGGTGTGGAGCATTGTACCTACGGGTATGCAGAATATAGACTGACGTCAGTTTGTGGAGTGACAAAAACACAGATGTAAGCGCTTACTTGTATGTGGATGTGTGGGTACATATGTGACCTTGGATGCGACATCTGTGAATTTAGAGTTTTCAAGAAGAACTCCCTCACATTCAGAAAGAGAAAAGAGCACATTGTGTCTTCCTTCCTCTAAAAGAGAAACACATTCCCAAAATCAGAACACAGGATGACTGTGGCTCATAAATCAAGTTATTACATCAAAAACAAAGAGTCAGAGGAACGTTCTTTTTCCTCTTTTATTTCAGTATGCAAAGTCTGAGAACAGTCACTGAGCTCCTCCAAACACAGATAACAATTGTTAATCAGAGCATTTTATTAATTCTGTTATTTTGATTGTAAAATTACTGGTAGATGCCTCTGACCACTTCATCTCTTCTTGTGCCTTTTCCAGAACTCGCTGTCGGAAATGATCAGTAAACTGCAGGCGTGCACACCGCACTTTGTGGAGTGTGTGCGCCCCAACACCACTGGTCAGCCAGACAGTTTTGACAGCTTCCACGTGTCTACCCAGCTGCAGTACATTGGGGTGCTTGAGATGGTGCGCATGATTCGTTATGGATACCCGGTCCGTCTGTCCTTCCCGGGCTTCCTCAGCAGGTCAGTGCAGCGATTGGCACAGGCCTCAGCAGTTATTGTTCTATCTTAGTTTGTTGACTCATTCACCTCACATACTCTTCTTCTCTCCCAATTTCCTCTTTAAGGGAAATGTCTTACAGATGGTGGGTTCATCTGCTTTTCTCTTTATCTGTTTCACTGATCTCACAAACAACAAACAATCTAATGCATTAAACTCCCAGACACTGGTACTCTGCTAGTTTATACACTACCTATCAGAGGTTTTAAGAACATCCTTGTTTTTCTAGGTTTTATTGAATTTCAGTAGTTTAAGTCAAGTGAATAAACTGATAAAGAGAAAGGACAAAGTTTCCCATTGCAGCAGCACACCAGCTAACATCACACAAGCAACATATCTTGTAATATCACAGTTTGATTTCTGTTGTAGAGAGAAGGTCACAAGTGAGTTCAGCAGCTGAATTTAGATTAAATTTAGTTCAAGATTCTATGATTCTCCAATTGCTCATCTGTGCAACACTTAATATCAGTAATAGTTGGAAATATGGAGACTGAAATATAGACTTTTAACTGGTAGTGTATATGACAGGGCATGTTGGTCAAAGAATGCTGACAACTATATTCCTTTTCTATGTCAGCAAATGGATACAAGGGCATATACAATACAAGATAACAGGCTCACATGCAGGTTGACACATTAGCATTGACAAGTCACAGCAACCTTCACTGTTGGAAGTACAATTTAACCTTGAATGGCTGCTTTAGAGTATTATGGTAGTCCACTGCAACTGATGAATGTCACTATCACATTTCCTATGTCAGCCTGACACACATTAAACAGTCAGTCTTGTGTAAGGTCACTATGTTCCGCACTTAAATGTTAGCCATTATGACCACCGTTGCCTCTTTCTTAACTCTTACACTGTATCCCTTGCTGCTCCTGTCCTCCACTTAATTTACTTCTTGTTTCTAAGACACTTGTGTGTGTGTGTGTCTGTGTGTGTGTTTCCCCTTTTTTGTAGAGAAGCAGTCACACCACATCTCCCCCACTTTTCTGCCTTACTTTTGTGACAGTGAAACAGCATAAACCATGAAAGTTTACAATTTATTAACTCTGCGTATGCTCTGTTTTTTTGTGTGTCTCTGTAACTGGGCTGCTCTAAATATACCACATGTTGGACATGCTTGCTGTCCAGACATCTTCAGCCCCTAGGATTGATGTCACGTCTCAGTGACCTATTGAGTTTACCATACAGGGTGTGGTTGAGGTTGACATCAACTCTTTCTAGGGTCTGGCAGTTTACCATTGGATGGTTATCTCATGTAAACAACAGTGAGCAGATTTCATAATTTTGTTTTTGCAGTAATAACATAAGTACTAAAAAACTATAATACTGTAAAATATTGTTTCCTATACATCTTTTATTCTACAGCCACTCTTGTGCTTTGTATATTCTTTTTGAAGTACTAAGTTTTTAGTGCAATAATTTCCTCCTTTCACCGTTTGTCTCACAGTTTGTTTCCGTGTTCTCCAAATTCTGAGAACTAGTTGAATACTGAGTGGATTTAGCTCTAAGTCTGTCTCTTTCTCTCTATCTCCCATCCTCAGTGACTCTCTCTCTTTTTTAGAGGATAAAGGGATTAACAAAACATTCCTGCCAGATAATAAGAGAGGACAAAGCTGGCCACATGACCCCCCCCCCCACCACACACACACACAAAAGCTCCAGCATCCCAACATCCCAACACCCAATTTTTTTAACTAGAATGATACTCAGTAGCTCTACTGAGCTTTTACCTCTGCCAAGGCCAAACACTCCTACATGTCTGTCAGATCTGGGTTATTTTGTGAATTGGCATCAATTGTAAATTTAAAGATGTCAGCAACATAAATATAAATTTACATGATTCACATCTACAAGAGCCACTATTTTTTTCCATACTTTGGGTTTTATCTAGAAATAATTACAATTCCTAGATTCACGGCTGAATTTAAGCGGTTCCACTCCGGCACATGCTCCATCCCTCCACCAAATTTGATGCTTTATCTGTTTTTACCTAATCTTGCTGGCAAATAAACAACAAAAACAAACATACATGGAAATATAACCTCTTTGACGGAAGCAATTGGGGGAAAGAAACAGTAAATCAAGATCCTATTTATTGTTATTAAGCAGGTAGGGTTGTAGTATTAACTCACATAACCACCAAAGGGATTTACCGTATAGTAAACAAAATACAAAGCTGATACAGAGTTGTTTGAAGTGTGCAAAATTTATTGTATGAACACAAACTGGATTTTTTTTTTTTTTTGCTCAAACATACTCAAAGTGAACGAGACACTTATAATAGGTTTTTATGAGAGAAGCTGAACATGAAATTCAATCAGGAGAAGTGGGCCTATGTCAAATGGTAAAGTGAATCCAATTTTTCTTGGATTGAACAATAAGAGCCAACGCTTACATTGTTCAAGCTGTAATTGAAAGATTCCTGGTGAGGGTTTAGTGAGTGCAGTTTGTTAAACCATATATTGTGTCCAAGTGCATGTATGTGTGAGTCTGTTTTTTCATTCTTTTTTTCCCTTTTTTGCAGCCATGCACTGTATAATAATCTATCAATTAGCAATGGCTGTGACTAGATGACAACTGAGAAGTGTCAACTGGTTGCCAAAAATGGAAACTTTGTTTTCATTGTAGGTGATTTTATTGTAATATCACAGCTGGTTTCTGCAGTACATTTCCACCGTTGAGTTAAAGTTGTTTGTTTGCACTATATGTGGATAGAGCTTATTGTGAATGGAAGCAGCAAGACAGTACAGCTAAGAAAGTTTTGCATGAGGTGAAAAGTGAAAATTTGCATATGCGGTGGTTGTTAAAAGCAGTTTTTTTTTTTTTACATGGAAAACATCAAAGGTCCCTGACTGGGAGTTTCATGAAAAAACATCATACACCAAGGTTTACAGTACAGTTGTATTCTGACGTGTTGGTCTCTTCCCTCCACTCTGTTCTGATTTTGCAGTGGTTGGTGTCAAAATTTGAAGCCAACCCTGGATGACTGAACAGTTCAGTGATATTGAATAGAAGATGGTATTGACCGTATGGGCGGAGAGAACCACAATTTTTACAAACAAAGAAGAAACCTGCTCCATCTGGTGAAGTGGGTGGATGTACATACTCGACCATGAGCATGTCTTTGATGTATTCCTTCATGGCAGCTGTTTTCTGCAGTGGAGAGGGAACAGAGATGACTCAGAGGTGGACAAACAGGCTGTATGATGGCAGGGTGGTTGCTTACTTATTGCCAAACAGTTTTCTGCAAGTTGGAACTAGAATAAGCCAAATCACCCTCTTGACTTGCAGAGACAGGATTGGTGATCTGGCAGTTGAATTGTAGGTCATTTACGGGAACTGGCATAGAAGATTTTGACGTCAGGACCAGGATCAATACTGTGCATAGTGGTGAGGGTCAGAGTCCTGTTTTATGTGATGTAAGGCTTCAATAATATGAGATGTATTTATTTTATAACATTCAAGATGATTAAAATGAAAGGAAGATGTGTCATAAACTTTTTAGAAGTTCATTTTGTGTGTCTTTATTAATAGCTTGATGTTTTAGATGCATGAACTGTTAACATGTATATTAAACCTCTAGAGAATTATTTCCAGTCCCTGCATTGAGCTAATGTGACCCAAACAAGTCCATTGACTGGATGCACAGATGAAACTGAAACATTTAGATCTACCTCCACTTAAAACAACTAACAAGCTGAATCTTCAAAAATATCAAAACAACACAATTTTTAGTTGGACTGGAAACCGTGATCAGCAATGCAAAACTGCCAAGTACTGGTTTGTGTGCAGTGTTTATGTGAGATTGTTGTGTTATGTGTTCATACAAGTGGACCTTTGTGCATGTCTTTGTCTGACGTAGATCGCTGTTCTTCTGTTTATACATTAAGACCATGCTTAATTTAAGTGGCTGCCACTCACAAAGACACCAGTCAGCCCAGCCCAACTGCCATTCATATCTTTCTCACTCTCCTCCACTGGTTTCAACACAGACACGACCAATGAATGAACACAGCCTGGCAAAGCAGAGGAGGGAGCTGCTGCAGAGTGGGGGTGGACTACACTGCTGTCCTCACAGAGCTCTTTCTCTACTGATTTCTCATTCTTTCCTCACATGCTCTCTTCTCTAGACTCCATTTTCTGATTTTTTTTTTCTCAGCTTCATCCCTGATCTTTCTAACAGATGCCAACATTTTCTTTTTTGTTGTCAGCGTATTGATTTTAAGTCTTTGTCTCTGCGTGTTTCTCTCAGGTGCACACGCACTGTCTCAATTTTGCTCTCTTTTCATTTTTCTCTTTCCATTTGTCACTCTTTCAAAACAGGTCCTGGCCTTTGTCTAATCCAAATGACAAGCCAATAAATCAGCCATTAATCTCGAGGTTGCTATATTCTGGTGAACACAAACACACCAGTGTGTACACAAACACAGACACACACTTGCTCAGTGGAACCATGCAGGCTACTTCAAGCTAAGTCATAGTGACCGCCTAAAGCAAATTATATGAGTGCCTTGGTAACCAGAGTGATTTATGAGGAAATCTATTTTATTGTTGTTTTTATTTGTCTTTTATGACAAACACTATGTGTTTTGTGGCCAGGTTTATTTTCTGCTATTGTGTAAGGTCAAATACTGCCACTTGAACCTTGTTTCTGTTAATACTAACCACTGCACATGTGTTGCTTTCCTCACTCCTATACTTTGTTAGAAAGTGGATGAGAAAGAGGCATCAGTATTAATTACTTCTGCAAAAGAGGTTATGATATCACCCGTATCATACTGCTCATATTTTACAGCAGTATCGTACATAAACTAGTGAACCGGTTTGCACCAGCCCCAGTGGACGGAGGTGCAGATGTTAAAGATCCAGGAGTTAAAATAAACCTTTCCAGAAAAGGGGAATTTTTCACCCTGGCAGAGGTAAGTGCTCTATTGAGTGCTTTTCCAGTTAAACATATCACAATTGCTGCTCTCTAACATATAGGTCAGTTTTCCTACAAGGCTAGTTCCAAGTTGGTCTTCATCATCCCCCTCCTCTAATGGATAAACATACATTTGTAGGCTATTAAGTTGCCTACAGAATATCCATTATCCCAGTTTGACCCCTAGGGTGAAAATCCATGACTAAATAAAACCAATAGGCTTTAAGGATGTGGTGACGTAAAGTTTGTCAGATGGACATGAGCAGCTTCACAGAGGAAATGAGTGGTTTAGTTTCCAGTTGCCTTCTACCTCTCCTTTACCACCTTAGTGACGCTCAATAACGGTGGTCACTGATGGCCATTTGGTCACAGAGAACTCTGTTAGCACCCTGTAGCCTTCCATTTAAACTCTTATCAAAGGGGTTATTTCACTTCTTTGGCTCCACATGAAGCCCCCTTGGGTCTTGTAAAAGCAGAGCCTATCGATGGTTTTCATATCCTCATAGGGAAGGTCATGGGTTTACAGAGTTCCTTTGTGTTTTATGGGCCCAGGGGGACGGCGTGTGTTGTCTGCTGGACTGGTATTATCATACAGAGACAGGGTTAGGGAGAGTTCAGGCAGACCCCAGTCCTGCAAATCAAATATGTCCCACATTCATGTGCACTCGCTTACTCACAATACAGGTGGTTTAAGCTTTTAGCCATCTGCTTCTTAAATTTGTCTCATCGGATGTGTGACATCATCATCTGGCTTGGCTCTCACCACTGATAACTAAAGAGACAGAGCTTTTGGTATAACGTGGGAAATTTACATTTCTGTTTCCTGATTTTTTTTTTGGTCCTTTTCTTTTCGTTTAGAAAATTTCTTACAGATATGTGTAGTACATATCTGGGTATACAGATATGTTTGCTCTGTTACATATGTCTATAAATTTCAAACCTAATGTGTCGTACACAAAAGGGGCTCTGGTTACAGTGTAATGTGATGTAATGTGGTTTAAGTCAAACAAAGTTTGTATAAGCAGGACTAATTAAAATATTGATCTGTATGGATTGTCCTTATGTTTATAAAAAAAAAATCCTGCAGTTTTTAAACTCACAAACGTGTTAAAAACTTTGTTGTTGACAAATAAGGACCTGCGTATTTGTCTTAGCTTAATATTACTATCTAAGTTAAAAGTCTGTTGTCATTGCATTTGCCTTTCATGAAAACAGCAGGAGATGCATTATTTTGCACAGTTGCACTTGATCACTTACTCACTTTACTCACTTACTCATTTCACAAAACTCAGTGTGGTGCTTTGGATCAGTGCAAATGTAGGATTTCCTCACCATCGGAGAGAACACACACATCCTATTTTCCCATCTTTAAAGCAGAGAACGAGAGGTTTTAATGATGATTTGTTTTTTTTAATTGTTTCTCCAAAAAGTTAATTCATTCATTCACTCTTCTTCAATACAATTATGTGTATACTTAAAAACTGTCCTCCTAGAGCAGGAGAATAGGGGCTCATTAGGGCCCTTTGAAAGTAATGGCTTATAAAGGAGATAATATTTATCAATTTGTCAATCTTGTACATTCAAAATAAAAACATTTATTGTTGTAAACAAATAGATATGTGTATATAATTTGTGTTTGTACAGTTATTATCAACATACCTCACTTTCCCTTTCTCCCCGATCATGCAGACACAAACAAACCTCTGTCTCTATCCAGCTGACCGGTCATAGTAACGGTTGCCCTTAGCAACACCAATAGGAACAGATGCTGTTTGGCTGGGCTGCCATATGACCCCACTGACCTTTGAACCCATTGTTTCTGAAAAGAGGCGGTGTCACTTGAACGTGTTTTTTTTTTTCTTTTTTCTTTTTGAGGGGTTTGCCTGCAGCTCTAATGTTTTCTGTTTCTCTTTGCATCTCCTAGATATAAAGACCTGGTGGTGCCAACTTTGGGAGACAAGAGAAAATTGTCACCAGAGGAGAGATGTCGCTCTGTTCTGCAACAGTCCAAACTTCAAGGATGGCAGGTGCGTGTGCATGTGTGCACGTATGTGTCCATGTAGTACGTGTGAGAGAATTTGTGTCACTTGTCTTTTTCAGTCTCAATCAATAACAAAGGATTTGCCAAATTACTTAATCCCTGACCCTCCATTTGAAAGATCCCATGGAATCTTTGACAACTCGTTCCAGCTGTCCCACCTCATCACAATTCTTGTCACACATACACACAGAGCAGCATGGATCCCTCCACACCCCCCTCTCTGTTCTGTCTGCCAGACTGCTGTTGTGTCTGAGTGTGTGACCCTACAGGTCACATCAGCTCCCGTCTCACACACGCAAACACACTCCTCAACAATGCCCCACAGACACCTTTTCACACAGCCCTGCTCTACACACACACACACACACACACACACCACTCCAACAAGTAGCGTGTGTTGGTAGTGTCTGTGGAAGTATGTCACCCCCACAGTTTTGTGCACCTGGTGTAGAATGACCTCGGTCGCCCTCCAAAAGCCTCCTAAGTTCAGGAAGTGAATGCAGTGTCAACATGGAAGCCCACACCCTGCCCACACTCCACACCCACCTATCATCATACATCATCGCCACATCACTGCTTTCCCATCCCTCAACTAGCAAGTCACAGTCTTCTGAGGTTTCCAACAGAAGGGTTGCTGGCTACTTTGAAGTACATAATAATGCTTTTGCGTAGATGTTTGATCAGGGTACTTTCTTTATTCATGTGTAGATGGGCAGCAGCAAAGTATTTCTGAGATACTGGCAAGCAGACCAGCTCAACGATCGCTGCTACCAGCTTCATAAAAAGATCATCACCTGTCAGAGAGGTAATTATCCAAAAATAACACACCAAACACCGAGCTGTTCTTGTAGATGTTTTTTTTTTCTCTGTTGTCTCTGTCTTCATCTCCCCTTCATCATTATTATATCTCAGTGGTGCGTGGTTGGTTGGCAAGGCAGCGGGTTCATCGCAGGCTGTCGCAGCAGCAGAAAGAAGAGTGCAGTGTTCAGCGTTTCCTACAGGGGGCAGAGGACATGGGGCTGCGAACCTATGACCAGTTGGTCATCCAAAACGCATCCGACATCGCACGAGAGAGCGACCGCCTGCGCTGCCATGGAAACAGCCTTCTCAGCACCATTAGCAACAGCCCACCACTTGGTGAGAGGCCTGAGCCGGTGGGTAAGGAGGAGGATCAGCCTGTTAGGAGGTAAATTAGCACACACCTTGACGACTTATACAGTCGCATTCACTTTCGAAGCCAGCCGAGGATGTATGATCAGGACATTCGAGCTGTGTATATGAGCAGTTTATTAACTCTTTTACCATTTGTCATTGGGATTTCTAATATTATTTTGCCAACGTTCTTAACAAATATTCATTTAATCAGAAAATGAAAATGTTGTTTGTATAGACTTCCACCTTGCTACTGATTACTTCACAATAATGCACTCAATCAAGACTTTAGTCCCTCTGAAATAGACATTTTATCACTCACTAGAATATAAATCATAATACTAAATGTGATGGCCTCATATTATTTAGCTTGCAAAATAACAATCAGCAGTTACTCACAGGATTTATGATTCTGTGGAGGAATCATTTACCTTTATAAAGCAAATGATGTGTGCATGTGTTTGTGTTTGCATATGTGTGTGTCTTTATTCGTCTCTTTTAGCATGTGCGTACGTGTGACTGCGTGGCATGTGTTTCGTGATTAATGATGTCATTGTATCCCTGTGCGCTGTAGGCTTTTAATTGTAAGTTTCATGATGGATAGTCAGATAATGAGCTGCGTTATCAGATTGTATTAGTATTGTGTTGCACCTATGGAACGGTATCCTTATCTCCTCCTCACCTCATGCTAATATAACATATCAAGCCAGGAGAAAATGAAATAACCCTCGAGGGCTGACTTAGAAAGGAAACAAAAAAGTAATGAGAAGAATTTAGAGGCCGTCCTAAAGAAATGACCTTCATTTTGAAAAGCCACTTTCTCGCTTTCTGAAAAATGATGGCCTTGTTTACGGTAATACCTGAATTATGACCTATGCATTTCTGCACTAAAAGGTTTATTAGTGCTGAAATCACTTGTGTGTGTGTGAGAGAGAGATGTTTTTGGCTTTCTGTGGTATGTCGCACAATAACAGCATTTATTATTTCAATACCATCTTTCCATTTTTGAAAAAGGCTGCAGTATCGTTTGTATTGCTTATTGCCACAGTCACATAATTCTGGCTTTCATTTCAGGTTGACAGTGAGTGGTGACAAATATGCTGACATCTCAAGGCTTTGTGACAAAATTTATGATCACTTAAATTCTGGAATTTAATTATAATGTTTAATTTGTTTTTGGTAACTAATCTTCAAAAAGACACAGTTTTAACCTTTGTAGTGTTTAGTATTTAGTAAATAATTTAATCGTTACTAAATAAAATGGAAAAAGGAGTAATTGTAAATTTCAGATTCATTTCAGGGAGCAATAGTCACAATTGAAACAAAAATAGGTGAAAGCTTACACCATTTAGCAGACTGTAAGGGTAGTTTTTTTTTTTTTTTTTTTAATACTTTTGCTTTGATACTTAAATTGGATGTTAAAGAGGAAATGAAACACGCACACACAAACATGGTTTCTGTATCCTCTCTGTGTCCTTGCACATGTAACATCTGCTACTGGGACAGGAGACAGGAGCACGGGGAGGCTTGTGACAGGAGGAGGGGTGTCACTTGGCAAACTGGGAGAGAAGTCATAGTGATTCTAGATTGCAATAAGCACACGCACACACTTCGGCACACAAAAGTACAAATGCACTCACATACACACATTCCCCCAAACTCTCACATGTGCCACACCCCCACCTCCCCCACACACTCCTGCAGTCACAGAACCAACAGATGGCACAGCCAGATTAGCGAAGGAGATATCAAACTGGATATTATCAAATTACTGCAAAGTGATTAGATTTAAAGCATAATCTTTGGTCTTTATCCTCCAATTGGCCTCCTCAGCTCATATTTGTGTAATGACAGTTGAAGCAGGCATGTTTCGAGTTTGAGTGTATTGAAGATGAAAATGATAATCAAAAAATAATTGTATGAAAAGATGTTGTGCCTAATTAAAACCCCTATGTTTCTTTTGTGAAAAGCATGAATCAAATTGTTCCTTACACTCATTTTGTAGGGTTGTGGAGAAAACTGGGAAAGTCCACGACGGCCCTGTCAATGGAGGCAGTCGAGTTATTCGTCATTTTCGCTCCAGCTCAGTACCAACCCCCCTCGCCATGGAGAACATGGTCCATTCATCTGCCAGTCCACCCCTCAAACCAGCCCTGCAGCAGATAGCCCATAACAGTGAGGATGGAGCAGGCGGGGGAGGTCTTTCATCTCCTCGAAAGCAACCTCCACCCAAACCAAAGAGGGATCCCAACACCCGTCTGAGTGCATCTTATGAAGCAGTTAGTGCTGGGTTGGTGATGGCCGCCAAAGAAAGCCCCACCCCAGAGAGCAACTGCTCACCAGCTGGAAGCCCCCCTAAATCCCAGCTGTCCCCCACAGACCCTTCAGGTATATCACCTCTACTTGTCTTTGAAAGATGTGACAGATGGTGTTTTTTCGTGCTTCAGTGCCGTTACCTAATGTTTTTTTCCTGTGTTTTAAATGCTTTACTTTTTATTTCCTTAGCCTTGTCCAAACCCCGTCCCCACAGTGATGACTACACAACCATGAGGAAGGTACCACCCCCCAAACCTAAGCGCAGTCCCAACACTAAGCTGACAGGCTCGTATGAGGAAATCAACGCTGTAGCGCCCCACCTCCACCAGCTGCGCCCTGCCGATGTAAAGCTGGCCTTGCTGTCCCGCGCTGGGGGATGTGGAGGCTTTGGTGGTTTGATGCAGAGAGCAGCTTCCATTGATGCCCCACAAGGGGTATCACTGAGCTTGTATCAGGGTCCAGATGATGAGGACGTGTACATAGAGATGGTGGGCTCTCAGCCACGGGCTCGGAGCCTCCAGGACCCCCCTGATAGCCCAGAACAGGCTGCCGACTCAGAAGCCGTTTATGAGGAAATGAAGTATTTCCCTCATGAAGATGGTGGACCTCCTGCCAGTGTGGTTACCAAGGCAGCAAAACTAGAGGCTTTAGGTTTGGGCTTGGTGGGATTAGGGACATCTCCTCCTCAGAGCGAGACCAAACGGATGGCAGGGGTTGTTGCTTCTTTGGACATAGCTCATTTACAAAGCCTGTCCAACAGCGGAGCTTCCAAAGCTCAGCATGGCAAAGATGGCAGCTGTGACATCCCTGCTCCGTTCCCTAACTTGCTCCCCCACCGTCCACCTCTTCTAGTGTTTCCCCCTTCTCCCGTCACCTGCTCTCCCGCTTCAGATGAATCACCCCTCACCCCCTTAGAGGTAAAGAAGCTGCCTGTGTTTGAGCCAAATCTGAACTATGCCACTGGCCCAGACAGCCCCCTGTCCCCGCAGTATGCTCGCCAGAGGGCAGACTCCTCTCCTAGCCTCACTGTCCTAATGCCAGAGAAGAAGTCTACACCTCCACTCACCCCTCCACCTCCACCTCCTCCCCCGAGTGCCCCCCCACCTCCCTACAGACCTCCTTCACACTTCCCCTTCCCGCCTGAGGCCAGCTTGCTAGCTTTGACACGCGCAGCATCTGTCACAGGGAGCTCAGACTCCCCAAAACATCATCACAAAGGTCTGGCGGGGAACCACTGGGGAAGCCTCCTCCCTACTCCCCAGTGAAGATGTCCCGTCCTGAGCCTCGGCGAGCACACTCCTGCTCTTCTTCTCCCCTGCTGTTCAACCCAGCCAATGGCAGACCTCTGACCAGTCCTCTGGATGAACTCAACACTCTGTTCAGCTCTGGACGCAGCCTGCTTAGGAAGTCCACGTCTGGCCGGAAGATGAGGGATGGAGGTCTGTCAGTAATGCTCAGATATACACACATACACACACTCTCACTCACATCTATCTAAAACATTAGAGAACACTATAGCACCTCCAAAGTTTTGAACACCACCCCTCCTTCCCTTTTCCCCTTTTTCTTCAATCATTGTTTTCAATTGTATTTGTTTTTATGGGTTAATGTTCTATTTACAGATTGGATACTCTGAGTCAGACAAGACCATCATTATAAGAACCTGTTGGTGTGTTGGCATGTATCAAAAGGATGGGGAGTTACCCTTTGATTTTTCATCCTTTTATAAATAATATCCCATTCAACCCGTGTGTGTGCGCGCAGGAGTTCATAAGTCAGTTGTGTGTTCCATCTACTGCAATGATTTCATGATCAAAACCTCAGCCTGGTCTGTGCCAGATGATTTATTGGGGACTTGGTGAATTCCTTCTGTACAACCAGAGTGGTGTAGGGTTGTAATAACCCTGTGTTTGGTGTGCAGACCTGTGACACACATGCCCTGTGTTGGAGTGGTAGGGCAGTGAGATGCTCCAGCATCCAAAAGCCTTCCTCATAAATCCTTCTTCTCTATCTTGGAACTACCTTACATTAATTCAGATGCTGTAGCCAGACACCCCCTTTGGCCCACTTGAGGCAGCACATTTGTTACAGTCTCCAGTGCAGTGCCCTTTGGCTGCTGCAGCTGCCTCCTAACATGTTAGCTAATGAGCTAGCCAGGGTAGCCCACTTTGAGTCACACGGACTGCTCTGTACCCATGATCAAATTGTGTTGTAGCTTAGTGCGCTACATGCAGAGCACATACAGACTGTGACACTGATGCAAAGGTTGACCTTTGTAAAAGCAGGACAAACATATTTGTCTCACATAGAAAATGAAATGGGTGGGTCCTTAGGTCAGAGGTTTCCAACCCCCAAGTGATTACTTTGTGTTGTTTTCAGGAAATTTAATTTTCCATTCAGAGTCTATATTACAAAAACTTAGGATCATCAGCAAAGGTAGAAACTGTGTTGTTCCACTGTCTTTTTATTGAGTCTCTGTTTCCTCGAAGTGTATTAGATGTGGCTGGGTTAATAATACATGAGCAGTAGCATGATGAGGATGGGCATCAAATATTTAACAACTCACTCATGTTCTGCTGAAGGCAGTGTGACTGTCCAGCAGTAGCAAACAGGCTCATCCCGGACAATTATCTAAGAGACAAGTTAGAAAAATGACAAACAAGTGAAAGTGTTAGCTGCTCACCAGTCATCTTCCCAAAATTCTTTGTTGTTGTGAAGCTGCACATTACACAGTTGTGTCATACTTCTATAACTGTAATAAGTTCAAAGGGCAGGTAGCTGAACTCCTTATATGAGACGGTATGAGAGCAAGTGCGTATGCTGACATATATGGCTCACGTGACATCTTGCACTTGACTCTTCGTTGGCACCTGGACCTACGCAGGAAAAGCGCTGGCGTCATGGAAAACAGTGTGTGTGACAGGGGAACCTGGCGTTGGGGTATTTTGAGTGGGCAAAGCAAAGCGGTTCGCTTAGATCAGAGCACAGAGGGATGCCGATGGGCTTAACAGGATGGCCTACTTCCGTTCCCTCCCGGCTGTTAAATGACTGAATGTGATACCTGATGCTGTGGGAGTGGCCAGGGGTTACAGTTGCTATCCCAGACATCTCTGTGAAGAGCAGCTGCCTCTCCCTCCTCCTCCTCCCCTTCCTCATCCACAGGGAATGAGAAAACCACAGGAATGCCAGGGGAAGAGGGCAGGTGGTCTTGGCAGGCTTCAGGAAATCACTGTCATAAGACATCTCATGCCTCACTAGCTGCATACAAAATTCACAAGATTGGATAGAAGTCCAATTGTCTCTCATTATAATCTTCATTGTACAAATCCAAATACTCGCAATGACTCATCGTTACACAAGCACGCGACCCTCACATGGACTGGCTCCGTGTCTCCATGTCTCTGTACCTGGCCTTTTGTACCTCACAAACACACACCTACCCTGCTGGACCTATGGTAGAGTTTGCTAAGTTTATATTTAGGCATCTTGTGACTGCAGGGGGACCAGGAGGCACACATTCTCAGTGTGGGACAGCAGCTGACGAATTCCCATTCACACTCCCACACACATACTGTATGTACCCACAGTCACTTACTCATTCACTGTGTGAGAGCATGTGAGCCCCAAGGAGCAGCAGCAGGGGCAGAGGCAGGTCATGTGGAGTCACCTTCCCACCAGACTGAGCTGAATGAATACTTTTTAAAAAGCTGGGGTGGATGAACAAAGAGGGGTGGGAGTAAGTGGAAAAAGAGACTGGATATGAATGTGTGATTGTGGTATTACAGCAAAATTGGAGCATTTTGAAATATTATCAGTTAAAGCAACATGTTGTAGTTTGCAGTACTCCATAAGTCTGCAGTGAATAAAACTATCATGATGGAATCTAATGAATCTGATGTCTACTGTAAATGACATGAAATGACATGTACTGTTCTTTCCTCTGGCTATATTCCTCTCAGGATTCAATTCTAATATCAATCTGCCAGGGAGGGAAGAATGTGGCTCTGCCCCCACCTCACCATCTCTGCAGCTACAGGACAAGAACGCCAACAACCACTCTCCCCACTCTCCAAGTCCTGCCCCCGTCGAAAATGGCAACCAGCTCTCCAACGGTAACATTTACTGTCAGAATTCAAATTACATAGTTTTTTGATAGTTGATAGTTGAAGACATACAAATATAAATGCCCAAGAGAGCACTCACATACAGTGGACAGAGAATATCAGGTTCAGGTTGAATACATTTTACATTATTTTACATAGTTTGAACATCCAAATTATATCAAATCATCACAATGTACCACAGTGAACCATCTACACCTGACAGGTGTGTAAGATCATATGTTGTTTCATCCCCCAGTCATTTATACTTGCGTTTGAAAAGTGCAGTGTCGTTCATTTTGTACCTGTCTGTGTGTGAATGGACTTCCAGTCACATGACAATGTCTCATAACATGCTCTTGATGTCGTGTGTTCAGGGTCGCTGGAAGATGAAAGTCACAGCAAGTCAAACTCCTCCAGCTCCACCACTCTGCACAGACACATGGACAGCCATCATACACAGGTAAACACACAGGCGTCACAGACAGGCATCCAGGAGTGTGTGTTTTGTTATCACACTTCTCTCAGTTGAACATATACTATTTCAGTTTCAGATGCTTAATACTGATGGCAGTAGGACTCATTTCTTTTTGTGGTAGCTTTACTTTCTAATACCTTATGTAACACATAGACCTGCTCTTTAAATTTTAAAATGTGAGTGGCATGTACATACACATGCTTACACACTTACACAAACACACACACAATTAAAGCACAACCATATCAGGCCTGCATTTTGTTTGCGGTTTGTTGACATTTTGAGTGGACCGGAAAGTGGCCCCCTTTGAACAACACGTATCACTCATGACATGTGAGCTTTCTCTGGCTCTGTAGACAGGTGTACGATTACAGGATTGAATTTAACGTCCTGCACGCACACACGCTCTCCCAAGTAGGAATGGATGCACGCACACTCACTGACACAAACAGCTTCAATTAACAATTGACAAACATAGAAACACTATCTTGAACAAAAGCGCCTTTTTCGAAGCATAACGGACAAAAAACATGGCAAACACGTGTGTCTTAGAAAGCATTAATTATTTACAGATATAAAGACGGGTCTTATCAGCTCAATCTCACTCACGATTGATGCAGCATGCGAGACATACACAGACAGATCCTCTTTTGATTTGTGTTCTTGTATCTTAATAATCAAAAGGTTTAACTGAGTGTTTGCCCTGTGATTAATGGAAGGTTTCAACATAGTGTTATATCTGATGATACACTCTTCATCATTTTTACGTCTCTCCATTCGCTCTGTAAATACGCTCTTCAACAACTGCTGCAGGATGTAGGATGCAGCTGTTTCGTCAGAAAGTGTCACCACATACATATTGATTTAGGTGCATCGCAGACTGCATCAGTCAGTTATTGAGTTTCACCATCACTTGTGGTTCAGACACAAGAAGGAGCACAGTACGTAGTGTCCCCCATCGGGAGCAGCTTAGGACGCATCACTCATAAGACGGCATTACGAGAATTATGAAGGCTTCACAATCCTCAGTGCGACAAAATGCTGTGCTGCTTCTTCCACAGGGATGAGGTCGCCTAATGCATCTCTCTGAAACTTGTCTATGTGTGTGTGACATAATACTGATGTACCAGCACATCACATTGTTAAAGGCAGCCTTCTTTTGGCATTTTAAAAAGACTGAGGCACATTCCAGTTGCTTATTTAATAGTCTAATTTTGAAGGTGAATGTTTTCCTCAGAATGTATAAACATTTGGGCTGTTCTCATGTAGCCAAATGTCTTTCTTTCTCTCTCCCTCTGTCTCTCTCCTTTGATTTTAACAAGTTTGGCTGTTACTCTCACCCCCAACTTTATCTTCCAGAGGGGACATCTCAACTTTTCTCCATTTGGTGCGGGGGCAGCCCTCTAAAACATCGAGGGGGGGCAGGGGGTCTCACTGGAGGCCCTGTTCACATGTAGGGATGTGGTGAGTGTATGTTATGCCTCGCTGCTCTCCACTCTTAATGGCAGTGTTTTTCATAGACCCAGTGTGGGATCACAACAGCCATGATCTTCTTTATGTTAAAAAAGTCAAAAATGTTGTCTTTAAAGCAATGCTCCACCCAAAGTCTATTTTTAGACTATGAAAGACATGTTTTAGCCTTGACAGATGGCTTTAAAGAATTTTTAGTCTTCTCCTTTGTGGAGAACAGAGGCTCAATTGTTTTGATACAAAGATTCAAATCTTTTGAAAACATGGGTCCTTGGAATAAAACCACTGCTTTTTGAGGATATATTTTCAGTTTTACCATCTCTCTTGGTTTCCTTTGCTCACTGTCCTTTTGAACACTGGTCTGGAATCAGATGAGAAATCAATTCTGCCTCCTGTTATGTCAGAGTTGCGGGCACAAAGTCTGATGCCAGAATCGGTGACACTGCTGTACCTCTTTTTGTTTTTTTTTTCTATATCTCTGGAAGGAAACTGCAGCTCTTGGGTTCAGTCAGTTTTTGCTATAAAATGCTGAATTCAGAAGCTCAGTGTAATGTTGTATGTTCTCAAGAGAGAAAAATATTATATATATCAAGTAAATATGATATGTGAATAAGTCAGTACAAATGATATATATATATATATATATATATATATATATATATAATTTCACGAAACAGTGTGACCCTACATAGAAGGTTTCAAGGTCGCACGTGTTGTATAAAATAATGCCAAGAAATAAGAGCTAAGGTGATCGGTGTTGACAATGTTAATGAAATGCATCTTATAGTGGACAATATGTACCCTTGTTTCCTTTGACATTGTTTTTAAATTAGCATATGCTAATGCAAACACAAAGGAGCATACATACCAACGCCGATACACATGGATTATTTTACTGCTAAAAGACTCTCAGACTTTGAGTAAATCTGTTAAGAAAAAGAAGAGCTGCAGTTTTTATTGCTGCCTTTTCATCTGCTTGGATTTTTATGTTGCTGAATTCATCACATGGCTCCATTTTTTTGACCCTCTCTCAGACTCTTTTTCAAGCATCATTTTTGTTTCTGGTGATACATCTAACCATGACCTGTACAGCCTCAGTCCTCATCCTGTTGTGCCTGACATTAGAGACTGTTTCCTTCTATGTACATTCACTGTTAAACTTGATATATGAAAAGAGAGACGCTATTGTTTTGCTTCTTAGTGTGTTTTCTGGAACAGGTTCATTATCATAGGTTCATTCAAGAGATGGCGAACAACTCTGACCCAGCATACCTTTCAGTTAGCTGCATTCCAGACTGTGTTTATACAGGATTAGCAGATGTAATGGGATAAATAAAAAGGAAAGGATGAAGGGAGTAGAGGGGGTGGATAACTCTGTTAGTGATGAATGGAGTGGCTTGTTTTGGTCCCTGTTGTTTGCTGTTGTCATCAGTAAGTCTTGACAGACACACTGCTAAGTGATTGCATGGTACAGATATTAATATTCTTTGTTTATCCTTTAGATAAAGTTATGACAAGTTATGGTATTTAGCATAGAGAAACACTGTCACATGTTTGTTATTCAGAATAAAATTTAAAGGATGAGCAGGAGGAACTGACAGCCTTTTATATAGCCTGTTCAAAGCAGGAATGCTGCATGTAATTCTGTATGGTGGGTGGGTGGGTGGGGGGAATAGTTGTTCCACCTTTATGGCGGCAGTAGAGGTGGGTGGTCACAGAGCCAAAAATCGAAGTCTGTTTAAAAGGCCGACACTGACGTGTTACATGTCACGTCTCTGATTCCTGAACGCTGGCATACAATCTATAGTCACTCACCGGGGCGGCATTATGTCCGCTTTGTTTGGTTCAGTGTAAACAAGCAAAACTAACATAATGGGGAGTGGGGACATACATGTGAGTAAAAGTACCCTGCCAGCTTCTCCGAAATCCACACGTCACCTACTCTATGTGGTGAAATTTCCAGGAAAAAGCTCACAAATAGGTTGTCAATGATCACAAACATCTCTCCCACTCTGCAAACATCCATTGCACAATCCTCCCATCCAACAACATGGGTAAATTCGTTCTACAAACATGAGCTATTTAAGCGACTTTGTTTGAAAAAAAAAAACAAAAAACAAAAATCTTCACCTACTTGAGTGTGAGTGTTTGTGCAAACAGTGAAATCTGCAGCACCTCATGTATCAAATGCACCATTTCATTGTGATTTTACTTTTATTCTGTGCACGGTGTTGATGCTATGAAATCATACCTCTGGATAGGATCAGTCAGAAAACAGGTATATTTTTTTTCTGTGCACATGTTGAAGTGTATCTGCACAAGCTTGTGCAGTTGTTTGGCACTGGAATTTGTGTATGTTGCGTGTTGAGAAGCTTAGAGGTTATTGTCACACCCCATAGCTTCAGGACATCGAAGGCTTGAGTGACAGTTTGGAGTGACTACTTGTCATCCTATATTATCATATTATTACCATAACATTACCAGCCCATTAACATGTACATTTGGATTTCAAGATTTTTAGCTCCATCCCCCAGACTCTTAAGGACAAGGGTGTGGTAAAGATTTCTGAGATAGGAAGACATTTGAAGGGTGGAAGGAAATGCCTAAGGGCTCACAGAAAATGTTTCATTTACACCACAATTTTATATTATTTTAAATAATTTCATTAGTTTTTTAATCTTATAAGGGGATTCAAAAGAACTCTGTGTTGTTTCAGATACAAGTAAGTTGAAAAATAATGCCCAGAAAGTTTGAGTCAGGTGGTTCCCTCCAGGTTTTACAAATAAATTCTAAAGTAAAAGCACCTAAGTTAAAGTGCCTTATATGATCAAAAGTGTATTGACAACACTGTCCAATGTGTGTGTGTGTTTGTGTGTGCGTGTGTGTGTCCATGTCTCCATGTAAAGTCATGCATTGCAGGAGGACATGGTGTTCCTGACCGGCGCCAGTGCAGAGAATAGCCTGGCAGGGAGGTGTAAATTATGGATTAGGTCACTGAGTATTGTGCTTGTGCAGGCAGTCGGCGTGTGTGTGTGTGTCTGTGTTTGTGTTTGTCTGTGTGTGTCTTTGTCTATGTGTGTGTGGTGTGATCCGGATGTACATATATGTCAAAATATAGAATGGGCATATTGTGCTTTTAATGTAATTTAGCGCTCTGCTTTGACCCCAGCAGACATGGAAAAAAGAGGTTGGGAAACAAGTAAACAAATTGTGAAAAATTGAGATTGCAGAATAATTGTTTGTGAGAATAGGAAAGGATAAGGCTGATTATACATTCAGCATTAAAACTTGGAACAGGTTTTAATATTGTGGTTAATCTCTGTATTTGTTTATTGTTGTCATCAATGAAAAGACTTGACCAAGTGTGTCTGTGTAGTCATAGCCCGATTTAGCTGATTCCTCTGTGTCATGGAGCTTCACTGTCATTGAAAAGGTATTTAAAACAGCAGTAAGCTGCACTCTTAAACAGGATGACATGTTCCTTAGTTATGATCAACATGGACACTTTGACTTTATTTTGAGTCGATCCCAAGTAAGTCCGGTTGCCACAAATTTTCACTGTTCACCAAATGTGTATTAGCCATTCTTCAAGATTTACATGTTCAGTATGATCCAGCAGGCCCATGATGGCTCAGTGCTACGAACTAGGTGGAGAAGCCAGAAAACACAGTGAGTCAGAAACAGTTTTTTTCTTTTGGTGTTTTCATGGGAGCAGGAAAAATACACAGTAAACTACTGCCTGGCTTATCCTTTAAATCTCATCTCTGAGCATGAAGGAACAGTTTGTATATGCTCCAGTTCCTAATCTGATCTGGATCATCAAGACTCAGTCTTGTTGCGGGTATTACTGACTGAGGGAGATTGGAATCCCTTTCTGATTGATTTACCTGGATATTGACTAGTAGATGGTTGATGATATGCTGGATACAGCCTTTTGTGTACGCATTTACACTCTTTATATTTGACCTGATTGTATGTGAAAAAGTAGAAGAGCCACTTGGAGGTACTCTCTTTACAAGAGTCTCCACTATAATCAAAAAACCGTCTTTGAAGTGATCTATGGTACAGAGGCTCCAGAGTCAGTCAACGAAGGGATTCCCTCCACTTGCTGCTGTGTCAATGGTCTCATGAGATGGCTCTGTGCCAGGATCAGATTCATCTCTGAGTGGCTCATTAGACTGATTCATGAGAAAAACTCTCATAAGAAGAGAAACTGAGCCACTGTTTACTGGCTCTCTCAGGGCCGTTCTGTTTTTCTCGCTCTGTAGGTTATAATCTCATAGAAACAAGATTAGAAGATTATACTTTAAATGTATTTCGGCTGTTTCTCTGGTCACTTTGCTTTGACAAGATAAGAAAGGAGAAGAATTAAGTTTTGTTTCATAAAACCAGCACTTGTCATACATTCTCTCCTCTATCTGCTTCCTTCAACCACAGTGTTGTCATCTCTGCTTTCGATCATCTGCTTATCCATCCTCTCTGGAGAAAGCTGTTATTCAGAGTGTGATCTGGATGTTGATACATTTTCTTCTTTTCTGTCCGCTCTTCCTCCATCTCTCCTCCAGGTGTTCCAGCGGTTGCGTCTGTCCAATGGGGATGAAAGCACCGCCCTGGGGGAGCTTCTACGGTGGCGGCGAGCGCAGTGTGAAGGGCCGAGGGACTGGAGGCATCGTCCACCTCAGTCCCCATCCCTGCCCCCCACACTGCTCTGGACCAACAGAAAGGCCTCTCCATGACATAATGTGTGATATAGTCACATGAATTGGCTATGAAGTTCCTCCCCTTCTTTCTCTTCAACCACACACACATGCGCTTTACTTTTTGCCCCCTTTTTTAAAAAAAAATGTGGACCAAGTAACCTCAACACCCAGAGGCTCGGCTGAAGCTTTAAGCCACAAGGCATGAGCCGAGTCCCTGGGCTGAAGGTTCTGCTTCTCTGCCTTTGACCTTGACTGTGGAGGAAGTCCCATCCGATATGATAGAAACGCAGCACTGTGTGACATTGTCAAGTGTTATCTATGAAAAAGGAGTGAAAAGCAAACACAGTAGAGGTTCATAAGGAGCTGGCATTTATTTTGTGATCAAATATTTTTCTAACAAAACAAACAGTCAGAAAAATAATGATGACATTATTTATCTCATATCTTCTGAGATCAAGTTTCTGATGTCTGTCGATGGATTTAAGAGGAGTAGCTGTTTTTGTGGTAGACAGATATTAAACGGCCCTCTCAGTCTGTTTGTATTCTAGCCTATCATGATGTACTGCTACACACAAAGGAGCTCCGCCCAAAAACATGGTGCTGATTATACTTGACAAGTTGTCCTGTGATGTTCCCACGAGGGCTTGTGTGTGTGTCTGTTTATGCGTGCACCCACCCGAAGTCTCAGACCTCTCTAAAGTTTACAAGTCAACCGAAGCCTTCGGACATCTTCAGTTTTTAGCATCAGACTTCTGGCATAGACATGGGACCTTCTTCAGGTACACAGCTCTCACTTGTCCTCTCACGCTTGCGCGCAGTGCTACTGCAGCCCTGGCAACGTATGACCAGGGGTCAGGGTAACCTCAGTAATATCCCAAGGTGCACTTCTCCCCATTGTTACCACCAGCCTTTGAGGAACAAAACCCTCTGGCCAAATGCAACTACTGCACTTACCTTTACTATGAAAAAAGGATCCAACAAAAAAAAAAAAAAAGAAAAAACCTGCTCTGGTTTTTAAGAGATAAAGCTAAAATAACAAAGCTTTAGCTGTGAGGTATATAGTTCATGTTGTGAACATGAAACTGTGCCAAAGTGACACAACTTGTGAAAATTATGTCTAAACTAACAAGTATAGTTATAAAAAACTAATGTATACAATAGTCCCCATATATTCATGTATGTACAGAGACAAAATGACCAAATCGTAGCTGTCACTGCGGTTCAGTGACAACCGTTTCTAAACAGGTCAAAAGAACATGTTGAAAAGAGGGGGACAAAAAACACAAGTCTACACTTGAAACGTAGCAATTTAACTCTCATTGTGTCTCATCAACATCTGAACATATTTACATGTTCAGTGTTGTTCAGGAGACTGTGCAGAGCTCAGGAACTCACGCACAGATGAACTCGATTCTTGTACAGATTCCTCACTGATGCCCATCACTGTCCTGTCCTCTCTTCATCTCCACATTTGACCCCAACAAACTGACCCCCTTCCAACCTTGGTCTTTGACCCCACTACCACCTTCCTAATGGATCAAACCGGCTCTACGGGTGTTTCCATGGTAACCGCTATGTAAATAGTGACTAGTGTCGTATGTTGTAGCTTTTACTATGGCAGAAAAGCACAGATTGAACTGAAAGACAAGGAAGAAATGAGATAATACTGTCTATGATGGTGAAACTGAGAATTAAGAATGTCTTGGGTTAGATGCAATGACTAAGGTAAAGAGAAGAGGTTTATTTTAAAATGTGAATATCTTTTTTTTTCCAGAATGATTGTCTATGGCTATGAAATTCTTTATATTCTATTTAATATTATTTGTTTTCCCCCCTCTCGACCCTATTGTTTTTTCCTGTAATGCAAGGAAGATATTTTCATTGTATATGGATGTTTTATTGCACAGTGTTTATGTGATGTCGTGTTGACTTCTGTAATGGGCTGGGTGTGTCTCGACAAGGAGTTTGATCTTTGAAGATCGGTCTGAATTGTTAGAGCCACGAAGTATCAATAGCTCTAATTGATTTCTCATTCCCACTGATCACCCACAATGTGTCTGATTGATCTGGCCTTACGAATTAGCAGCACATCACGGGATCGATGTCAGCCACCGTCGATGCGTGAAGGTGCACAAATATTCAAGAGGAATTGGAGGAGACCACTGATATTCACAACAGAGATGGAGAATCAGCTGCGCTGCATTTTTGACTGGCTGAATGTATAGATGCAGATTTTTATCTCACTGCCTGTGCACATCAATGAAACCCTGTGTATAATTATTATTATTACTGGAACATGCGCCTGTAACTAAAGAGTGTACCTGACTGCTTAATGTGATTATTGTCCTCAAAAGTTATGTATGCAGTTAATTTTTTTTCTTTTAAAAAAAGCACAATAACTTATCGATTCACTCCATGATTCACACTTCACTTGCTGTGAGTGGGGTTGCATGAGTAGTGCTGCATTGCAGAACTACTATAAGTCGAGACATTTTCATTGATGCGATTTAGCTCACTCACATAAAGATTTAAACTCATCTGTGGTCAAATATAAAAGACGTTAACCAAGATCAAGCTAGTCAACTTTGCCAATACCAGCGAAAGACCCTCTGTATAGCCTCTGTGTAATGATCAGGGTTGTGGTTAAGTCTCATGCATAATGGTTTTATGTATAAACATGTTTACTGAAATCATGAAATGAGGAAATGATATGGTTTTTTTATTGTCTTTAAAGCATATCATTGCTTTCTACCTTGCATGACCACGTTTTGGCCCCCTATAATGTGCTCATGCTTAGAGGATTTTTTTTTTGTTTTTTGTTTTTTTTAAAAAGCTGTCTAATGTGAAGAACTGCTTCCCACTGCACTGTGAATCACTGCACTGTCTCCCGCGTCTCGTCTAAACACTCATCATCTGTCCATATTCACCTTTAGCTGGACCGCTCACCGCAACTTATCAGCTCCATCACATCCCCGATGACCTGGCTCTGTCTCTCATAAGCATACCGAACTCTGGCAGCCACGTTACTGCCAGTCATCTCCGTTAGTCAGGAATCCTCTGCTCTGAGATCAGCTCTCTGGTGCTACCGCCAGTGCAGAACGGCCATTTTACTGTCCCAAGTCCATGTATAGTTGTCCAGAGAGACACGATATTTTAGCACCTGAACAGGGGCATCTCACTGCCTTTCATAATGTTGTTGTTTTGTTTTTTGTTTTTTTATTGTATTTTTTTTTTTTTTTTTTGGTACATTACATACAGTATGTTTTAACCTGCATACACACGTGTTTGTGGAAAGAAAAAGATTGTATGTGATATTTCATAATTATTATGTTCCCAATGTTTTATAAGTACTGTACCTGTACAGCAATAAAGCACAATTGTGTCAATGCCAGTCTTTATGGATGTGCGTGCATGCATGTATGTGTGTTATACAAAAGTGTTTTATCATTATATACTATACTGACACACTGGTCATGTTGATGTACTGCAATGCGTCAAAGTGTATAAAGTAAACCATAAAGTAATCTCAATGTTAAATTTTAACCTTAGATAAGAAGTGTGACTGTTTCATCTGTTAGTCTGTTGTTTACAGGTCCCGGAGAAACTGCCTCAAGTGATGTCAGTTGAGTCAACATCGTTTGGATTTGAGGTCTGAAAATACCTGGATGTGGAGTTGGACAGAAGTGAGCTGACCAGACCCGTGTGGCTTTTTTTCCCCCTCATCTCTGTTTCAGGTTTGCTTCTCAAGTAGCAGTTGGGTTGTATTGTGGGTAATGCAAGTACCAGAATTGCAGTCAAATTATTTCTTTTTGTTTGATAAGCTTCCTTAGTGACCTGGAAGTAACTAAGTGGCAGCATCCAAGGTAAGATGCTTAAGGTGCCAAGATGCTTCAGCTTAGTGTGGACTTGACCATCCATTGCACTGGGGGAGGAGCTCAAGCTGTCTGATGGTTCCTTGTAGCAGTGGCATTTACAGATGCACATCGGCAAATTTTGCTGTTGAATAATTAGCATTTGTCTTTTTCCTAAAACACTAGGAAGTTTCTGTCACATTGTTCCATGATGCTTCTGTCCATCAAAGTCACTGAATAATTCTTTAGAAAGGATTTAAGACAGTGTTTTTCAACCTTGGGGTTGCCTGAAATGTCTAGTAATCGAAAAAAAAAAAAAAACATTTTAATTGGAAAAAAAAAAGCAATTACTGATAAAAATATTTTTTCCAACTAATTATTCTTTTAAAAGTTATTTTTAACAACACCACACACAACCTTAAACAACTATATTCTTTCATGAATATAAATCAAGTTGTTTCTTTGAGGCAGCTGTTGCTGTCAATGACACTACGATGCTTTGATGAATTTTTCACAATAGTCGCAGAAAATTCATCTAATCCAATCATTTTTCTAAAATGAATAGAAAAAAAATGAAATGATTAAATTCGATATGATGAACATTTTCACCTTGTCTTATCCTTTTTCTACAATGATTTTTTGGAAAAAGGATAAGAAGCTCCATCACACCCGACACCAGACTGTCAGGCCAAGACTCAAAGCAGGACTCAGATGCAGAGGTGTCTGAAGTAACAGGTTTTATTTCTTAGAGCAAGGCAGGAATCCTCTCGACAAGGAGACAGCAAGACAGGCTATGAAAAACCTAAACTATGGTGATAAAGTGCTACTAAAACTTACAAAACAAAAGGTTGCTCAATGTGAGGATCCTGGCAAAATGCTGTGAGAAGGAAATTCTATGGCTGTGACTGGGTTATCAATGGAAGATGAAACACATTGGCACAGGACAAAGGGAGACAGACTATTTGAGCACATGAGGGTAATGGGAAACAGGTGGACACAATCAGGAATCAGGGATGACAGAGGTAACACACGAGGAAAGGCAAGTGACCTGAAACAAGAGGAGAGTTAGGCTGCATCTGAATCCTTAGTACGCACTGCTACTACTGAGTGCCTACCACTCGACCGTTGCAGTAGTAGCTACTACATATCAACCAGCCAGTAGTAGGCACAATTCGGACGTACTACAACGCCGCCATCTTGCCTGTTTTGTGACCCAGATGTTTACATCAACGTCATGATTTTACAGCTTGAAGCGGAGGATTAGCTACCACGGCTAGTTAGCATCGCAGTCATAGTGGCAATTTTTTACTCACATTGGTGACGTGAACTACTATGGACATGTTTTATTTACTGAAGTACAAGTGGCTTTTATTTACTGAACACTCTGCATTTGCCTTTTTAAGGTTTGTATAGAAAGGGTTGGAAAAGGAGTTATACTTCACAGGATATTTGACCCTTTTGTTGTTCCCTTGTTAAACTAAACAAACTTTAAATAAAATTGTAAAAATATCAAAATAATCTCTCCCTGGCCGCTGTCTCCATTTACTAACAAACTAACAGATGTGGTTGTCGATCACTATTTACTATAAGTAATTAATTAATCCGAGTAAGTATCAGATGTCACTTTTAGCGGGCAAAATTTCTTCTACGGTTTTCAACCTCCTGGTGACTTCTGGGATAGTGTAGTGTACATTGCTTGCATACTGCAAAATCCTAGCGGAAGAAGTAAGTCATCTGGGAACCTTTTGCCTACTACTCAAAGCACACCAAGGTATTCAGATGTACTAGATCGTCACTTACTCATGTTTGCCTACTACGTAATAGGCTAGTAGGGATATTTGGATGCAGCCTTAGACTTTTAAAATAAAACAGGAAATGACAAGACAAAAAACCCAGGACAAGACCAACCTCACCGCGGTGTGACACAGACATGACAAAGGCAGAACTGAAGCACTGTCATACTTTCCATCTTTCAAATCTTTATTTTGGCTGGTTTAAAATGCTGCAGTAGCTCTTTTTTCCCAAATTCATTGTTTTTGATTGTTTGTTCAGTATTAATATTCAGCCTTGTAAAACCAAGCTCGCCTAACTGTACATGTGATCAGGGAAAATAAAAAATTTCACAATGTGCACTAATCTGGCTACTCTGTATTTGCAACACAGTGTAACAAACATGATCAAAAACTGATTCTAGAAAAACAATGCCTCTGGGGTCGCAAGAAATTTGTGATGTTGAAACGGGATCACAAGCCAAAAAAGGTTGGGAACCACTGACTTAAGACATTTCTTTCTCCATCTGTAGTTTTGCTGAACACATTGTGATGATGCTGTTTTAAAAACAAAATGAGCAACAGGACCGAGGTGTATGAATACGATGACACAGCGGCACATGTAAATTCTCACATCTGGCTTGTTATGTTTTTTCAGGTTTTAGGACACCTGGCTTTCAAATTTGTGGCACCACACCGATACAGTTGCACTGACCAGAATTTCTATTTGCTGTGCTCACTGCATTGGAAAAATGTTTCTTTGGATGAAAAATATTTTACTGTGTTGAGCAATTTTATCTGGACTATTTCTTTTATAGAAAGCAGCTCTATTGACAGTGAAATCCTTGGGTTAAATCAGTGCTATGCCCCACTTAGGAAGAAGAAAACATTTCGCATCCCCCCTTCTCCCAGCGACTATAGATAGTCATTTGTCTATAAAATTGTCTATAAAATTGCGTTTAATTTTTTAAGGCAAAGTACTGAAGTACCGCGGCATTCCGGTATTGTTACGTTTTTAAGTCTTTCATTGTCATTTATCAATAAAAAACTAGTATCTATGGCTGGATCCACACCGCACAGCATGCGAGCGATGCGAGGAGGAAGCTGGACACTGGAGTGCATGTGTAATTCACACCAGGCATGTGTGCATGGCACATCAGCTGTCAGCTCTGTCTTTAAATGCATGCGGTCCGATGTAGCCCCATCTTTTCAAAAGTACGCATAGACTGGTGCATGTCCTAGACTCGCAGTATCAATGCGGAACCAGAGCGAGACGGAGTGATTGCTCCGGCCTTTGGATGAAAACCTATATTTCACACGTTCCGCTCACATGCTCTAGTTTGGGTGTGGGGAAGTTAGAATGAGCTAAACTCAACAATAGGGAGAAAATCAGACCCAGCCTTTATTTAAGACCGAAGTTTATTGCCCAAATGTGTTGCTGCCCTGGGCTTTTAAAAGAGACAAGCGTCTATTCACCACTTGGCTGTTATTTGCAGCCTTACGGTATAAAACACATTAACCTACAAAACAAAAATGAATAAAACAATTTGTGCTGATTTTTTTTTATGCATTTGCATACATTCGTCATATTTCCTAGTCTTAGATTTTGGGAGACTTTCGTTTGTCTCATTATCTCCGTCTCTCTCCGCCTTTCTTTTCGTCATTGTTAAATATGTTTCCATTTTTCTTGTTTTTTTTGTTTACTGCGCTTCATACCTGTTGCTCTGTGCTGTGTGTGTGTGTGTGTGTGTGTGTGTGTGTGTGTGTGTGTGTGTGTGTGTGTGTGTGTGTGTGTGTGTGTGTGTGTGTGTGTGCGTGCGCGTGCGCGTGCGTGTGCGTGCGTGCGTGTGCGCGCACATGCAGGTGCAAAAAACCCTGCCACCTACTGTAGTGGATGGGCACTTACACTTTATTCTGGGACGGCAAAAAAAGCATGTTCCCTGGGGTCATACGCCCCCCCACCCGGCATCGCACCGGGGGCGTGCCCCACTATTTGAGAAGAACTGGGTTAAACACAGTGACATGTATTACTCTTGACTCTTGACAAAAAACAAAAAGCTATTTGTACATGTATCTGTCCTTAGAGGTGAACCAAACCTTTGAAGCAGTTTAATATCTTTGCACGGCCTAAGTGGTGACATTTCCCAGGGTGAGAGGCTGCCCCCAAAGGTATTTACTAACCTGCGGTGTTTTTTTATTCAGAATCAGGCCAAGACAAGCACAAGTTATGTCAGCTGAACAACTGAACCGTGTCTTCCCACATAAATAATCCACTATAGTAACTTAGAGGAATGTTTCCCTCAAGCAAGTAGTCACTGAAAGGCTTTGCCTCCGAGTATGGGAGCCTTCATTTGAAGTTTTATGTGTCAGAGAGTGTCACAGTCAACAGCTTCTACCAGAGGGTGCTGACTCACTCTGCCAGGTGTACAAAGCATGTGCTTCAGGATGAAAAATGAATTTAAGGAGAAGATAAACAACTGGAGAGAAAAAAAACAGTTAAATCTACAGCTTACTGTACTAGGACTGAATGACTGTATTTATTGTGACTGTGTTTACATGGATGTGAATAATATGATCTTAACCAGAAAAATACGATGTGCTGAATACTATGCTACCATGTAAACTGATTTTCCATTATCTTAACCTAACTAAAGATCATAGTCAGAATAAGATGTGGTACATGCCAATTTTATTCACATTATGCTGACATGTAAACACTTTAACATTTCTTAGCATTTTTGTGACGCATGCTAACTATTTATAGACACATTTGTGTCCTCCTGTGTTTAATGGCACATATACCCTTAAGGATAAAGACTTGGAAAATAAGTTTTTGTTTTAGTCATTTTAGTCTAGTTTTCTCAGTCAGTGTCAAAGTTGGACTGATGATAATTGTCTTCTGTGCATTACGACATGTTGTACCTGTAATGCTAATAAAACACCACTCCTGATGACACAAGCTTGCCACTACAGGACAGGGTCGATTGACAGCCCTAGTTTTTATGTGATGTTTCAACAAGTCCTGTCATTTTTTTTCTCTCTTTTCTGCCTCTGGATTCTATGACTCAAACTGTATCTTTACTGATCTTTACAGACTGATGTCTTCTACATCAGTCATTATCATCCCTGCTTTTCTTTACAGTTTGTTACCATCAGTGAGATAATTGTTGAATAAATTGTGCACTTGAAACCAAAATTTAATGACCTGAATACATATAAACTCTGAGAAATCTTACAAAATTACATATTTTACATGCTTTTAGTGCTGAAGCTAAATTTTAATTGAATTTTACCAGTGTTCTCATTCTCTCTCTTCAGCCAGAATGGATGAGTTTATTTGGTCAGATAAAGTTGTAAAAATGAAACACTGAATTTAATCACTGCAGCCGCTGCAGTTTGGGAATGAGAGAAGTTACCACATAGTTTTTATGGTCTGTGATTAAGTTGCTATTTCATAGCTGTTCAGCTGTTTAGCAGCATAAAAGTCAATATGTACCCTGTACACTACCCTGTGATCTGGAGGTAGAGAGGCTCGTCCATGATCAGAAGGTCAGTGGTTCGATCTCCAGCTCCTCCCTCTCATGTTGAGCTGTCCTTGAGGAAGATACTGAACCCTTAATCGCTCCTGAAGCTGTTCCATCAGAGATATTGCCCTGAAAAAACACACACCACATAAATGCATCCCATTCATCGTTTGCATTGCGAATTCATCTGCAATTAAAAATTAAAACTATATGAGACCAGAGTGGTTTTTTTTTTTGCAGTGTGTTAACTAAATAGGGGGCAAAAAAGAAGGTTAGCCCTGTTTTCTTCAGATATTTCACCACACAGAGGTCTCCACAGGAACCACCTGGAAATGCTAATTCCGATGCAAATTATTTTTTACACAAGAACAGCGTTTTTAAACCCATCTCAATAGGAGGGCTGTCTCCCCATTTATCCCCACTGCTAGCAGAGGCTCAGAGGCCATTTTGTCATTTACACCAGGTTGAAAAGGTCCACCATTACACAGCAAGAGGGGGTAAATGGCCAAGAGGTAATTTGGACCAAACTGCCCCCGATGCTACACCAATAAGCCCTTAATCAAACACACAGCCCCTTCCTCTCAGTCTTCCATTTAGGGCACTGAATGTGATCACCTTTGCCATATATCCTCAGTTTCTCCTAATTCTCTTTGGTCTCCATCACTCTGTCAGGGCAACTACAGGGAGCAGTTTGTACCCAGGTGTGACCCCATCTATAAATAATAGTTTATGTGTTTTAATGGTGGATGGTTCAAGAGGAAAGTCATAAAAGATGCTGGTGAAAATGATAGAGATAGTGGTTAGGCTGGAAATCTGTCAACTTTAAGTAACAGTAGCAGAAAACATGGAGGTTCATTGCAGCTCTGGCTTTAGTCTGGTCTTCACCCGGTGGTCTGATCAAGATCAGGTCACTGAATCAACCTCACCTCTTCACCTTGAAAATCTCTGTGGTTCTGGTTGTATCTTTGACGATTGTGGTCCTGCTGAATGTTGAAACGTTGCCCAATGAATTTTGAGGCTTTTGATAGAAACTTTAGCGAAAATGCTTCTATTCTTCTGTATTCGCCTATTGCTTCTATCAACGTGGAAATCTCGAGTTCAACAGTTGAGATGATGGCTTCAGATCATGAACTGTTTTCTTTTTCCTCTTTCAATTAGTCTGGACATTCTATCTTTGAGGTTTACCATGGTTTTTGAATCTTGTGGTGAATCTTATGAAGTTGTTGACAAGAAAACATGGCGGTCTGCATCCTGGAGAGCATTCTTGACTTGTTGTGCAGTCATAAAGAATTTTTCTTCATCATGCAAACCACCTACACATTTGTCATTTTCTAGTTTTCAGACCATTCCCAACTGTTGATTTTAGCAAACCAAATACTGTTGATATCTGGCCAATTAATTTAATTTTTCATTCCTTTTTTTCCTTTCTTGCAGGCAAAACACATGGCTGATCAAGAAACTTTTAGTAGGTGAGTGTTTAATTATTTCTGAATCCTTTCAGTTTAGGCACTATCTGTTATAAAAGCTGTATTTCCAATTTGTTTTTGTTTCTAGGAAGGGATGGATTGTTATTGGGATGTGGACTGGAAAAGAGAGGGAACAGCAGCACGTGATATAGACAAATTATTGATTATGTGTCCTTGTTTTGGTCCACAAACCACCTTTATGCATTCACCAGAGACACAATGACATACTGTAGTGTTTGTCTTTGTGTCTATACGTGTGTTTGTGCTTGAGGAAGAAAGAGGGAGCACATGAAAGCTGTAAGAGTCTTTCTATCCAAGACATTTAAAGGCCATGAAACACAGGTGTAAACACGATTCCCACCTCTATTGATTATTTGAGCACTGGTTGTGGAGGGTTTGTAGGTTTATGTTGACTTATAAACAGCCTGGGGACTGACATTCTCCAGTCTGATCGATGTTGTGAGCAAAAGGCACAGGTTAGGAGGGTTGTTGCTTGAGCTGTGAGCCTTCACCCAGCTTTATGATAGACAAAGGTTTAGGGTTATGCTTGTAACATACATGAGGGATGGCAGCTCTCTTCCAGGCATTTAAAGGCCCAATAATGTCCATCTTTCAACCCCATTTTATTACCTACCCTAACCTCATGATCCCCCTCTCTCCTCCTCTTGCCCTCTCTGCCGCTCATCTTCCTCCCCCCTCCTGTTTTCGTTATCCTGCCATGACCCTGCCGTTGTTCCCTTTTCACCTCATCACCCATATCTCACAGTGGCACAGACTTCCGTGTGCTGCTTTGCCGAGAGTGTGAAAATCAATAACATCATCTCAACACTGTCTCAATTTTCAATTAGCGAGTTTGAGGTCTGTCTCTCCAGACACATCCATCACATCACATCAACCTTTGATTCTCCAGATAAGACGCAAACTCACACAAGAAGAGACTCTCACACACTTACACGACAAACATGTGCACAACACCCCTCAGAGCAACAAGAATAGAACAATAAATTCACATTCTTAGAGCTTCACATATTAATATTTTAATAATCAACATACTGTGCTACAGGTTGCTTGTTGTCACAAATGCTTTAAAAAGCATTTTCAACATTCACCTCATTGTTAGTTCCCACAACTCTGCTCTTATCAACTTTATTTACAGCCACAGCAGCAATGTTTCCAATGAAAAGTTATAAATTCACTTTTACAGGATCAAACCATAGATAGTAGATAATATAAAATACTGAGAATAATCATGGATGTGACTTTGACATCTTATAAATGCTTGTAATGTTTTTTTTACTTTCTACTCTGACCGCTCCCAAAACCATCCACAAACACTGTTCTCATTAGCCCCCATTGGTGACTCAAGTATTCTGTCAATTTAAAAAACACACTCCCAACAACATACCCACCATGTAAATTCTTTCCCCAATCTGAACTTGATAAACATCCAGTAAACACTCATGCTATCTGATGCAGAATCGCAATGATCCCGTGCCCATATGCTTTTAGAAAAGGAAAACAAAGTGATAAATCATTGACAGCAGATCAGTAACAGAAGATGAACCCTGTCTTCTCCACCCTCTCTGAATCGAGGCGACAGCCGCTGAATTCATCTTGCCTCCCCCGATCCCCTTTTTACCCAGCAGTCAGCAGATCGGCAGACGCCGAGGCCGCCTTTGATGATGAAGCTAATTAACGTGGCAATTAACAAAGCTCTGTGCTGCTGACGAGGTGGGACGGGTTTAGACACATTTTTGCGTTCATATAGACACAGAAACATGAGCATATATGCATAAATGACTGTCAGGTAAGGTACTCAGAAGGGCTCATAGGGGAACAATTATCTGTAATTGTGTCTGTAATGTGGCTTCAGACACACAGACCTGTGTAACCGAATTAGGGAAAAATTGAAAAGGGAATAAATGAGAGATTAGACCTGTGCTCTTAATCAAATATTTGCACTTCTTTGTTTTATAAATGTAATATTCGAGGGACGTGATGTTGCACCGCAGCTTGTTTTGGTGTCAGATTCTCGACCACAAGAGGTTTCAAGGAAATTGACAGAAATAATGCGAAGGTAGGATTCCTGGGAACTCTCTAAAATTATGTCAATAACCTCTGCATCGTTTCCATGGCAACGGGAGGCCCTGTCAGTGCAGCGTAACCATTGTGCTGCAATGCTGCTTTTCTCCCTTGGGTTGTCTCTCCAAGGACCTCTCTTTGCTGTATGTCATATTTACATTAACAACCAACGGTGATCCTGCAAGCAAACACATGGCAGCACGGTCTATACGTCTGAGGAAAATCTTCTAGCTTGTCCAGCTTCCATGCGTGCTCAGTGGGGGGGGGGTTGTCAAAATATTCATACTCTTTCCAAAATGTATGCATTTATAAATGAGATTATCATGCATTCCATGAATGTAGAAGAGGAGGGATATTTATGAGATAAAATCTCAAGACTATGCAAAAAAAAAAATGCTCAGAAAGTATTATGGCCTGGTCAAGAGGGAAAATGTCAGATGTTTCTCCGCTTTGTCCCGCAGGCCCCGCCTTAGTGCGGTGGCCAAGCCTTCTTCCTTCATTTGTCTCTGCTGTCAGCAGTAAAATGAAAGATTAGAGAAAACCCCAGACCATTTATACACTTAACATCTGGGGGAGACACAGTGAGAGATGTAGAGAGGAAAACGCCCAACCATTTTCTTTTGATGCCACATGTATACTGTACATATGTGTGCATTTAAAATGATCTGAGCTTCCCTCATGCCTATCCTCCTCCAACTGTAAATGACAATCACCGTTGCACAGTGCAGTTACTGGTTTTTAATCAAGCATTAGTTAACTATCTAATCAACCATTCACAAATTAATTAAATCTCATAATTGCTCCACTTAAGTAAGGTATAAGTAATTTAATTAGCCTGGCTGGCTCCTTTTCATGGGCAAAAGAAGAGCTGCTCAATGGTACTACACTACCTGATCCGTTCTAATTTACCTTTGAGTCATCTACAAGCCACCACCATTGAATGCCTGTCAAGACAATTAAGTATAGAGGCCTGACAAGCACACAAAGACGTGTGTACACACCCACACATACACAAATCTGTGTGAGACGGTATATGTGCTTGAATATTTATGTACTTTACTGTTCTTTACGTTATTTTCAAAAGTAATGCCATTAATAGTTTTTTATTTATCAGTTATCTTGCAGCTAACACAAGAAACAGAATCAAATATGAGTATCTTTTGCCTTTAATACACAGTAGACATCCACGTTTGCACTGTGCATTCATAACACTTTAGCAGAAGTGAAACAATATTTGCATATGATATGATACAGCGTAGTAAGTCATGCAACTGCACATGCTGTCTTTTATCCGTTCGCTCCCTTTGCATGTGAGCACCGGCACCACCGACACTTCACGTTGATAGTATTTATCTCCTCATCTTATCATCCTATCTAATCCCAATCAGCACATCCGGACTAGATCTATGAACTTTTCGCTATAAACTCACACACACACACACACACACACACACACCAGCTCTACACAATCCTCTGTTATCTGATCTCTGTCACATTGTGATGCCTGCTCTTTAAGGTATTGGTATGGAAAGGAAAAAAGCCCCAGGATTAAATACTTGTGTTAGGATTTGCTGTTTTATCTTTGTATGATAATTATTATAAAAGCCAACGAAAACGGAGAGTGATGCTGAGCATTTATGAGTTCAACTGTAACCCTTTTTTTTAGCTCTAGCTCTGGAGATTGCAGCCAATCTGGTAGAGACACGAGATAAAGGGTTGTAACAGTATGAAAATATGACAATACATTTTATTTCTACAGTAAAAGTGCAATCATTTTATTATTGCAACTTACCATGTACAACCCTTAGTGCAACCTTTATGTGTGAAATAGCACAGAAAAACTGCTGGATACCTGCTCAATAGCACAAGTGTCTCTATTTCTTGACTTTGAAAGACAGACATTTTTGAAACGGTAAAGTAGGATATCAAGGTGTGAATTAAACTATGTTTAACAAGTGATTCAACACCAATTATGACTCAACAGTTTCTGTTTTTTTCCACGGTTGTCAAGCAACAATTAAACATGTTATTGGTTTATGTTTAAGGGGAAAAAACAAAGGGAAGTATAGAGATTATGGCAGTTAGGGAACTTAAACTGTGCAACAGATACAGTCACTTTGAACTTACTGTATTGTTCCTGTTTTTCATGTAAAAGTTCTCTATGATAAACGGCACGTTCTACAGTACATCTGTTTGATTCTTTGGTATCTACATCATTCACAGGAGTGATAGAAAGTAGCACTACTCTTCTTGCTGCACAAATGGCTGACATGACACCAGCAGGTCACCTTGCTCTACTTGGATAAGGTGTTGAGAAGCACTCAAACTTATGTTTGACACTGTGCCAGAGGGAGGGGGGCTCATCGTTCCCAGGTTAGGAACAGAACGTTACGCGGCCAAAGTGGGTTTAATTTGGACTGCTTAGCACTGTGTGCTCTGTGAAGCTGTCAAAGCAGCGGAGAGAACAGCCCTTTCTCTCTCAGTCAGCTGAGGTACACCGAGTGAAGCATTTGCAGCGCACACGCTCACATACACCGGAAGATTAAACATAGAGCAAGACAGCGTGTTCCACCCTCAGAGCAAATACCAGGCCATTTTTGACAGGAACATTTTTGATAAGTGAGGAGATGTTTTTCATACACACTGACATTTGACTTCCCAGAGGTGAATATGAGCTCAGCGATGAAGTTTTCTAAAGTATAATTCCCACAGAATTGATGTCTTTTTTATTCCCCCTCCTCAAGAATTCTGTTTGTGCAGCGGGTGGCGCAGCGTTTCTCGTCTGTGTGTATTCGCATACGCACATAGATGAGTGCCCATAATCAAACACACATGCGCAAATACGCACATAAACCAATTGTACTACAGTTCATGGTCATGTGCTTTCCATAGCTGAAGAGAGTGATAACACACGGCCTTATCTGTAACCATGGCAACACACTGGATCCACTGTGGGCCCTCTGACGCTCGTTGTGAATTGGCAAAGTGTATGAATGGTATTTAGATAGGAACAGAAGCCGGCTGCTGTGAGAAAAAGACGTGAGATAGCAGGACCTTTGATAATTCAGAGATTTCATGCTAAAACCCAGAGGGATTTTTGAGAAGGAAGTGGAGGCGGGGATGTGTGGGGGTGGGTGTACTACACTCAGATGACCTTGGATTGTATTGTTCACGTAACCCTGAGACCCTTTTTACTCATCTGAAAGCTAAAAATAAAAGGAGATGTATGAAATTCAGATCAACGTGCCACACATTCATGATGTGATATGTTTAGTCTGGCAGACTGATATTAATATTTGTCTTTACACAACAGTGAGTGTTTGGACCCAAAACAGGATGTGCTTATTTTTTTTTATTTTTTTTTTTTGGAGTAAACTATAACAAGAGGAACGCACCCAACCCCCCTGACTGTCTGCTGCTGTCCTCCACAGACAGAAAGGTCAGCCAGAGAGCAGCACAAAGAGGAGGAGAACTTGGTCATTGAGTTCCTCTAAAGTTCAATCAGATTCAACAGGGGCCCACCCGTGCATGTGTGTGTGTGTTGGACACAAGATGAAGAAGATCAACACAGCAAACAGAGACAAGAGATTTTTAGATTGTGTTTAATAAGCAAAAAAAAAAAAAAAAAAAAAAGGGGGCCCTGAGGCAAAATGACCCCCAGGGTCAAAACAACAGGAAGGAAGTCACATGACACATTCAGACCCGTAGAGAACAGAGGGGTGAGAGGTGGGGGAGGAGGTGGTGGTGTTGGGGTAGAGAAACACAGAAAAACAGTGAAGTGGGGGTGGGGGGCATAGAGAGAGAGGGGGGGGCGAGTGAAGGGGTGGGATTTGTTCTTTGTTGTTGAGTCTTGTTTTTCTCAGTCAGTCTGACGCAGGTGTCTGCAGACATGGTTGGCGCCTGTCCAGGTGTGGATTACAACATCAAGACCACTACAGGGAAAACAAGAAGCAGAGTGAGACAGAATGGGCTCAAGTGAAAGCGATAGACTCACACAAAGACAGACAGAACAAGAAAAAATGTATTTCCCTTAACGTTTTTCCTCAACACTTCATAATCTCCAAGAGTTTTAAGACACTGTACCATAATATTTTCTACAAGAGAAAGTGACATTAACAGCAACGCAAAGAAGAAAAGTTGAATGTTTGCAGAGGAATTGGCTTGAACAGTGGAGAAAGAGAAGGGAAAACTGGCAACCCTGACTTTTTTTTCCCTCCCTCTTCTCTTTAACAAGAGATGTCCAGGTCAAGAGGCAGGATAAGCAGCGGTCATTAATGACACAAGTTATTGGTCCCTCAAGTCCTAACAGAGTGGTCGTGTGATATTGGGTCATATAAAAGCAGGTTGTAAGAACCGCTGGTTTATTGGTGGGTTGTTAAACTTTGGCCTTTTGATGTTTCCTGTGTGGGACGTCTCTGTGAGATCACTTACTAGTGGCCCTGCTTTTACTGTTACTGTCGAACGTGTGTCGGAACAGATCTGTGGGAAAATAAAAGCTATTTCTGGTCGTGTTCTACTTTTTTTTTTTTTAACAATCAACAATTGTTCCTGCTGAAGATGGAAATCTTAAAGATTGGACTGCTTCTCAAAAAAGGCTGAGAAGTTGGATAAAACCATGCAAGTTCCATCTCCTACACATGAACTGGAATTCATAACAACAGAATGACAGTTTTCTTAAGCCAGCGAAGGGAAACGTGATAAGGTGGAAATAGCACAGATGGAAAAAAAAAACAGTCTCATGTAAGGAAACATTGTTTGTGTAGCCAGTTTTAATTTTCTTTTTTCTTTTTTTTTGTGCATACACTTTTAGTCATGAACCTTAATGTGTAAAACCAAAGGGCTCTGCAGTTTTATAAGTATGAGAATTTTCAGCTGTGGGTTGATACTTTTTTTTATAAGTTAGCTCGTTTTTAATGTGCATATACTCAAAGTGCACTGGATGTTTTTGTTGATTTAAGAATATTCACTGGTATTACTGACTTGCAGCCTTTTCCAAGGAAGTTTTAGTCTGTCTAATGGGTAACGTACCATGCTGCCAATGGCAGCTCAGGTTACATGTGTAGTAGTGTAGTTTTAAAACCAGTTTGCCTCACAGTCTTGCATCATTCTTGATAGTTTAGTCATTTTAATATAAAAGCCTGTGCAGACAAGAAATTATAGAAAAACAGCCGAACACTGGGTGTGTGTCAAATCCAGTCACTGCATAATGCATTAAATTTTCCATCAAAGTGATGGTAAATAAACTGCAGCAATGCACACTGGGATTCATTTCATCAGACAACGCTCAAAGCACGTGTCAGGCTGCTGCTGTCATGCAGGCACGTTGTTGTCATGCATCCGCCCAATGAATTTAAACCGTATTTTTATATTAGTGTGGTACAACCACAGCTTTTAACTGACACACACTGGCATTTAGTGACATTTAGAAATAATGTGAGTGGTATGTGGAATCTCCCAGCCTCTCAGGCAGCAGCTTTGTTTAGGTGTCAGTACAGCTCTGGTCTAGTGTTTCGCTTATACCCTGTGGCTGTATTATCTCTCCACTCCCCTCTGTCTACACTGATAGTGATCAGCGGAAGTCTTTATGACTTCCGTTATGGCTGAATAATCATTGTGCCTGTGCTGATATGTAGACGTACTTGCACATGGGCTCCGCTGGCCACCACGTCCTGTGTCTGACTCAGGAAGGAGATTATCAGCTTCCTGAGCAACTGATGGGACCAGCGGTGTGCGGAGCAGCAGACACAGAGGAGGACAGGATGAGGTCAGCGGTGCTATGGATTGGCTGGTCGGAAGCTCTAAGTATCAGTTACTCCTGTGACCTCGAGACATTTAGAAATTGAGAGTTTGGGGGGGTTGTGGCAAATGTAGTGGACTGGATGGATTAAAAGACAAAAATAGGTCATAAATGATGGGGAATGTCAAAACAGAGGCTTTTGCACCTAAATCGGTCATAGTCATGTTTGGAAAGTGATGGCTTGGAGCTCAGAGGATGGAGAGTGAAAGTCATTTTGTTGCAGACAGGATGTAGAGGTCAAGAGGCTCTCTGAATAAGAATATGCCATGACCAAAATGCTCCATTAAAACTGGCCTGACCTTCAACCTGCCACCACTGTCAGGGAGACTGTTGTTTGCATGGATAATTATCAAGGTTTTAGTGTGTGCACGTGCTCCCGCGCACATGAAAGGCCGTCTCCACAACAAACACAACAAAGCGCCGACTTGGACAGCGCCAAACTGTCCAGCCCTCCTCTTATCAGCTGTCCGATGATAATTATTGTGTGTACAAACGTGTGCGTGTGTGTCTGTCCAGTGTGTGTGTGTGTGTGTTTGTATAGCAGATACCTGAAAGCGCAGGTAGCCCTAACAAGGTCACGGTGTACCTGAGGATTTTTATGTGACCTGGAGCACAAGAGAGGAATGAGACAAGTTGGACAAAATGCCAATAACGACAGTCAGAGGAGAGGAATGCCACTAATGAAAGCATATAATGTGCTGACAGGCCGGACGGCTGCAGATATGAGCTGATCGCAGTGAGTCTGCCATGCTTCTTTTTTTTTTCTTTCCTCCACACATTTGGATTTCAGGTGGTGTGGTTGGGCGGAGGCCGTGTGGTATATTGTTAGTGGTTGAGGGGTAAGCTCATCACGCTCTCATTACCACAGAGAAAAACACACATGCACACAGATTCTTGTAAACACAAACACATCCCTCTCACTGTCTCGTTCTCATATGCACAAACACATTTGCCCAATCCTGCCCTCGGCGCAGCTTTGTTCCAGAGAGCAAGTGGGTTTAAAAACAAATGACGTGCTTGGCCTTTTATTATGTTCCGGACACTGTTTTTCCTGAGGCTGGAATGCGGACAGGAATGTGTTGTTGCTCTGCTAGCGCTCAAAGGGGGAAAAACCTATCATGCTGGAGGAAAAGAAAAAAAAAATAAGAGAGCGAGTGAGATGTTCAGAAAGAAAGGAGAAAGTGATGTAAAGAAGCAACGAGAGAGAGAGAAAAAAACATGTTTAAAAAAAAAAAAAAGAAAGAAAAGCAGCTAAGCCCAAAAAAGTCTTGCAGAAAAAACAGCCCATTACTATTAAGAGTAAACCAGAGAGTAGTGAAATCTCATCAGCATTGTCAGGGAAGTTTTCATTGGCCTACTCTCTCTCTCTCTCCTTCTCTCTCTTTCTCTCTCTCTCTCTCTCTCTCTCTCTCCCTCTCTCTCTGTCTCTGGTTTTCATTACAGCTG